>CM023484.1:84553821-84833796 GCA_013339685.2 Hyalomma asiaticum
TGAGGATTAGAGCAGGCTGCGTTAGGTGGAGCACCCCTGCAGTTGAGCGAGTGTGCAGGAACGCGTGCGACTGGTCGGAGGAGGTGAAATCGGGGCACGAAACCAGCCACGGTGATTTGAAACGGCCTTTGCATACAAAATTTAACACACGCTCGATGACATTGCGCAAGCATGAACAGTCAAGACATATGCTTGCCTACTCCTCTTCTTGCTCAGTATGTTGCCATTTAAAACACGTGTCTCGTCTCGCCAAGCGATCGTCATTTACAAGATATATACGTCAGATGGACCTCGCAGTGGTTATACCAGATAAAAAAAAGTCCTAAGCGTTCCTGCACTAACGTTACTACCGATGCGTTAAGATTGTCCTTAATGTAGCGACTATATAATGGGGGCCAAATAATAGTCCTTGAAGTGCATCCACAAGTTCAACAGCCACTACGATGTTTCACTAACCGTGTCTTGCCGTGCAGGCGACACCTGATCAACTACATGACGTGGCGCGTGATCCTGGAGCTGGGTCCCTACACGAGCCAGCTGTTCCTCGACATCCGCCAGGAATTCCTGCGGCGCATCGGTCTCGCCTCGAACGCGGCTCGCTCCGAACACTGCCTGCACGACCTGCTCAACACACTGCCGCACACGGCCGGATGGCTGCTGCTCAACGAGACGGCCTCGCTCAGAAACTCGCAGGTACGTAAGCTCTAAACTCTATGCGATCCCCCTCTTCTTCCGCACTTCTTTCTTCTCACCCTTCCACCTCCTCCTCTCATGCAAGGTCATCATCATCGGCCTGTCTACGCCCACTTCAGGGCAAAAGCCTCTCCCATAGATCTCCAATTATCCCTGTCCTGTGCTAACTGTGCCCAATTTATCCCCGTAAACTCTGCCCACCTAACTTTCTGCCATCCCCTGCCACGCTTGCCTTCTCTAGGGATCCACTCTGTTACCCTTAATGACCAACGGTTGCCTTGTCTTCGCATTACATGGCCCGCGTACGTCCATTTATTCTTCTTAATGTCTATTAATATATATATATATATATATATATATATATATCCACTCGAAGCATGCACAGTGCGAGAAGGCAGTATAGAGCTGAAAGGATGAAATCCATCAGTGCGACATCACTAGGTATGACCAATAAATGATAGACTACGTTCAGTTTACATCGCAAGACAACATGACTATGCGCTCAAGTTGTTACGTAGATGTCACGTTGCACTGCGCTGAGGGGATCAGCTTGAGCGTCGTGTTCCTTACAAGACTTGTCGATCAGCGCGTACTAACTGCAATCGCAAAATCGAGAACACCTGAGCGTGCCTTATAAGAATTGTGAATGAGAGACCAGTCATGTCCTACAAGGAACGCCTGAGTTAGCAAGCAGAGGCAAGCTGCGATGCCAACGGCGCAAGCTACCGATATCCTGCGCAACGATCAGTCCGCAGAATCGACTGTGGCTGCAAAATCTGACAGGCGTGAGCGGCAAATGTAAGCCCAATGGTGTAGAGCGACAGAAAGATAAGATCCGCGCGCAATTACCTCTGGGTAGCAGACTTGTACGCTCTAATTCATCACACCATGGCCATTGTCCACAGTGATGGTGGGGTGCATATATGGCGCTTGACTCCTGACCCAAATGGAGCGGGTGCAAACGGGGCAGCGTGGTCGCATTTCGATGAAGGCGGAATTCTGGAGGCCCGTGTACTCATACTTAAGTGCATGTTCAGGAGGTCGTCAAAATTTCCGCAGTCCCCACAATGGTGTCACCCACCTTTCCACTTTTTCTTTCTCTTTTCCCCAGGAACATTGAGCCATTCTCCTTACAAAAGCTGCACAACGTAGTGTCCTTTCCACAACCACATCAAAATTGTTATGATGCTTCTCGGACAGAAATTTCCATTGCCAAGCCGGGCGTGACGAAATAGATGTGAAAATCTTCGGTTCAAGTAGTACCATGCTGCAAAGCAGTCTGCACACTCCAACGCATCCGCTGCTACAGCCCATAAAGCACAAGGCTTCTAAGCGTGGGTAGTGGGTTAGAAACTCGCTACCACCTACGTTTTTCCTTTCGAATTTGTTCTGTTTTTGTCCGGGGATTTTTCATAAGTATAACAGGAGCAGTTAGAAAATCAAGCGAAGTCACGCGCGGATAGCACGAGGTTGCAAAAGTGACTCGATTTGATTAATTTATTTCTGGGTGTCTTACATCTAAGAACCACGGTATCATTATGAGAGACGCCGCAGCGCAGGGCTCCGGAAATTTCAACCACCTGGGGTTCTTAAATCTTTAACCTGCAATGACTGCGAGAGTGACTTGGCGTGTAGCAGCGACGCCTTCATCTGTGGCGGCTAGAAACACTTCACAGCCAATGGGAATTTGGGGGCCGTTTTGGTAGGGCAAGGGCTATAGCTTTCTCACTGAATGAACAGTTGGATCCCTTCGCATCAATCAACAAAGAGAGCAAGCGAGCGTATACAGTCAAATATTACAGAACGGAGCATAACACCGAATCTCGTTCCATTTCGTCAAATGACCACACCTTATTAACACGAATTCGTTAAGGAACACCTACAGGAACACGTCGGCGTGTGGCGGATGCAATCATCTTTAGCTACTGGTACTGCCGCTGCAGTCCGGACGACACCATGCAAGCCCTCAGCCACGGCGCAGGTACTTCGGTCAACAAAATTCAATTTCTCAACGATCCGTCCAGAAAATTATTAACTACAATTTTACTAACACCGACACACATGTTAACTTGGTCTGTTAGTGTAAGACGAGGAAACTGTTACTTCTGTTGCGAGGAAACTTAGCTAAGTTACGACGAAACTCAAACAATTCCAGCACATTATTTAAAAGGCGCCAACACGTCGCCTGTGCGAGTGACATTTGCATAACAGCACAAAAGCTTCCACTGCTCACAGATGCCGACAGAATTAAGGCGCTTTGACGTCAGCGCTAGGGCAAAATGCGCCGCATCGCGCGCGCTGTTCACACACACACTCGTGTGATGGATTCGGTACCGTATCCTGGTGCCGGGCGCACTGTGGAGCCTTCCTCATCGGCGAGTAATGGTGGGGCGTGTACGTCAACTTGTACCCGACAGCGAGAGAGGCAACGCAAGGTGGAGGCAGAGTGTGAACTAATAAGGGAATGTGCCATTAGACCTACGCATTTATGCGGCTCGAGAGCATGGGAAGGGAATGGGAACGCGATGCGAATGGAGCACGGTAACACTATCATGTTCCACTCCTAAAGCTTGGTACTGTTATTTGCCTGCGCCATATTTCCCAGTCTGTGATAAGGATGTGAACGTGGTCGCGTTGCTAGTATTTTCCCCTTCTTTTTATTTAAATGTGACAACATGGGAAGGTAGGACACGTTAGAGCCGGCTATCCCATCATCATGATATTGAAGGTGAGGACAATAAACACTCATACAGAAAGAAAAAAAAAACGCAAGGAAGGTTCTTATTGTTGTTGTTTTTTATTTTCTATTTCTTTGTCTTCTTCTCCTCCTCCTTCTTCGTCACTGCAGAAACAAGTGGAAAGGATGTGCGAGGAGCTGAAGGCCACAATGGCCCACAACCTGGACTACAACGAGTGGATGACACCGGCCACGAGGCAGCACGCCATCTCGAAGGTATGCGTGGGCGTGCAACAGGAATCGACCACACGCGATTTCATTTCTTCTCGTGTATTTTTTGTATGGCGAACAAACACGTATGCACAGAATTCACTGGTGGCAGCAATCTGGACTTGGCGCTGAAGCGCCGTCCTTTTCAATGTACAGTGGAACCTCGTCGAAACGACCTTCACGGGAGCCAGATAATAAGACTTATCGTACGAAGATCATATCAATTGTATGAAAATACCTTGCGCCTACAACCTGCTGGCTGGCATAAAAGCGTATTAAGCGGTGTGGTATCAACGAGGTTTCACTGCATCTGATCGCACAAGCGGCAAGCTGCGGACATATATTTTGGTCTCCTACGGTATCCCAACATAGATGCCTAAATTTGGGTTGGAAGGCTCCAGAAATTAACGCTGCTAGCAGTGCCTTTTATACCATGTTCAACGCAGTTCAAACAAGCATGGCGTATTGATCGGTCGGTGGCGAGTGTTCTCAAAGTGTAAGGCGCATGTCTAAAGATGGTCGAACTTCAAAGGAGAAAACAGCAAGCCGCGTCTGGACAGAGAGCGAAAGTCAACCGCAAGGGTGCCTACGTTACACCTTCGCGTGTCATAGAGCGGGGACCACGAATTGTGTTCTTCATACGCTGTGAACCACACGACGCCACCTAGAGAAAGCGCGGACAATAACAAAGGGATGCGGGTCTTGTCACGTGAACGTGGCGCATTGCTATTCTACCACCACCACCACCACCACCACCACCCACGTACTTGTGCTTATTTAACCTGAGGCTATATAAGCACAAGTACGGGGATGCCCTTGCATTAGCCTCAACCCCCTCTCCCTCTTCGGAGCATAGCCATCACGAACAACATATGAGGTTGTGCCGGAACCACGATATAATTATAAGGTGCGCCGTAATGGGTGAAAAAAAAAAAACAGTTACGTCTTCGCATCTGTATTTACTCCTTTTGATTCAAGCGCTGCTAGAAATTCCGTTTCCATATGGCGCATACGGGCAAACAATGGTCACTCATACTACATGTCAAGTGCTAATATGGTCCCCGTATATACTTGCGTTCCTCTTCTGCCGCAGGTTCAGCGCATAAAGTTCGTCGTAGGCGACCAGAACGAGGCCCTCGTGGAGGACGTAAGTGATGAGTGCTCATCGCTTCGCGACTCGTTCGCGTTTAGAGAAAGGTCATGCGTTATTCAAAACAAATACGGCTCCGGTTCGTTGAAACAAAATGGTGGCACAAGGAAATATGTTACGCGAACAAATGTGGTACGAAAAATTTAAAAACTGCCTTCGCATGGAATGGTGCGAATGCATGGGTCACGACTTTAACAACGTGCCATAGTCGCCAGTCACGTCGCGACCAATAACAACAAAATTACGCGCGACTCACACAAGCACTGGATGCGCGAGTATATGAGTCGCACGCAGCGGCGGATCCAAAGAAGAGGGTGCCGATTTGGTGACCTTTTCAACTGTTGAATGTAAGCATAGGTGAATGCACCGTCTTATAGTGTGAAACCACGCTAGCCGATTTTTTTTTTTTTTTGGTGATGGTACCCTATATTCGACTTTAGGTATCGAACTTGCCATAAGCTGGCCCCCCAACTCGGAAAAAATCCTATATCCGTCCCTGGTATAGCACGTACGGTTGAATGTGAATTCCTTTACAAGTCTATGCAAGAATCACGTGATGTTACACTTCCAGAGGTTCCGAGCTCGAACCCCTAGGTAACGGGTTCGACTACCAAGAAGGCTCTTGGCTTTCACTTCTACGTCTCTTAAGCCATATCTGAGGGTTTCTATACAAATTGTATTGACTGCGGCAGCCCAAAAGGCGACAAGCAAGGCAGGGAAATTGAAGAGCCTTGAGCAGATGCGGGAACACGAAAGACAAGAACATTTTATCGTTTCTGTGCAGCAGTATTGAAGTGCTTAACGAATACGTCGTGCCGCTGACCGCTAATGCGCATCGTTCGTACCTGTTCTGTCCGAACTTGGTCTATTTTAAGTCATCATCTATTTTGCGTTCGCGTGCTCCATCCATAACGGGAGGGCACATTGACTAAACGTGTTTAGTTCGCAGATGATCCTTGCAAATGACCACACATTGCGTTCGCTAATACGTTCACCGCAATGATTAGCTTGTATTTGTCATTTTCATTACGAATAACAATAGCGCGGAAACCTTTCTGTCTTTTTAGGGGCGATTCGTCTTTTTAGGGGCGAAGCTCCTTAAGGTCTGGATCTGTCCGTCCGTTGTTCCTAGTAGCGCGTTACCTTAAAGAAATGAATGATGCTACGTGTGGGAGGCGCGCCCTCGGAGCGTGCCTCCCGGCCCGCGAGCTCTCTCACTCTTCCATCTGCTGTCTTGTGTGTGTGTGTGTGAGAGAGAGAGAGAGTGCGAAAGGCGCGCATTGACTATGGAAACGCTCTTTCTTCGATGAACGCGCTACCAGCTAGCAAAGAAGGAGAACGCGCCCTCACCCGCGAGAGACAAGCTTGACGCAGGCAGCGTCTTCTAGCGAGTTTTCTTGATTGAAAAATGCCGACTGCTCGCGCTGGAGAACCGTTCACCGGCCACCCATTATATATATATATATATATATATATATATATATATATATATATATATATATATAGGACTGTATATGCAAAAATAGCTTGGGTTGCCGCTAGTTTATAACAGAATTGACGATGCGCCTCTTAGAGAACGACGGTTTATTAAGTCAACGTTTCGGTCGGAGCCCGACCTTTTTCAAGACATGTAAACCACAGGCCAGTATGGCCTTATATACACACTTTGCCTTGTAGTAAGGAGAGAAGGACAAGGGTAGGAAAGCGAATGAGTGGGTTGAAAATATACGGAAATAATAAAGTAAAAAAATAAAAATAATAATAAAGGTTGCCGGCATCTTCACTGCAACAAAAGATGAACAAGTCACGCAAAGGGAACTCGCACGCACGCACGCACGCACGCACACACACACACACACACACACACACACACACCACACACACACACACACACACACACCACAGAGAGTGAGAGAGAGAGCGAAAGAAAAGAAGAAAAAGAGAAAGGGGCGAAAGTCGGGGAAACAGCGAGAAGGACGAGTGCCGCCCGCCGCGCCAGTGCTGTCCGAGTCCGTAGACATCTTTAAGAGCAATCCATCAATTAGGTATTGTAAACAGTGGCGCCGGCTTATATCTGGTGAAACTAACGACACTTTCCGTGGCGTACCTTATGCGGTTTGGATATTGCCTCTGTGGTGCCACCGCCCAGCAACGCGCCCCAGGAGGGAAGAACGGGGGAGGTATTCAGGCATGAAAGGCACAGCGTTCTTGTTCCCGGTTGCAGCCACATTTGTAATACGCACTCGGCGCCACCGCGTGGCGGGGTAAGGTAGGCAAGGAAGAAGAAAGGGCGGCATGAAGGAAAAAGAGCCGCACAGAAAGGCGAGGTTTTGAAGCAGTAAAATTCTGTGTGCAACACAATGACGTATTGTCCCCTCTTGTCGTACGATCTCCGGAGCCACTTTGCGTGTGTCGGCTTGCACTGCACGGGTAATGCAAACAGGGCCAGGCCGATAGAATCGGGCGTACACAGCTTAAAAAAAAAAATGAAAAGTCGAATGAGGCAATGATAATTGGCGGGAATGGCCGATCTTGTAATTGAGGATACAAAGTTTATCAATTCGACTGTTCACTTCCTAACGATCGTAACACCGAGAGAGCGCCAGGATGTTCATTTATGCCATGCTTAATTGTGCCAAATTTGTAGATAAAGTAAGATTCCCTTTGCTCACGTTCTCTGGTGCTCCGAAAGTTACTTTCCAATAGTGTGACCCTGACATCCTCAAAGCTGTGACCTTTCAAGTTGATATGTTTAGAGAGCGGAAGGCCAGGTAGTGAGCGCACATGGGACCAATGGTTGTTGAATCTTATCCTGAATGGTGTGTCCGTCTGTCCTATGTACTGCATGTTACATATTCCACACTCTAAGAGATAAATAACATTGTTTGAGTCGCAGTCAAGTTGTCCTTTTATTCTGTGCTTAAAATTCGAATGTGTGCTTTCTGCAACTTTTGTTTTCTGGATGTGTTTGCACACGCCGCATCTGGATTTCCCACAGGGTCGACACCCGTCGAGAGGCACTGTTCCTATTTTTGAATGTACAACGTGATTATTTTTATTTTTTTACTTTATTATTTCCGTATATTTTCAACCCACTCATTCGCTTTTCTACCCTTGTCCTTCTCTCCTTACTACAAGGCAAAGTGTGTATATAAGGCCATACTGGCCTGTGGTTTACATGTCTTGAAAAAGGTCGGGCTCCGACCGAAACGTTGACTTAATAAACCGTCGTTCTCTAAGAGGCGCATCGTCAATTCTGTTATATATATATATATATATATATATATATATATATATATATATATATATATATAGGCACTGGATCTTGATATTTCCCTTGTGCGTAGTTGAATCATAAGGATTCGTAGCGTGCGCGTTAACTAGATTAATCCACAACTCGGCACGATCTACGATGAACATCCGGAGCTTCGCCCACTCATCATCATTCACTCCGTGGATATGCTGTCAATTTCTTTTTTTTTTTTTTTGCCCCGCCGCGGTAGTCTAGCGGTTATGGCACTCAGCTGCTGATCCGAAGGTGGCGAGATCGAATCCCGGCCGTGGTGGCTGCATTTCGATGGAGGCGAAATGTTGAGGCCCGTGTGCTGTGCGATCTAAGTGCACGTTAAAGAACCCCAGGTGGTCGAAATTTCCGGAGACCTCCACTACGGCGTCTCTCATAATCAGAGCTGGTTTTGGGACTTTAACCCCAAAAATCAACCAGTAAAATTTGTCTTGTTCGTGTTTGTCAACCTGGGGACAATATTGGAATTTGGGCAGTGTTGGCATACATCGCTTATGCTCAGTTTTTAAACGGAAACTAATTTCTTTCTCCTAGATCATGTCCATAGAGTTACCTTTCGTAAGTATGGACTGTCGTTTCCAGTCTGATAAGACAGAATATAGATAATGCTGCATGTAGTTCGACATCGAAAATGGTCCATTGCATAAACCAAGACAGATCAAAGGATTTTTCACCGTGCATGTACGAATTACGGCGTAGCCACGTTCTATAAGGAAACGCCAGGAGCGGTGCTCAGTTGTCACATGCCCTAACAGTCGAAACACCATCATGCTGCGGCGATCTATGAATAAATAAACGTGCATATCCTCACGGCAGACGGAATACCAGGACACGTACGTCATTCTCGTCGTGAAGCTGATGGTTTCCGAAGCCGAGAGGGAGTGGCAGAAGCTCACCTGGAACCGACCGGAGTTCAGCAAGTGAGTCGTAATAAGGGGTAGCTACATGTATGCCCACACAACTATAGAATGTAAGTTAAGGTAAATGAATGAATGAATGAATGAATGAATGAATGAATGAATGAATGAATGAATGAATGAATGAATGAATGGAACATACCTTTACCTTTTTACATTTGCTTTTTACCTTTAGAGGAATTCTTAGGTCAATGTTTGGAACCACGCCATGTTTCCTAATGCCTATCGGTTTCTTGTTCTTTTTCCTTTTGTTTGTATGCTTCTTACAGTGTTGTATTGTTTCGCGATAATTTTTCTTTGTATATAGAAATGTGTAAACCCACTTCTGCGATGGCCCAATTGGGCTGCAGCGTGTAAAAATAAATTTTTTTTATTTATTTACAAATACTGCAGGCCCTACTCGGGCCCAAGCAGGAGTGGGAATATCATTAAAAACAATACCAACAATAATGCTTAGAACTATCGACAGCTTAAGTAGTAAACCACAATTAACAAGCAAAAAAGAAAATGAATAAATAAATATGCTTTGCAATAACAAACACACATTATAAATGATAAATATGCACGTACAATATTTCAACACATGAGATGAACACTATGCATAAAGAAGTGAACGCGAGAATCAACTGTAACAAAGCTGTTCAGCATAAACAGAACTTTACATATCAAACGAAAGGTTATTTAAAAACTGAACAAATGATTCAGCTGTGTTAGCGTTTACTACTTCTTCGGGTAATTTATTCCATTGTGATATAGCATGTGGAAAAAGGGAATACTGATGTATATTAAGATTACTAAACGGCTGCTTGATTGTTTTGTTGCGGTTTGTACGACCAGACCGCATGGGGGGCTCAGTTATGTAGTTTTCACGTGGTATTTTGTAGTGACCGTGGTACAGCTGATACAAAAATTTCAAGCGAGATACAGTTCTGCGATGAGCTAGCTTTTTCAATTTGGCCCTGTCGCGAAGAACTGACACACTGGAAAAACGCGAGTATGTAGTGTATATAAACCTCAAGGCCAAGTTTTGCACTCTTTCTAATTTCCTGATCAAGTACTTTTGGTGCGGGCTCCAGATCAGATCCGCATATTCTAATTTGGGTCTGACGAGAGCTTTGTATGCAGTTAACTTTACGGTCGATGACGTACGACGTAATTTTTGTTTAAAAAATGCAAGCTTTTTTAGCGCGTTACTGCAAACGTTTTCTATGTGTGTTTCCCAAGTTAAACTGTTTGTAATTGTAAGACCTAAATACTTTATTTGATTGGTTTTTTCAATGTAAGCATTATTAATAGTATAAGAAAATTCTAGGGGTTCTTTTTTGTTGCTAAATGTAATACATGCCGTCTTCGAAGTATTAAGCTTCAATCCCCATGTTTCACACCATACGCCAATTGAGTGCAACGTATCATTGAGTCGAACTTGGTCGGAATGGTCAGTCACATTAGCATACACAACACAGTCGTCGGCAAACAGTCGGATCTTCACAGGCGAATGAACAGACAAATAAATATCATTTATATAAACTAAGAACATTAAATGGCCAAGTACCGAACCTTGCGGTACTCCCGAGTGAACATCCAATGTATCGGAAATAGAATCATTAACGGCAACATACTGTTTCCTTGAGGACAAATAACATTCTATCCAACGAATGATATTGTGTTCAATGCCCATAGAATGTAGTTTGGTTACCAAATCAGCATGCGGAACAACATCAAACGCTTTGGAAAAGTCCAAAAATACTGCATCAATTTGACCCCTCACGTTTACTACACTTAAAAAGTCATCCGTTATCTCGGCTAACTGTGTTATTGTAGATAAACCAGACCTAAAACCATGTTGATTTGCATGAATTAAATCATTATCCTCGAGATGTGTCATAATTGCTTTAAATAAAATATGTTCAAGCAGTTTACAAGCTGTGGATGTCAAAGAAACTGGTCTGTAATTATTTCATTCTAAAGGGGACCCAGATTTGTGAATTGGAACTATTCTTGCAGAGCGCCAGTCATCAGGTATCACACATGATTCTAACGACGTTTTGTAAATTATATATAAGTACTCTGCTACCCAGATTGCATACCTGTTGAGGAAAACATTCGATATTTCGTCCGGACCTGGTGATTTTTAATGTCTAAATTACGCAAAAGATTCAAAATGCCGTTCTTGCTTAAATTTATTTCGGACATCGGGTTACGAAGCGTGTAAGGTTGCAAGTGTGTATGCGATGCTGTCAAAGTAAAAACAGACTGAAAGAACGCGTTGAATTCATTGGCAATGGTAAAGGGATCGTCAATGTACCAGACGTTCTGATTTCTGTGATGCCATTTTTATCTTTAGATAAATATCGCCAAAATTTTCTTGGTTGTTCCGACATGAAAGAAGTCAAGGTGCAAGAAAAGAACTGGTCTCTTGCAGCACGCACTTTATCCTGAAAAGTGCGAACTAAACTTGCAAGTTCCCTCCTATCACCACGTTTTCGAAATCGCTTTATCTTGCGTTTCAGATGTGTAAGATCACGATTCATCCACGGGTATTCTCTGTTGATACGCTTATTTTTAAAGGAACGTACGTGTTTTCACAATGAATGATCATGTCTTTAAACTTGGACCACAGCTCGTTAACATCATTTATCTCAGTAAAGGAAGGGAATAAGGATTCCATGCAACCAATAACCCCATCATCATCCGCATGCGTATAGTCTCTCACTAATGTGTCGGTAGGTTTAACATAGGACCGCACACCAGTAATAGGACACTCTAGAACAATTAACTGATGATCAGATATGCCATCCCTAACACTGACGGAGCAATCTTGAAGCGAGCCACTTGCAAATACAAGATCAAGTAAAGAAGAACTGGAAATTCTTGTGGCATCAGAAACCAACTGGGTTAAGGAAAACGTAAATGCCGTTTGGAGTAAGGATTCGGCACTTCTGAAATCTTTGCCGTCATGAGAAAGGCTGCGCCAGTTAATACCGGGAAGGTTGAAATCGCCTGTTACAAGAATGTTGGAGCGTGAATTCGTATTTTGAAGCAAATAATCATATAATGTATCTAAGTATTCCGGAGGGGCATTTGGGGGACGATAAACACCTCCCAGTAATATAGTTTTACCAAAGAACTTTAACTTACACCATATGCTTTCGTGATCACTGATATCATTTAAGCGAGTGAATTTAATGTTATTCTTAATCGCGATTGCAACTCCGCCACCCCTTGATCCTCTGTCTCTACGTATGAGCGTGTACGAAGGAGGCACTATTTCTGAATTTTGAACATCTGAATGCAGCCAGGTTTCAGTGATCACTACGACATGCGGTTGATAAGTCAAAATTATTTCTTCGAGGCTCTGTATCTTATTCAGTACACTGCGAGCATTTAGCGAAACAAGCCGGAGCGTCTTGACGGATTCTCGTCATTTGTTATCGCGTTTACGTGTGTTCGCACGCGTGGAACGATAAAAGGATTGTTCGGGTTGCGCAGGCGCAGTGGAATCCGACAACGCCGCTCTGCAATCGCGAATTGCATCCCATGTGTACAGCTTGCCATCAACTCTGAGTTTATCAAAACGAAGAGAAACCTTAGAACCATTGCTTCTTTCCTCAGTGGCGGAGCGCCATAACTTTGATCGAATATCCCGAACTTTTTTTGAAAAATCTTCCGATATGGCTATATCCGTGCCCTTTAATTTAAAGCAGGCTGACATAACCTTAGTTTTGTCTATGTAGTTGAAAAATCTCAAAATAATAGGACGATGTCGCTGTTCATGTTTTCGTCCGATTCGGTGGATACGCTCTATGGAGTTAACTTCAACACCTATAATTTTTTTGAAAATTTCTTCGTTAACTTTCCGCTCCAGTTCTTTCGAGTCCTCTCCTTGATCTTCCTTTACTCCATAAACTACAATGTTGTTGCGACGACTTCTATTTTCGAGGTCATCTACCTGTCCGGCTAACTCGAGAACTAGTTTGTTCACGCTACTGCAAGCTTCATCCGTTTTCTGCAACCTTTGCTCACACTTCTCAATTCGGCACAGATCTTTCTCTATATTCGTAATCCTGGTTTGAATATTTTCGACTGCCGATTCTAGCTGTTTCAAATTCGTAGTCAATGAAGCAAGAGTCTTATTTGTCTTTCTTTGTTCTTTCAAAATTTTCCGAAGTAATTGACTGTTTAACTGTGTCTCAGACTCCGAGTCAGAAGAGGGACCAGAGTTCAACTCTATGTCGCCGGACGTTAGTAGCAATAGCCTAATCACATGCAGACAGTCACACAATAGACCGAGCAAACACTGTGGGCTTGGCAACACCGTCAATGTGACAGAATCATCTCTAATAGAAGAAATTAGATACTTGTCACCAACCTGGACAAAAGGAATCGGAATCAGCATCCGTCCGCATCCGGTGTCACCAAGCCCACTGAAAGGAGCTTGCAAGGGGCTTCCGTATTTATGCTTGAAATGGGCGATATCCGATGATGTCACCGTGCTGCTACGCTGATAAGTTTCGTGCACGTGGAACGTAGTTTCTTGAAGAATCCATGGCGGTGGCTGCATGATGGCCAAGTCAGCCGGCGCACGCTCATCTGAGGTTCGCTTGAATGTCGGGTGAGTTGATCCCACGGCGAAATGCGCCCGCCAGGCAATCTGGACAAAAAGAATCGGAATCAGCATCCGTCCGCATCCGGTGTCACACGCCCATAAATAAATACATACGTACGCAAGGATAACTCATTAGCCAAAATCTTGTTGTTCTAGTCAAGCAAAAATATCCAGGAAACTATAATGTGTATCCTAATACCAAGTCCTTGAACATCTGATACTTGTCTGCCTTGCTAGTTTTGTCTCTGTAGGCGGCTTATTCCTGTTAAGCATCATTCTCTTATTTCGAGGGCCCCAAAGTGTACAGGTACATTATTTTTAGTCGAACTATAAAGCTCATGAACTATCGCGATGTAGTACTGTTTAACTGTAGCGTTCATTGGGAATTATATCGCCTTTCATTTCAGCGATGTGCCGTATTCTTCGTTAGAAGTGCATTACGATCCAATATACAACACAGTGGGTAAGTTCTACATGAATTTATGTATATGCACCTATCGGAAAGCTTTCATGAACGTGTGCGGTCGCGAGTGACGAGAAAGCAAGCCAATTGACTTATGGGGCAAGACCCATACTTTGAATGCGTAAATAAAATCGGACAAATTGGTCTGTTATAAGTAGCCTTGTAATTGGTGTCATTATTAATAGCTGTGGCGGGGAACTCACACCGTTGTCTTCCATCGGTGGATAATCAGGTTTTTAATGAGGTTAAATTCAACACGTACGCTGTAGCACTTAAGACACTACAGATTTTTAAAGCAAATTGCGGACCTTAAGTGAAACGACGCTATTTTCTGGTCACGCGAAGTCTGCGTTCCTTCATGAACAACGTCTGTAGGCAACTATAAGCTTTACTAACATGTAGATTTAATGCACGTATACGTACTTTACCACTGTACCTTTATCAGACTACAATCACACGTATCCATTGTTATCTGATCCGGAATGATCACTTTACAGTGAAGTGCTAGTGTAGGTTGCTTTCTTAGATTTCATTCGGCGAAATAACTGTTTTTTCGGAGGGGGGCGGGGGGGGGGAGAGAAGTACGAAACATGGTGTCAGACAACGCCCTTGCATTAAAGCGTGACAGTTTGAAAATGCTGTCTTTCTTTTTTCTTTCTTTTCATGAAATTATGAAACTGCGCTGGTGACCCGTCGAACGCGCGTTCATGTACAATGCCCAAACACGCTGTCTGCTTTGTTCATTGCAGTCGTTCCGGGGGCTATGCTAGAACCACCCCTCTACACGGAGGGTCTCAGCCCGTAAGTAGTTCCCTGTACGTCACGCGAGAAGTAACTTCCTTAATCGATTCGGTAATCTACTTTTGAAAGGGGAAGTTTCGAACGATCTTATGTATTCCTGGCACAGATATTTCAGTCTCTTATCATGAACATGTTTCATCGCAATACTAAGCTAAACGGCTATAAAAGCCCAAATTTCGGCGCAGATGGACCCTTGAGAACACCCGTGGGGGCTTTGGTTAGCGGTCTCGGACCGAGAACGCGTATATGGTAAATAATTAAGGCCGCTTTTGGGAATACAAATTATAAACAAAATGCTTGCGTAAGACACGAAACCTTTTAATCAGAGAAATTGTAAAAATTAAACTAAGAACTTTTTTTTTCGCACGTTTGGCGCTAATACGAGGCTCGTACGGGTGTTTCAATGATCAGCTCAAGGCACCCTAAGCGCTTATAACTCCAGCAGCGTAAATAATTTCGGCCACCGTGCTACACAGAAAACCTTAAATTAATAGCTGCATGCGCATGTTGCAATTAACTGCTGCCTGTCCACGTTAACATGTCGCGTCCGTTTTGCCGACATTTTTGCGAGAGCATTCGCAGCAGACAACAGTACTGTGAAGACCCTATCCTGGTGAAAAATAGAGAACTGAAGTATCACAGTAGGCAAGAAACGAAGTTTTAAGCGTGCACAAGCTTCCGTGAACCCTTCTTAACCGCCGCTTTATTTCCCACTGTCACCCCTTGGCAGGAAGTCATGACGCAGTTAAGTTAAGGGCACTTGACTGACACTAATGCATTTTTTTTTCTTTCCTTTCTTCACGCAGTGCACTGAACTTCGGTTCGCTCGGATTCCTCATTGCTTCGAAGATGATGAGCTCCCTAATATTTGAAGGTGAGTGCTCCTTTTTTCTCAGAGAGGGCGAAATGCATGCTAGTCCTAGCACATCTATATATGCCTGAATACGTAATGCATAGAAGTGTCAGTGAAATAAAGGCAGCGGAGACAGGTACAGTCAAGCTGAATGAAAAACACATGTTGTGTGAGATGCATACGAGATTATTCTGATATTTATTTATTTATTTATTTATTTATTTATTTATTTATTTATTTATTTATTACACTTCATGTGCTCTTGTCGGAGAAGTGTTACATGAGCGTCATTAGAGCAATCAAAATGTTATTGCTTGATCGAAATTCAGCAATAAAAACAAGCTAAGTTCTAAAATTGAGATGATTATTTAAAACAACAAGACATTTCCTTAAGTAGCTAGCAGTAACAATGGCCTTGAGAAAGCAGCTCCACTGAGTGGTATGGGAGGAGGGGGGGGAGGACAAACTAAAGGCGGTATTGTGAGGATCCTATAGATTTTCCGAACCTCTTCACGAAAAATATAATAAGGAAAGAATAAAACACAATCAAGGCGCCCTCCATGTACACGAACTCCCAGGTCGCTGCTTCGACCAGAACGGCACGTACATGTGCTGGTGGGACTCATCCACCATACGGAACTACAGCCACACCGTGGAAGGATGCTACAACGGCCTCTTCAAACCCGTCAACAAGGTATACGTGTAGTATACACGAAGTGTCCAACTTTTACCGTTTATAATACAACTCTCAGATTTCTTATGGCCCCGCCACGGTGGTCTAGTGGCTACGGTACTCGGCTGCTGATCCAAGGGTCGCGGGATCGAATCCCGGCCGCGGCGGCTGCATTTCGATGGAGGCGAAATGTTGAGGCCCGTGTGCTGTGCGATGTCAGTGCACGTTAAAGAACCCCAGGTGGTCGAAATTTCCGGAGACCTCCGCTACGGCGTCTCTCATAATCAGAGCTGGTTTTGGGACGTTAAACTCCACAAATCCAATCCAGATTTCTTATGTACAAAGGAATGTTGTTTTCCTTGTGCCTGGTGTCTATCCTCGCGTCTGTTCCGCTTAGCCTCGCACTGAACTCTTTCGTGTCCCATCTCCGCCGTGGTATAGCTTGTAGGCTGAGGTGTCGGGCTGATGGGCTCGAGGACACGGGTTCGAGTCCCGTCCTGGATTTAAGTGCGCGTTAAAGAACCCCAGTTGGGAGAAAGTTTGTGCAGAGTCACCCTGCTGCGGCGCGTTTAATAATTACAGGTTGGTTTTCGCACAAAGATACTTCGGACACCGTGTGAAAATAAATCAAAATGATCTCTACTGAATTAGGGAAGTAAGCCTATGTGACAAGTAGCCGAGCCAAATATGGACCATCAACCGCGTAACGTATTTGCTCAACGCCTAAGAAAATTTCAGGCACGGGCAAGTGTTTATTTTTTTAATTTTCAGTTTTAATTTACGAAGAGGCGTTAAATTTGACTAGACAGGAACAAGCGTCTAAATGAAAGCGTGTAGTTACTTGTTCCTTTTGTTTACCCAACTCTTGGTTATAGCGCCAAAGAATGGTAACAATCATTCGCAGTAAGCTTTCAGTAATGAAGACTGAAGATAAAATTTACTTACTTATTTAATGCCTGTACACGGAAGTGTGCGGTTCTTGCAAAAGGCGAATATATATATATATATATATATATATATATATATATAGTGAACATTACTTCACACGGCCCGAAGCCGGGAATTTCATTCCCGAAAACCACTCCCACCGCGGCAAGAAAATATTTCAAGGTGGCGGCGCAGGGCGTCCTGATATTGCTTGCTGCAATATTTTCCGATTTCGCGGTTTACTTTCGCATTCACAAAACACCTTAATAACAGTTTCTGTGGTTTTACGAGCCAAAACCACGATATGATGACGGTGCATGTTGTAGTGGAGGAAGCCGGATAACTTTCGACCACCTATGGTTCTTTACGTGTACCTAATTCTAAGTTGTTGTTGTTGTTGTTGTTGTTGTTGTTGTTGTTTTGTGGGGTTTAACGTCCCAGAACCAGCTCTGATTATGAGAGACGCCGTAGTGGAGGGCTCCGAAAATTTCGACCACCTGGGGTTCTTTAACGTGCACTGACATCACACACCTAAATATAAGTACACGGATGCCTTTTGCATTTCGTCCCCATCGAAATGCGGCCGCCATGGCTGGGAGTCGCACCCTGAACCTCGGCAAGCCAGAACCCTATAGCCGCCAAGCTATGTCTAGCCGAATCATATGGAGGACATAACATTAGCAAGCTCAACTGCATGAGAGGACGAATGGAAGGCTTCGTGAATTGGGCCCCTGCTTATCAAAGTGCGACATGACGCAAATCCGCGAATCCGATTGACTTCTTGACTGCCGCGACTCGCTGTGATTCAGCTACTGTGACAACAACGTACAGTAGCCGGCGCGAGCAAATGTGGACGCGCATTCAGAGGTTCCTTAACGATGCATACCATATATAAAGCGCTGGCAAACCGTCGTTTGCTTTATTGCAGACGGAAATCAACACGTTCCGGAAGGAAGTGGTCACGAGCATGGCAGCCGTCGGCCTCGCCTACAAGGTACGCTTTGGGCAATTCCCGAGGTTTGTGAAACATGTGGAAAACATGAGAGAAAACTGAATTTTTTTTTTCTTTTCAAGTTCAGCGATAATGCGCAGCTCCACTAATGTGAAGCCAGAGGAGGTACGAAGCATGCAATGATGCACCGCTCAATCGCCTGTAATGGGCACTCAGAGGCAGAAGACTGCATTTGTTTCAACTATAGTATGTACATTTATTATACATGCAATCAGCCGTCGCGTAGCTAATGCCAGTTAATGTATTGTTCCTTTTATTTGACCATAGTTCCACAGCTCGGTTTACCGTCACGGAGACCGACGACAGGAGACGCTGACAGGTCGAGCTCGGGCCTAAAACTATCATCACCGTTAGTTCAGGTCCTCAAGAGTGCGCGTGCATTTTTTCTATGCGATGCCCAATGCGCGGCGTTTGCACGCGCGCTTCTTTTTTTTCTTATTCTCTTGCTTTACCGTGACGGGCCACGCCGACGACGCCGAAAGCCGGAGCGCATAACGTGCTTCGAACCTAAAAGCAGCAGGTTATTCTATTCCGCTCCCCCCCTTCCCCCTGACACCATCGTTACACCATATACACACATACACACACTCCGAGCGAGCATGTAACATATGACGACATTCGTTGCTGTTTGTTGTCGATGGCGGCCAAAGCGCAAGAAGGGAGAGGGAGATCGTATCATTTCAAACCACACGGAAGCGAGGAGCCGCGAACTCGACAAGATGGCTCCCGCTGATGTAGCTTCACCTCTTATAGACTAATTGCGGAGAAACCCGCTTTCAAGGGATGCTGCGCGAAAAACGATATGCGGATCTGGTTAGCGTCGGGTCCCCGTCCGATTTAGCGTCGAGTGATTACGCCTTTCCGCTTTCCGCTATTTACACAAAAAAGTGAGCAGTTTCGCAAGTTAGGCCATTAAATAACAATTCTCACGATCGAGAATGTTTGAGAAAAGTACGACCCGCCGAATATCGAATGTTATCAAATAGATTTCCTCGTTTCTGTAGCAACATGAACAGCAAACATTACGAGAGCTCGTGAATTCAGGCTTACGCTACGTGGAAATTTACGCGCGATCGTCACATTATTGGCAACAGGTAAATGGGTTACGGCAGCTGACTTCAAGAGAGCATTTGCAATATGGGAATCTCCTCGGCAACGGTGCGTTGTTGCCCTAGGAGAGCATCTCGAAGAACTTTAGTGATATGTCTCGACCGGATCAACAAATTCTTTTTACTAGACCCATTGCTCTACGGACAAACTCTGTTCGTAGGGAACTGAGACGTGCACGTCCTGTTGTTGGCAACTGGACTTGCGGTCATCATCTTCTAAAAAAAAATCGATTGCAAGGTCAGTTCCTGGCAGTCACAGTAAAGAAACAAGCAGAGTATCCGTTACCATATTCACGCGCAGTGTTGTATTGATCGAATGAGAAAATAATACAGCAGCATTGCGCATTTGTTGTAAAGTGATTGCAGAGTTTTGGAATTGTCTGAAGAACAGAGAGTCCTTGCAACTGAATTACTGCTAATTGTCACTCCAATCACAAAGAAAATAAAAGGGCGTTATGCACACATTGGCTCAGAACGCCGAGCACGCTTCGTCTCCCGCAGGGTTTCCGTCTGTTCATGCGCAAATTCGAGGAAGAATTCGAGCACAGCAGCCTGAAGAACCTGGATCTCACGCAGAACCAGCTTTTCTTCATCTCCTTCGCAATGGTTCGTATGTTTCTGAAGCTACATTTTAAATACTAGGTGTGCAGGCATTTTGCTAAGTGCTGAACACATTTAAGCAAAACTACTGGTAGACGAACAAACAAGCGATCACTTACATTGAAGTGACTTTAATTATGACTCATATATGTTTACGGGAACACAAGGAAACAATATAAAAAAAAAGAGTGAAAAGAAACGGAATAGACGACAAAAAAGAAGCAATTGTGAATTACAGTTGATCAAGAGGGAAATAAATCTGAACGTGTGCTTTGCTGAGAGGAACTTATTGGTATACCCTAGAGGTAAAACCTTAAAGGTTATGAAGATTTCTTCATTAAATGCTTCGGATGGCACAACGAGAGACGGAACATGAAACAATGAGTTATAGCACCCCGCTTCGAAGCACAAGGAAGAGAAAACAGAGTGGGGAAAACGGAGCCTGTCTCATACTTGTGCCTCGAAGTGCACTCGTGACCACCCCGTTAGCATTCCAGTACACATTAGGCAAATTGATATATGTGCAATGCCATGAGCGAATAAGAACTGTATATTACTCTCTCAGGGAGGAAAAAAAGGGTAGGTAATATTCAAATTTACGTTAAAAACATCACTGAAAGGCGACAAGGCATTGAGCAGTCCACGTAACGTGCAAGGCGTATAATCTGAGCTCTGTTAGAAGGCCAGATCGTATGCGATCGAGTATAGAACGAAAGCTAGCCACGCGCTGCAGAAAACTTGGTTTTCAGATGACATTTGAATATTTATGGGCATAAAATGCGATCAGATCTCTGAATACAGGACTAGGTGAAGATTGGTAGAAGCTGCCTTCGTGCTGAAGTGATGGCAGTAATAGTACTGGCCATCACCCCAAGCTCGCATAAACAGCGCGCTCGTGCACATCATGGATTATCGTTCTTGTTCATACCGTAGAGCTGTTTACACTAGCACAAGAAGTTACAACAATAAAGCATCTACGCCGATATTGCTTTTACAGACGTGGTGTGAAAGCGTGCCCACGCAACTGCGAAATATCATCAATCTCGTGACGTCACAACCGGATCCACAGTACAGGTGAGGACACCCTGAGTGGAAGCATCTTGTCGCTTGAATGCACGTAAAAGCTACGGAATCTATTCTGTACCGCAAGCTGTATAGTGAAGGCAGCTGAATAACAGGAGCCGCTGATAGTGAATAGAAGTCTTTGCCTGTACATCGTATATTCAGCTGCCGTGACTGCCATGTGGTGATTGGTCAGAGCGTTGGCGTTTCCTAGTCCTCTACTATTTTCTTTCTTCAGGTTGACTCATGAGAAGACACGTTACAGTTTAAAGTGCCATACGTTTACGAACGCATACATGCCTGTTTGCTTTTTTCGAGGAATTTCGGAGGGTGAAACAAGTCGCGAAATGACGTCGTTTAGAAACCATCACTCGAAATGTTTGCTTCTCTCCAGACTCCTCCCTCTCCTTTCTCCCTATCCTGAGTTGTGTATACCGGCGGGTGTTTCTGCGATTACTTCAGAAATTTCTTTGACAATAAGCATTTCGAGTACAAAGGCAGTTACGCTGGAGACATGTCTTTAGTTATGGCAGACACATGGTGACATCTTACAGATCGTCATTAATACCTGATTATCAAAATATGCTAGCGTTTAAGTTATTATAGTTTGTGAGGCTAACTGCAACCCGAGAACAGAAGATAGGCTCTTTGAAAAAGCCGTACGAGCGTTTGGAGTTGGAAAAATTCGACTACCCGCTGAACTGCATCGGTTCTCTACGAACGCGAATCAGAGAAGGAGCACAGAATCTCGCACGTGGCCACACTTCTCGAGTCGACGTTGCTGCTTACGTCACAAAACGGCAGGCAAATTGGCGCTCAGAGGACCTGTCACCAGCATGATTATGCAACCTCGAAATTCCCCTGTGTAACAGTAGAACCGCTGTAGCCGTTCGGTTTTAGTGACGCGGACAACAGACAATGCCCACTTGACCATAGCCTGGCTATGATCTAGCACTAGAGGTCAGGCCCATAGCCGAGGGGGTGCGGGGGCTAGGGGCCCGGGCCCCTCTCGAAATTTTGGTTGCGGGGTAGTGCTAATAACACAAAATTTAAGCCTGTTAATAAAGTTTCATTTCAAAAATTACTTATTGTACATACTGCGGCTTTTACCGAAAACAAATAATGAAAATAGATGTTTTTCTCAAATAGTCAAGGCCTTCAGCAACTGGGCCCCTCCCGAAAAAAATTCCTGCCTACGGGCCTGCTAGAAGTGGACGCTCACTAGAGGTGGACGCTCGCAATGGTGGCTGCACAAATATATTCGATGGCCTCTAACTCACTTTGTCCCACCACAGTCTCAATAATATCGCCGCAGTATCCGCCACCACTATACGAGACGGAGAGTTGCTGCCACCGATAACCTAGCCGCAAAACAAGCACAAAAGCGCTCTTCCATCTAGGTGCTCTACAGAAAGAACTTCTATAGTCGCTAGCAAGGACATCCGTCATGTGGGAAATGGGCTGTATGGGACTACGTAAACTAGAAATAAGGTCACCTCTCCCCTCCCCCTTTCTTTCCTTTATTTCTTTTTCTTTTGTAGCATCAACATACCATAGTTTTCTTTTATTCAAACTCAATTTCTTATCTAATAGATATTTCGCCTCTAATACTTAAAGCTTTATATTATAGTTTTCGTGCCCTATCTTACATCGCATAATTTTTATTTCCCTAATTCCGGCTCTGAAAGTTCTTTTAAGAAACTAGCCTATAAGCGACATTCCAGAAATCGCAGTATACACTACTGAATCCTTCGCAGTAAGAAAATAAATTGGCGAAAACTTCCACACTGTGAAATTGACTTTCTCCGTAAGCATTATGCATGCTTTTCCCACATTTAAGCTCCTAAGGTGGTGCCGTCGTACAGGCACATTTTATTGTACGTGTATGTTGCACACGTGCTGTTAAGAACGCTGTCTAATTCCTTCCTTGCAGGGTGGAGATAGCTCTCGCTCACTTCGACAAGTTCGGGAAGTACTTCGCGTGCAACGACAACCTCGCCATGTACCAAGACAAGAAATGCAGCATCATTTGATCACCTATTTTAAAGGCATTTCACCACGCATCAATCATCTCCCGCACTTACGGCAATACATAAAAAGAAAAAAAATGACGACATATTTCTCCTAAATGCGAACAAAGATCAAGTGAATTTTTTTATGAAAAGCTCTAGAAATTAATAGTGTTGCCTTCGTCTCTTTCACTTATATACAGTATCGCTTTTTGTGCGACGAGAGCGATTTCACACCTATCTTGCTGCTTCCAGATCAACTCTGTTAAAACTCATCGGCTCAAGGTCTACTTGTTCACTGAAATTAGCCACACATGATCGAGTGAACCAGCTACGTTCAAGTATTAGGAACGAATAAAGAAAACGTAAATGAAAGCTGGTTATTGACGACCTCTGCGGCATCCTGATAAGCAATATGGCATTTATCAAAATTTTGGTACAAGTTTGTCATTTGTGCACATTTTACGCTGAAAATTCACGTTTTCTTGGCACGTTCGACACGTACAAAATTGAAGGTACCAGATATATCACTCTTTTTTTTCGGTATGCCACATCGAAAGAAAATCATTTTGGGAATCTAATCCGCACCCTGTTCCTGTAATAAGGCAACACAAAAAGCTTCTGGGACAACTATCGGCGAAATCAACTAGTCAGAAAAAGAAAGGGGTGGCGTGGGGGAATATAAGTTGCGCAGCAGTAAAAAAAATTGCATCCCTAGCCTATCGGGAAAAGGGGGCAAGTGAAGCCTGGCGTGTGCGTTCCTTTTCATTTCTATCTTGTCATTCTCGCTGTCTTACTTTCCCGCTTTCTTTTGTTAATTTCCTTTATTTTGCTGTCTTCCTTCCTTTTTCTTTCTTTTGTTAATTTCTCTCTGTCTGTTGTTCCTTTCTTCTTTCTTCGTTCGCAAAGGACAGAGTGGGCGCCCACTGAAGAAAATGTTATGAAGTAAGACAATAATATCCTCCTCCTCCCGCCCACCTAAAGACGAGACTGCCCGAAGTGCTTCTGCTAATGTCGTTCTGCCACACAAAGGGTCTACTTGTGGCAAAGCCAGCTTTTAAGGAGCGCTAATGCATTTTTTTTTTTTTTTTTTGAGAAGTAGGTAGAAAAGTCCAAGCAGTATTTAATACTGAGAGTTGTTTTCGTGGTCTCAAGTTCTAGCGCTCTAAAATCGTTGATGGCGATGCAAGAAAAATGTTTCCTTACTTTTTTTTTCTTTTCATGCATGATCAGAGACTGCCAAAACAACTCCTGCTAATGTTGTTCTGCCACACGAAGGGTATACTTGTGGAAAAGCTAGCTTCCGCTTTGCCAAACAACGACAAGTTCTCCTCCCTCGAGTCTGTCGTCTGCTACAGCGCCGTCCGCCATGACCGGTTCTGCAAGCCGATGCAGAGCAACCCCTGCACGTACATCTCGACAAAGGCTCGAAATCTCAAACGCACGTTCTTGCGTTATTTTGTACTCTTCCCGCGGGCGCCTGGCGAACAGAAGAAGGCGGGGCGACAACAAAGAGACCAAACAACACGGGGCTTCTAGCCACTGGGGGCCACATCAATAGGCTATGTGATAAGTGGCACTTCGTCAGAGCCTAGGAGGAAAATAGAGTTTTAGCAGCGGTGGCTTACCGTACGGTATAGTACGGTAATGACGTATGGTCGTGGTCGGCACGTGGCTATTTTAGTCCGAAACACCTGCACTAGTTGCTAGGGGAGTACCGTAACGTCTGTTGGAACCTAGGAAAGAAGACGAAGGCGAAGCGGAGAGGCGACCCACGAGGCACGTGCTTCTTCTTCTTGAGATTCTATGACGCCATTAAAGCGATCGTAGTACACTTCAGTACGCGTCGAGTTCTTTATTGCCGTGAGCTACAGGATCGGCTTTGTCGTGCCAGTACATATGGCGCCGAAACCCGGGATCTGCGGCTAATCGACGACACGGACGGCAGCACCGACAAGAACGATTTCTCCGAGGAATAATCGTCGGTGTTTGGTAAGCCTCGTCGGTGGCCGCGCCCACCAACGTCAACGAGTGGACGCAAGCCCAAGGTTTCCTGTGAGTGCACTGCAGCAATGGATCGTTTGAAACAGAAGAGATCATCGGCACGCGCTCAGAATACCAAGATAATCAACGAGGCGACAGCTATATTGCAGAGTGACAGCGCCGATAGAGCGACACTCATCGCATTGAAGGAGCGACTGACATCCAGCAATGACAAGCTAAAGAAGATATCAGAAGAAATGGAAGATCACATTCCAACGGATGAGCTCGCGTCGGAATACGCCGCAGCAGCAGACTATGAAGATCAAGCGGTAGCGACACTTGCACGTCTTCAGTGCCGCATCGAGGACATCAACAACGCGCAAAGAGCCGTCGACGTTGGAAATTCGGCAAGTACCGTCCATGCTGTTGCGAATGTCGGCAATGTAAACAGCGGACCCCGCCTACCTCGATTCGAGATCAAGCCGTTTAACGGAAACATACGGGAGTGGACGGCTTTCTGGGAGCAGTTTGACGGCACCGTGCATTCAAATGCGACACTGAGTGAGACGGACAAGTTCCATTACCTCCGAAATTACTTGAGAGGAGAAGCTGCTGCAGCAATCGCTGGATTTGCCACTACAAGCGCATGCTACGGAAATGCAGTTCAGCTACTCAGAGACAGATATGGTGACAAACGGCAAATAGAGCAACACCATCTTCGAGCCTTGCGAGACATTCGATGCGTGAGACTGGCATCTGACGTACATCAGCTGCGCATTCTGTACGACCAAGTCCAGATGAACATGCGTGGTCTCGACGCTATCGGGGTGCCGACAAGCAGCTTTTCTGCGATGCTGTATGACATTCTACTAAGAGCACTGCCGCAAGAGATCGTCATTTCTTTTCATCGCCAGCGCCGTATAAGTGAGGTCATGCAACGAACATCGGTTGCTACAAGCGAAGGAACAGCGTCATCGTGTCAGGAGCTCGAGAGCTTGCTACAGTTTACCCGCATCGAAATAGAAAGCCGAGAGCGATCAGGGACACAAGGAAGCCGAGAGCGATCCGGGACACAAGAATCGACAGAACGCATTTACAATCGCAAGCATGTTTCATCGGCATCTGTCCTGCACACCACACATATGGGAAAGCAGAAAGATGGTGAGTGCTGCTTCTGCAAATCTGTGAGGCATGAAGCGGAGGTATACGACAGTTCTCTAACGATCGAAGAGAAGAAAGACAGACTAGCCCGAAACATGAGGTGCTATAAATGCACGATACCGGGACACCAAGCCAGAGATTGTCGAAGACGCATACAGTGCTTGTCTTGCAAAAAAAGGCACGCAACAACTATGTGCAATCCAAACGCGAAGGAAAAGCATAATAAGAAATTGCACACAACGACAGCATGTGTTAACGACACACAGTCAGATCAGAGCGCAAGATCAACTGCCGTAACGAGCTGCCAACTTGACGAAGGTGTGCATTTACAAACCTTTCGTTCCTGGGTGGGAAGAGAAAATAAGGCTTGCTACATAAGAGGAATTTTAGACAGCGGCAGCCAGCGTTCATTTATAAAGGAAGAACTCGCTACACGTTTGCAGCTAAAGGTAATCGGCGAAACGAAGCTGGCAATTAACACGTTTGCGTCTGAAGTACCTTCCCGACCACGGCGCAGTAAAATAGTCGAAGTTCACGTGAGAAGTCAGTTTTGTGACAAAGAACAAGTCATCGAAGCTATCACAATACCAGTGATTTGTCAAGATGTCGCACTGACTAATACTGACTGTTCCTTTGGAAAAAAGCTTCGAGAACTAAAGATGGTATTAGCGGATGAGCTTACAATTCCTATGGCGCAAGCCGGGCCTGGAATAAGCTTGCTTATTGGATCAGACCAAATATGGAAGATCATAACCGGTGAAGTGATTAGAAGCCAAGAAATTGAAGGACTAGTGGCTATTAACACCATATTGGGTTGGACGCTACAAGGACCTGTGAAAAAGGGAGCTTTTTGCAAAGCACATCCAGGGTAATGGTATGCGTGTTAAGAACGGATATGCATACGCTGGCGGAGATGAGTGATGGTCTGCAGTCCTTTTGGACTTTGGATGTTATGGGCATCTCCCCAGAGGAAGAACAACTAACTTCTTCAAGCACGTTGTCCAGGTTCCTAGAAAATATTGTAAAGAAGGATCGACGGTACGAAGTTGCAGTGCCGTGCAAAGAACCTGACGTAGACTTCATCGAAGATAACTACCTCGTAGCACGTAACCGCCTTCAGAGCCTTATACGACGACTATCAGCTAAAGACGGCCTGCTGGAACGCTACGACCACGCCATCCGACAGTATGCCGAATCGGGACAAGCGGAAGTAGTTTCCAAAAGAAAACCCAACGAACACCGTACCTACTACATGCCGCACCGAGAAGTTATCCGTGAGGACTCACTCACTACGAAGTTGAGAGTGGTATTTGATGCCTCCTCACATGCAAGAGACAAGAAATCGCTAAATGACTGCCTACAAACCGGCCCGAACTTGAATCCGCAACTGCTGCAAGTCCTTATGCGATTTCGCTGGTACAAAGTACCAATGACTGCAGACATAGAAAAAGCATTTCTGCAGGTTGGTGTTAGAGCCCAAGACAGGGATCTTTTCAGATTCCTGTGGTTTGCTGAGAAGCCGACGTTACCATTCACGGAAGACGACATACAAGTCTGTCGAATGACCAGAGTACCTTTTGGATCAACGTCAAGTTCATTCATGCTTACAGCGACCATTCAACATCACCTCAAAACAGGTGTAGCAGACGAGCGGTACGGAGTGGCCCAACTACTTGCCAAGTCATTCTATGCAGACGATTTGCTAATTGGGGCGGAGAATTTACAAGCAGCCGTAGAGCTATATGCCACGGCGAAGGAAATAACGAATGACGCTGGAATGCCACTCAGAAAATGGAAAAGTTGTCAAGAGCTGCAGGAAATATTCGAATTAAATGAACCAACTCTACCTAATACCGACAGCCTTACTTACAGCTCTCAAAATATTTTGTCATTTCTGGAGAAGGCTCAAGATACAAAGCGCTTCCTTCTGCAAACAGTATCTAGAGTTTATGATCCACTGGGACTGGTTGCTCCTTTCGTGGTGCGAGGGAAGATGTTATTTCAGCAGCTCTGGGTCCGTAAAGTCGACTGGGATGAAGAGCTGCCAGATGATATAGCACGGCAGTGGAAGAGCTGGAGAAGTGATTTGGTACATCTTCCCAAGGTCAGTGTTCCCCGACGTTTGACGTCAGAAGCAGCTGAAAGTCGTGACATTCAAATTCATGTATTTGTGGACTCGAGCACAAAAGCTTATGGAGCATGCGCATATGTTCGCGCTGAGCTAGCTAACGGCAACATCAGCACAAGTCTCATTGCTGCGAAATCAAGAATCAATTTCAATTTCAATTTATTTCCCATCTTACAAATACAGATGGAGGGGGTTGCAGGTAAAAGCTGCTTAAAGGCAGCTTGACAAGCCTACAAACCTAAAGTACAGCAGGGAGGCAGTTGCAGAAATTATACAATTCAAAACGTAAGGATTACATAATTATACAAGGATCACCAGATAATACGCGAATCAACACTATGTACATATAAATAAACTTAAACCGAAACTGAAGCCATGTTATCTAAATACTCAGCGTGAAGTTCTTTGCGAGTACAGGTAAACAGATCGAAATCAGTAAGAGCATAACTATTCAGCAGAGACGGAAGAGTATAATGAAGGCGTTCTTTTCCAAGGTTAAGTCGAGGCGTCGGCACGAACCATTCTTCCCCATGTCTTGTTAGGTAGCCCACTGATTTGTTCCTTAGTTCCGCTAATTTCCCGAGGTTACTTATATTCTTTCTTATTTCCGATTTAAAGAGGACACTAAGGCGATATTTATAAAGGTTGTGTACTTTAATCACTCCAGACTGACTGAATAAAGCTGCAGTTGGACATTGGTATGGTGAGTTATACATGTGTCTGAGATATCTTTTCTGGATTAAGTGAAGGCGTTCGAGGTTAGTGAACGTTGTAGTACCCCAAACTAACTGGCAATAATTTAAATGCGAGTTGAAAATTGAGTTGTATATCAGCATCTTAGTTTGTGTGGGAAGGATATACTTTAAACGTCCTATAGCACCAGTAATTTGAGCTGTTTTGAGTGATACGTGGGCAACATGATAATCCCATGCCATACTGGAGGAAAATATGACTCCTAGGCATTTGAACTGCTCCACAATTTCGACAGGGTGAGAATTCAGGATAATATCTTCATGTGACGGGATCAGTTTATTTTTTGGCCTAAAAATGACAGCCTTAGTCTTACCCTCGTTGATCTTCATTAAGTTAGCAGCGGACCAAACTTCAAGAGCTTTCGTTGCGGCGTTACATTGATCAATAAGGTCATGAATGCTATTTCCAGCAAAAAATAGACTTGTATCATCCGCATAGATGACGAACTTTGTGTTTGAGTTAATGTTTACAATATCATTTACATAAATGTTGAAGAGTAAAGGCCCTATTATACTTCCTTGAGGGACACCGCATAAGAGACGTTTTGCTTCAGACTGTATGCCATTAATTAATACTACTTGTTGCCTAAATGATAGATAGGAGTTCAGTAATGATAACGCTTTCCCTCGGAAACCATAATACTGCAATTTACTTAGCAAGATGTTATGGTCCACGAGGTCAAAGGCCTTCGAAAAATCCACAAATAGACCAACGACAATAAGTTTGCTTTCTAGTTGTGTTATTATATATTCTTTTTGTTCGAGCAATGCAGACTCAGTTGATTTGTTTTTACAGAAACCAAATTGAGATGGCGTAAGCAGGTTATATTTATTAATGAACTTTGACAGACGCAAATGAAGCATTTTTTCAAGGACCTTTGAAAACACCGGCAGAATCGAAATTGGTCTGTAGTTACCAAGAACACTTCAATCACCTTTTTTGTAAAGGAAAACAACTTTCGCTAACTGCATTTTTTGGGGAAAAATTGCACTCGCCAAGCATATATTAAAGATATGAGCAAGTATGGGGGCGATTATTTCAACTACATACTTCACCGGGCGTATTTGAATGTCATCAATGTCACAGCCACTGCTGTTATTGAGATTTTTGATCACCGTTACTACTTCCCCTTCCGTAACCGGACAGAGAAAAATTGATTCACTATTTTCACCGCTTATATACTTGCAGGCATCACTTTGAGCAGATTTAGCAGTCATGTTTGTTAAAAACGTATTGAATAGGTTAGCCAATTCCGCGCCAGAAACTTCCTTTCCATCAATAGTTAATTTAGTTAATGCAGTGTGTCCACTATTCCGCTGCAACAGCGTGTTTAGCCTTGACCATAGCACACTAGGCCGCGCAATATTGACATCTAGAAGCCTTAAGTGGTACAGATTTCGAGCAGATCGTAGTTTTTTGGTCAACTTGTTTCTATATTTCTTGAAGACAGCAAGATCTTCAGCCTGTCGAGTGCCCAAAAATTTCCTGTATAACTTTTGTTTGACTTGTATTTCTCTACGAAGCTCGGGCGTTATCCAGGGTTTGCGGATTCTGCGACTTTTTGTGTGCGTCACAAGGGGAAAACAGGCATGGTATATCCGTTTAAAGGTATCAATAAACATATTATAGGCTAAATTTGCATCATCTAGTTCAGCTATCTGGCCCCAGTTAATTTTCATAAGTTCGTTGCTAAAGAGTGTCAGTGATGTCTCTGTAATTGCTTGGCGTGTGATTGGTGTGGATTTGTTCGCTATTTTGCCAGGCTTCTCTATGCATACAAACACGGGAAGGTGATCACTTATAGAACACGATAAAACGCCCGAAACAATATTGAGCTGCATAGAATTAGTGATAACCAAATCAAGTACAGAATGACCTTCGCTTGTGACTCTTGTTGGCATATTAATGAGATTAACAAAACCATTAGACATAATGGTCGTATTAAAATCTTTAGCAGAGGGACTGGGGATGCTCATGTCAATGTTGAAATCCCCACAAGCTATTAAAGTTTTCTCATTATGACTCTGAACCACAGAAGTGAGAAACAGGTCATAAAACTCAAGAAATAATGAAACATTTCCGTCTGGGGGTCGGTGCTTTGGGTACAAACCGTGAGAATTTCGTAATCTGGGGTTATTACAGTGTACGATTCAAGTATTTCACCTTCTATTTCATTTCTAAGTAACAAAGCAACACCACCGCCACGAATATGTTGTCTATTTACGTAATATGTGGTATAGTCTTTCAGTCTAAATACATCATAGTCACATGTGCTCCAAGTCTCGGTTAGCAAAATCGCAGTAAAATGAAATGAGAAGCCAGCGAAAAATTCTTCTAGACATAGTACTTTGTTTTTCACTGATCTAGTATTTAAGTGGATACATTTCTGAGAAGCTGCCGAGAACTTGGACACTGCACGGCTCACATCACTAGACAAATAATAGCACGTTTCATCCATCACGCTTTCTTTGAACACAGAAGCATACAATATGCATTAGTTATAACTTATCAAGGTCATCTTTGCTCCTAATAACCATTGCAGTTCCACCACTGACCTTTCGAGCAAGAACTTTTCCATTTGTATACCAAACGAAAGCATAGCCTTTTTCTTTTGCTTTGTCTTTCGTGGCTCGGAAAAGCTCTCTGTGATAGTGAGTTAAATTTTCTTGAATGAATACTTTCGGTTCAGTGTTCTTGAGCGCGTTCTTTTTCTGCAGCCAATTGTCCCTCGTCTGTTGCTTGGCAAACCGGATAATAATTCCCGGAACTTTATCTTGCTTTGCTGGCAGACGGTGAGCTGATGCGACGTCAGAATCAGTCAGCCGAGGGACTCGAAGTGTGTCAGCAATCTGATCTAGTGATGATAACAGGTTCTCGCCCGGAACAACTGGGACACCATGTACTTCCAGATTAAGCCGCCGGCTGCGAAATTCTAGGTCATCTACCTGTCGCTGGAGCTCACTTTTTACTGTGGTGTTAGCCATATCCTTTTCTTCTAGCTCAGTCACCCGCGTTCTGAGAGCCTTTAGTTCAGTGTCCTGTCGTATTATCCTTTGTTCAAACTCGTCAAACATTACCGATATAAACTGGAGAGATTTTTCCATATCACTGACTTTTGCAACTAAAGCAGGCAGGCTTTCGAGCTTTTGGTTGATAGCCACGAGAACGTCCGTGTCAGCTTCGCTGTGAGCCGCGCGTGCTCCAGCGTTTCTGCAGGTTTGGCATCTCCAGTTCGTTTTGGCACTTTCTGATTTTGTTTTAAATGATTTCTCCGCTATCCCAGCGCACTTGCCAAAGTGGTATTCGCACGAGCACTCTGAGCACTGCACCGACCCTTCTTCCTTACGAACGGGTAATTGACATGAAATGCAGGTATGGGCCATAAGTACCACTGGGAAAAGAGCACAAACAAGGCAGCCTTTGGAAAGTGTCAAAGAACAATCATTACTAAGACAGAAATATGGCAGCAGCAGCAGCAGCAGCAGCATTGTAGGTTGATTCTTACTACAATAAAAAGAAGTGCTTTGAAGACCAACCTGTAAAAGCAGGATTCCACAATTAGCAGATGTTTCCACAAGCTGCCGCCGCTGCCAAGTCGCCCCTTTGAAGCCTCTCTCTTTACCACGCCTCGAGCTAATGGGAGCGCTAATAGGCAGCAGATTGCTGAAATATATAGAAGAAGCATATGCTCCTTTCTTTGACAGGCCACCTTCTTTTATGTGGACAGACTCTACAATTGTTCTAAACTGGATTCAAGCAGATTCAGGCAAGCAAGAAGTCTTCATCAAAAACCGCATCGCTGAAATTAAAGCAGTCACACAGATACGGGACTGCAGCTGGCATCATTGCCCAGGTGATGAAAATCCTGCATACTTCTTAACGAGAGGTGAATCGCTGGACGCCTTGATACAAAAAAGGGTTTGGTGGCAAGGACCGAGTTGGCTGCGGCGAAGTCCTTCTGAATGGCCACAGAGGAAACTCGTCGCCGCTGGAGGGGATCATGACGTAATCAACTCGGCACATATAGCCCTCCAAGTAGGTGAGAAAATGCATGAACGGAGAGCGCCAATCTTGGACGTGACAAAGCACAGTTCTCTCATCAAACTGCTTAGAGTCACGGCGTGGGTACAGCGCTTCATACACAACGCTAATAAAAGCTGCCCGAGGTATGGATGTCTGAAGACAGAGGAAGTATTGGCAGCTGAGCGTTATTGGATACACCAAGTTCAAAGTGAAGCATTTGGTGAAGAAATGTTTGCGCTTCTTAAGAAGCGGGTTCTGCCCAAAAGTTCAAAGGTGGCTGACTTACAACCATTTCTAGACGGAGACAAACTTCTTCGAGTTGGTGGGAGACTGCAAAACCTGAATGAAAGCACTGGAACAAAGCACCCATTGGTGCTACCTGACAGTCATTATTTCACGTTCCTTGAAGTTCGAGATTCACATGTTCGCACAATGCATGGAGGCATAACCGCCACGCTAAACCACGTGAGAGAGCGCTTCTGGATTATACGAGCTCGCCGAACAGCGAAGACAGTGATAAACCGTTGTGCGTTATGTGCTCGCTATAGATCGAAGGCAAGCTCGCCGCCGCAAGCTCCACTTCCGACCTGTAGGATTGAACGATCCAAGCCATATGACACTACAGGAGTGGATTTCGCAGGACCACTCTTTGCAAAAAAGGCCGGAAAATGCGACCAAAAAATGTACATCGTAATTTTTACTTGTGCATCAACGCGGGCAATACACTTGGAATTGGTGACCGACATGACTGCAAAAGGCTTCCTACTGGCATTCCGCAGATTTATTGCCAGGAGAGGATTGCCCAGCGTTATTTACTCAGACAACGCTCGGTCGTTCAAAAAAGCGTCTAAGGAGTTGAAGGAGATAATGGGCCGAATCGAAGAGACAGCCTTCCAGTCATTCCTCACGACACACCGCATTAAATGGAAATTCATCGTGGACGCTGCTCCGTGGTGGGGAGGCTGGTGGGAAAGACTGATTAGATCGGTGAAGACGTCTCTGCTGAAAGTCATCGGACGAAATAGCCTTTCTGCTGAAGAACTCAGTACGCTAATTACTGAGGCCGAGGCTGTGGTTAATTCCCGACCACTTACTTATGCCTGCCTCGAAGCCGGTGAGCCATCCGCAATTACACCAGCACACTTCCTTATAGGCCAACAATTTACTACTTTGCCGGATCTTGATTCAACAGAAGATTCAGTGAACCACAGCAACGCGAAGGAATATTCACGCCGTTTACAACACCGCCAAACATTAATGGATCATTTCTGGAGATGTTGGAAGCACGAGTATGTTCTCACTCTACCATCCGCACATCGTTCTCCTGGATCTTCTTGCCGTAACTTGAGAGTTGGAGACATCGTGATTGTGGACACACCCAGCAAAGCGAAGTTTATGTGGCCTCTGGCAAGGGTTGAAGAAGTTTACCTCGGCAATGACGGAATTGTTCGCGCCTGCCTGTTACGCCTGGGTAACGGAAAAGTTTTGAAAAGACCTGCGCAAAAGATACACTACCTGGAGATCGGCGCTACCACAACTGAGGCCCCGGAAGATGTTGGAACCTAGGAAAGAAGACAAAGGCGAAGCGGAGAGGCGACCCACGAGGCACCTGCTTCTTCTTCTTCTTGAGATTCTATGACGCCATTAAAGCGATCGTAGTACACTTCAGTACGCGTCGAGTTCTTTATTGCCGTGCGCTACAGGATCGGCTTTGTCGTGCCAGTACATATGGTGCCGAAACCCGGGTTCGAACCAGGGACCTTGTACTGGCACGACAAAGCCGATCCTGTAGCGCACGGCAATAAAGAACTCGACGCGTACTGAAGTGTACTACGATCGCTTTAATGGCGTCATAGAATCTCAAGAAGAAGAAGAAGCAGGTGCCTCGTGGGTTGCCTCTCCGTTTCGCCTTTGTCTTCTTTCCTAGGTTCCAACATCTTCATCAGATGATAAAACTTGCTGGTAAAGTTCTCACAAGCTCAATTTTCTGCGTGCCGACCACGACGGTACGGCATTACCGTACGGTAACCAGCGCTGCTAAAACTCTCTACTGGCTAAGGGAACCGGAAACCTCTGCACCGGAGACGGAAACCACCTAGCTCAGGCAGTGGGCGAGCTTGTCGGCACGTCAAGGGAAATGCCGATACGATTATATCTCTAGGTGCGCGCACGAGGCAAATGACTGCAGTGATTGCTTTGACAAGTTCAAGACAAGGTGATTTAGAGGCCCCTTGTTAAGTGAGAAAGGCTACAAGAAAGAAAAAATTACAGCATATCCACGGAGTGAATGATGATGAGTGGGCGAAGCTCGGGAGGTTCATCGTAGATCGTGCCGAGTTCCGGATTAATTTAGTTAACGCGCACGCTACGAATACTCATGGTTCAACTATGCACAAGTGTATGAATCTTTATCGCGATATGGTTTTGATTATAAAACCATTGCTTTAGAAAACACCTGGCGTCTTTCGTTAAGCAGCTGGCGTCTTTTCGTTTTGCTTTAGAAACATCTGGCGTCTTTTCGTTTTGCTTTTAGAAAACATCTGGCGTCTTTCGTTGGTTTATTTCATCAATCAAGGGGGTTTGAACATTAATCACGCACAGGAGAAATCTCACCAGGCACTACCTTGGAGGTAAACAATGGCTGCTACTGGGAATGAGAGACAGCAGAAGTCGGCTTTTAGCTAACACTTACACTTCTACTTCTACTAACGTTTCCTACTGGAACATGCCAATGGCTGCTAATGGGGAATGAGAGACAGAAGAATTCGGCTTTTAGTTAACGCGCACGCTGCGAATTTTTTATTGTTCAACAATGCACAGGAGAAATCTCCCACCGGCACCACCTTGCAGGTCAAAGCGTAAGACTGGTTACGCACTACGACTACGACGAGGGACGAACGGGTGCCGCTTTAAGGAGCTTCGCCCCTAAAATCACAGCATATCCACGGGGTGAATGATGATGAGTGGGCGAAGCTCCGGAGGGAATCATCGGTATACCGTGAATCTTCCGTGTAATTCGCCCAGTCGATCATCATGTAAAGACGTGAGAAACTGTATTCGAACGCTGGGATCTCGCGTTTAAGGGGACGCTAGCACAAACGCGTTAGAAACGTGCAGTACACTCTAGTAAGGGGGAGAGGCCACAGCGTCTTACGCAGCCGCTTACAAAGGCCGGCACGCGCACCGCGTTTGCCGACGCCACCACATGACTGCTGAAAGAGTATAAGGCGGAGAGGCCAAGCGTCTTACACCAGCTTCTTACACGCGCCATAACGCGCTAGCACAAACGCATCATCATCATCATCATCGTTAGAAACGGGCAGTCTTTCGTTAATGTTGGGTATTTAGTGTCATCGTGGTGCATGTTTCCATGTGCGCTTCGTGGCGTAGTGCATGGCTTCAGGAAAGAGGTAGCTGCTGCTGCTGATGATGATGATGCGTTTGTCCAGGTAGCAGCCTGGACACACATACCCGCTTTCTGTGCCGCATACCTGCCTTTATGCAGTAGTGGGCCGATGGCAAGCGGTGGTTACTACATACATACATACAGGTGACGAACGACCCACGCCTTAAGGAGCTTCGCCCCTAAAATGGGGCTGATCCCTCTGTCGTAGGAATCGGTACAGCACGAAAGTGAAGTGTGTCTTCGCAGAAGCAGTTGAATGTTTCTTTATTGCCCATCAAGATGAACTTGCCTCCTGTTATCGGCTTTTCGCTGATGCGGTACCGTCTGATCTGGATGCGGCCACGATGACGACGGCCGGCGCATCGCCTATATCCCGACGACTAACGTCCATGACAGTGGCCAACCCCTTGAGGTAACTGAAGTAGTTTACGTAACAACTGGACACAGTGCGTGGTAAATGTCGCGCTACAACGGCATCAATCATCCAAAAGAGGAGAAGTGAAGCTCTGGTGCTTCATTTCGCCTCTTTTCGCCAGACGGCGAAAGCCAGCCATGAGGCACTCGCGAAGCCGTTAACTTGCGACGCCAAGTGATTCGTTGCTGATTCCGTACTTTAAAAATCACGTCACACCGCGCACGCTTTGCTGTCTGACGTGTGAGGAGCAAGTCGAAGTAAAGGTCGCAATAAGCCTGCCCCACCGGAGTTTCAGCACCCAAACGTCGCAACGAATCTCCTACCCTTAATAATAATAATAATAATAATATAATAATAATAATAATAATAATAATAATAATAATAATAATAATATGCGTTTTCCTTGCAGTGATTGTGGGAGATCGGTGAAGTCTCATCAGCAGCTACGTCGCGGTCGCCACGTGAACGAATCAGATCCAGTTGCAAAGCAAGAACGGAAACCCGCACATGTGAAATACGATGCATATATCAGGGCAGGGCCGCTTTATTCTGCAAACTTTAGGTGGCGCTATAATTCGACATCTGATGGTGAGCCAAACGGCAAACGTAAATCCTATGGGGGCACACTACATTTCGAGACAGAACGCGTCAGAACTTCCCTAAAGCTGGCTTTGCCACAAGTATATTCTTCGTGTGGCAAAACAACATTAGCAGGAATAGTAGTGGCAGTCTCTCTCCATTAGCAAAAAAAAAGAAGAAAAAAAGAAAGACATAGCATCGCATTGTCATCAACAATGCTAGGCCGCTAGTACTTACGGGACCACGATAACAGCTCTAACTACAAATACTGATTGGATTTTTTTTTTTTGCTTCTCAGGTCAAAAGAATGCGTCAGCGCTCCTTTAAAGCTGGCTTTGCCACAAGCACATACTTTGTGTGGCAGAGCAACATTAGCAGAAGCAGTTTCGGCAGTCTCTCGGGAGAAGGAAGGTGGGGAACATTTATAGTCTCACGTCATAACACGTTCTTGAGAGGGAGCTTACTTTCTGTGCTTGCCAATCAAGAAAAAAAAGGAATGACAGAGATAAAAAGAGGGAAAGGCACGAAATAAGGAGAAAATAGAGGGAAAGGAACACAGCAAGAGAAAGACATGAATTAAAGAGGGAAAGCAAGATGGCAAGGAAGAATGAAAAAGGCACGCACATGCCAGGCTTCGCTTGCCCCCCTTCCCCGACAGGCTAAAGACTCATTTTTTTACTAGTGTGCAACTTATATCCCCTTAATTAAGCTTAATTATAGTATTTGGTTTGGTTACTCTTAGCTTAAACTCGGCTTAATTAGTATAGGCTTAGTTATGCACGACTTAACATCAGCTTAACTAAGCTTCGATTAATTAGTTCTAAATTACACTTCAATGAATCAATAAGTTGATTACCCCCGTTATTTAATCTAAATCTAATTATGACAGACACCTGATGAAGACAAGTCCACTTGTCGAAACGTTGCTGCAGCGACATTTACTGTTCTACATTGCTTTTAGCGATCTTCTCATCAACACAACCATGCAAGAACAATCCACCGTGGATCAGTGGAAATGTGATTCGGGAGCCCGGGTTTGATTGCTATCGGCGTACTAGGGCCGACGTGGCTACAGCCTCGGTTGAAGTCGGGAGCGTGGCAACATCGGTGCTTGCAGGATCAACTTCAGCAGCGTCTTCGTTTAGCGGCTCAGCAGTAGCTTCAGCTGCGATCTCCACGTCTGTAAACTCCGCCGTTGTTCCGGTGCTGTCATCACCGCCAACAAAGTCTTCAATGCACATGCTTTGTGGCTCAGCACCGCAAAGCGCTCCAACATGCTCCAGGCTTCTTCAAGCTGGCATTCCTCCTCCAATCCTGCCTCTTCGGTTGCTTCCTTGGAAGCTTCTTCAGTGCGGCCAACGAAACCTGCATGCCGAAAGCAGTTAATTATGGTTGACTGCTTGACGTTGTACCAAGAGGCTTTCAGCATTTGGAGGGCTTTAGCTCTTGGCCCATCCGGAGCATCAAAGGCAAAATGTCGATCAGCCGACGCTTGTAGATGGAAGTTCGAATAATGCCCTGGTGCAATGGCTGCAGCCTTAACGTGGTGTTCGGTGGCAGACACTTGATTTCAATGTTGCTCAGCTGAACATCAGTGTGGTGTGCCGTGCAATTATCAATGAGAAATACCTTCTGACCCTGACATGCCAACTCCAAGTCCCATGCCTTCAGCCATTTTTGGAATATGTCCCGAGTCATTCACGACTTCTTAATCCAGGCTATAGTGAACTAGGAGGAGAGCATGTGAAGATCGGTGTGTGTAGATAGCAGTACCGACAACATTAAAATCTGCAATTATTGCATGAGGAAAAGCCGCGGAGACCGTAGGCTGGTGTGCCATAGTAGTATGAAAAGTTGCAGTGGCGCCATCTCATGGCATCCATGCAAAAACAGAGCGCCTGTACGAAGCTGTTCATGCCACTACATCTCCTAGAAGGAGATGTAGGTTCACTATATTCCAGGCATATGTCACCGGAATACTGGGCCGTTGCATATGCACCTTGGGGGTTTGAAACTTGCTTATGATAAGCGGCTGTAGCTTCGTGCTTCAGTCCATATTAGCAGCCAAAAGAACTGTTATGCAAGCCTTGCCTTGCCTGCCGCCATGGCACTTGTCCCCGCGGGTGTCGAGCGTTTGTTGTGGAAGCATTTGCCAGAACAAGCCTGTTTCTTCCACATTAAATATTTGGCTCGGCTTATACTTGGCGAGAACCTGGGGCCACTCTTGTTCAAGCCATTTCTTTGTCTCTGCGTCACTGGCATCCTCATTTTCCCCTGAGACTGTCTTCCCGATACTACTCGCATTGAAGTTGTCGGTGCCGAGAAGGAAAGCGAAGTTCTTAGCCTTCTGCTGTAGAATCGGTCCCGATAAGGGAATATTTTGGGCCCTTGCATCGACGAACCACTTATGCGACTTCTCAACGTCCTCAAAGGCAGCCTGGCAAACACGCCGCGCGCCTGAGTGCTGGTTCTCTTCTGCCTTGGCCTTAATGTCGCTCTTGTTTTTCAGCAGCGTACTCAGAGTGCTTCTTGGTATGCCGAAAGCTTCGGCAACGCATGCCTTCTTTTCCCCATTCTCAACACGCTGAATGAGTTCCAATTTTGTGGCAAATGTCAGGGTCATTCGCTTCTTCGCGTTTGCAGCCATCACGACACCAACCACATCACACTAGGCCTAACTCCGATCACACGATAATGACGACAGCACTGGCAGCGGCACCAAAGAGTCAGTGCGCCAAATGTAATGCGTCGTTGAAAGCCGCCACTTGCATACGCCGCTACGTTCAAATGGCGACCTCGGCACGATCGATGTGTGCAGTTCTAGCGCGCAGCAGTCAGGAACGCCCATCGCGCCGCCGCTATCTTCGAGGGCGTTGCGGGAAAGCTCACCGCCTGTCAACAGAGTGCACATGGCCTGGAGTAGATGAGTTCGATACATCCATTTTACGCCCGACCCCGTTCGAAATAAAAAAATTAAGGATGCATGCGATTTTCCTGGTGATATGGAAAGTGTTCGATATATGCAATAATTTGATATATCCATGTTTGATATATCGAGGTTTGATAGTACACTGTTTTCTGTATGAAGGTATTCTAGAGATGAGAAAAGAAGCATTGGTAAAAATTAGAAAAACAAGACTACTACTATAACCCAGTTTCTCAAGGTTGCTGCATCAATGACCGATTGGGGGAAAACACTCTAAATCTAAACAAGCTACAAGTATGCTCATTTAGTTGCACATGTCATTAAGTGTACTGATTGTGTGGCCCAGTTGAAAGAGACAACAATTTTAGGCAAGAGCAGTGATTAGATTGCGCGTCTAAGTCTGGAAGCCTACCTTATTAGAAAACTTGGCAGCAAATGCGTTAGCACCCGTTCTCTCGCTCTTTTTAATCTGGAATTTAATCTTCTTGATGCGGCTATGGGCAATCGCATTGTAAAGCAATACAACTGACTGTGGCTTTTTTGTTTTGTTTTCTTTTGTCCCCCCCCCCCCCCCCTTTATTTTGTGCTTACCTGGCTGTTCTTGCGCTTTCGTTGTTGGCATGTTTTCCTCCCCCCCTTTTACTTTCCGCTCCATTTCCCATGCTTCACTGTGACAATTACAAAGCATGTTATTTTTCCAAATCAAGTCAGTTGTTAGTCCGCGCTTGTGTGTCCATGTCTCTCTTCTTGTGTCGTCTGGTTGCGCTGGTGCTTTTAGGTCTCAACAATGTACCAACTCACCCAACAAGAGGTTTTGATGAAGCGTGATACGCAGTTACTGCATTGAGAAAACTGAGTTATTGCATGATCGGTAAACAACATGTGGTTCCAATTTTGAACATACTATTATAAAAGATGGAGTTAAGTGCCTACAGCAACTGTGAGTCAGCCTAGTTGGAACAGATTTTAAAAACTTTTAGTGCGCAAACATACAACGATGAAGAAAAGAAGGTATTGGGACGAGCGTTTTCTAACAACACTCAGAGTTGTTAGAATGTGCTTGTACCAGTGTCTCCTTTTCTTTGTTCTTGTGTGTTTGCACACTAAAAGATTTTACCACAAACATGTGACAACCAGAGATGGAGGTGGAAAATGCTTCATGAGTTATTGGGCTGGTTTTATTTGGTACGTCGTAAATTCCCGACAACCAGCAGTAAAAGGTCATACATAGCATATGATATGCCATAAAACTGTCACGTGTTGGCCAATGACAGCTTTGTCACATGTGTAAATAGCAAGCAGGGGTGGGCAAAGATACTTTGAAAATGTATCGCGATACGATACAAGATACTCGGGCAAGAAGTATTTCGGATACAGATACAAGATACCACCTCAATAATTGTACCCGATACGATACTTGCCATTTGTATCTTAAGATACTTCGATACATTTATAAATTTCATATTATAGACATATATAATGCAGCAGAAAATGCCTATGAACAGGAGTGTTTGCAAAACCTCGGCACGATGCCGCAATTACGACTTTGAGTTTAACCTGGTCCGTACGCGTATACCGTTTACGCAGTACCGGTCCACGGGACAAGTGTACAGGAGTAACAACGCTCGTAGCGACATATTTTGTGACGGATCTTCTATACAGAAAGGACATAAAACCGCAATGACTTCCTAAATTCTAGTTATGTGCTCGCGTAAACCGCTCGTCATCGACGGATTCACGAATGTGCAATCTTTGTAATAATTTCTCTCTACGAGAGAATTCCAGACATCGTAGCGGTACAAAGTGTTGCAGGATACCTCCGCTACTCATACTCTTGACATTGATTGCGCGAATTACCTTGTGATTTGTGACAGCGAAAAAAACAATGTGACTCAGAAAGGATGGATATATATATATATATATATATATATATATATATATATATATATATCATGCTGTAACATTATTAGTTACGATGTTTCTCAGCAAAAGGTGTCGTCAGCCTACCAAGTAAGATCACACACTGGAAATTTCACTGCTTGTGGAAAATGTCAAGAAAGAGCTCGTGGGGACGGTCACAATAATAATTGTTGAGGTTTACATCTCCAAACCACGATATAATTATGAGGGATGCCGTACTGGAGGGCTCTGAAAGTTTAGACCATCTGGTGTTCTTCAAGATGCTCCTAAATCTAAGTACAGTACTGCACGGGACTCGAGTATAACGCCGCTATCGGATTTCGGCCTTTACGGCCGGGATCCGATCCCGCGACCTTCAGGCCAGCAGTCGAGCGCATTAACCACTAGGCCGCCGTGGCGGGTGGGGACGCTCATGAGAAAGGAGTACTTAGTACTACAATGTTTCTCGAGGCACCTTCCTAACATATTTCTGCGTCTCCTTAGAATTGTTATATCCATAATGCGCACTCGATTTTGCCATTCAACTAAGTCGTAAGCAGATCTTCTGTTACTGTTCACTCTAGGCACACCCAGACTATTTTTCTCTACAAGATGGCATTGAGATAACTGCAAACCGAAGTGCAATAGAAATATGCGAATATTAGGAATGACACAGACAGACAAAAGAAAGAATAAACGAGAGAATTTATTTTGGCAACACGTTACAAAAGACATCGAAGCAAGCAGAAAGAAAATGACAGTACAGGGACCTAGGTACAGTATGAAATGCAAGAACAAGGCCTGATAGGAAAGCATTTGTGCTAACGAATAAATTATGATTGATATAAAAAATTCCCCCAGCAAAAATACAACAAAAAGTTCACTACGCCAACATACACCTTTGGGCAAATGCTTCCTTTGTAAGAACCGGTTACATCCTAACAAAATGTCAGCTCCGTCCATAGCCATTGCTGTCCCTCCCACAGGGAGAACTTTCATACATGCTCCATCCAATAGCTCTTACTCATTTTCGTGAGGTCAAGCACTTTTTAAGAGTTTGATAGCTGACTTACCCATACAGACACACGTTTGTTTCACGGATTTTAAGTCTGAAATTGAACGTCCTGGTAAATTTCGGCAGCGATTCTGACATTGCTGTTCAAGCAAACGTAATGTTTTATGTACTAACGACAATCCTTAATATGCGTAGTATTTACATTAGCCGAGACAATGTAGTTATGGTTCGAGTGGAAAGCAGTCAGCGCGACTGCATTTCCCAGGTGAAGGGCAGGTATGCCGTGATTCTTTGGGCGGAGCTCACCTTTCCTCTTAGCTTATAACCGAGTATACTTCTATAGCAACATATCTGGCGGTGCGAGAGTTAGATGGTTGAAATCTCATTTAAGAGATTTCAGGAGCAGGAGCTGCTCAAATCGACGATCTGAAATCGACGAGCGGTGAGCGCGACAAATCAAAGACGCGAAGAAGAACAACCTTTCTACGGGAGCAGATGAGCAGGTAGGCGTGTTATACCTAATGAATGCCGCCTTCAGGCATTGGTAGGACTGTATCATCGAGATATCATGTCGGGGTAGTGAAGATAATTTAGAAATGCAAGTTTTGCCTCTGCTTCTTGATAACCCGGCTCTACTGCGCACTCGCCTTGTTCAAAAGAGAAGAACTCGTCCGATGCGTTAGTTGCTGAAGTAGAAGGGTGCGGAGAAGCCCCAGCAATGTCACTCGCCATCGCCAACGACTCAAGGACGGCTTTCTCTGCGAGTTGCTGGACATGACTGTAAGTCTCCGGATCCGCTCCCGACAACCAGCGCAGCTTAAAATACGGATGGAGAACAGCCGCAATGACTGCGTCTTCTGCACAGAGTTTAACTTGGAGGAAGTCGTCAAACCTACGCAGAAACCCATCCATGACTGCCAGCAAAAGTGGCTTGCAGTACGCGTATTTCATGCACGCTTTTTCTTCGAGCCTTGATCTAACTGTAAAAAGGGTTGGAACAAGCTCGCCGTAGAAACAGTCGGACTGTGCTTGTAGCCGACTGAGTGCGGATGCGATCGGCCGAAGGACGTCGCAATACTCTGTCATAAATGAAAAGTCTCTCTCCTGAAATATCTGTAACTTCAGCTTATTACAACATTCTCGAAGTTTCTCTTTCGAACTAAGCAACGCTTGTATGCTGTCATATAGCGAATTCCAGCGCGTAGCACAAGGTGGCCCAAAATAGAAACAATAATTTCCGATGAATGTGGTCTACGGGAGCAATTCCACAAAGCAGTGCATTTAGACATGACAGATGCATTAACACGCTCAAACGCAGGTGTCTCCTTTGCTCTTTTAGCATCAGTGGTGGCAACAAGGCTCAGCGTGTGGCATGCGCATCTGATTTGACGGGGCAACATGATTTGTGCAGTGCATATATCGTCCATCGTCGTTGTCGACTCGAAAGCAATGTCCACATCGTCGTCAGCGTCTAAAAGTGTAAAATTTAAAAAAAAAGAAAACAAAGGAATTTCATATTAACAAACCAAATTTGCAGCTTCAGAATGAGTTCTCTTAAAAGTTACCTCACTTTAAATCGCATCAACGCACGTGTTTACAGTCCATATTATATATAGGAGCAATGTGATGCAGTTTGTGGCACATATACTATGATAATTCAACCAATGCCATGCCTGTGCCGACTTTACTTCGTCGCTGTTTTCTAGGCAGACGCCAAATTCCTTGAACGCCTTAGCAAAGTTGCTGGCGTTGTCAGTGACCGTGGCCACTATCTTCTGCAGGGGTATGCCATACGTCTCCCTAATTTCCTCTAAAATGTCGGCCACTATGTCGTACGTGTGACTCCCCGGGAATCTTCTGCAGGCCAGTGCGAGGGACTTCCGACAAAGCGAGTCAGCATCGATCTAAACCGAGCGACAAAATTATTGCTTATTTACAAAAGTCTCGCAAAATCACTCCGATATTGAAAACTCGAAGACACCCACCCAATGAACGGTCACGCCCATGAAGCTGCGGTGAGGCGTGGACCAGACGTCAGCAGTGGTTGCTACGTAGTTCTGCGCTGAAAGCTGCACACGAACGTAGGAAGTCATCTTTGCCCAATCTTCATCAATTCTTCGGCATAACGTTCGCCGCGACATCACAGTGTACCCTGGACGTAAACCTGAAAATTTCAGCACGTTAGTGCAGCTCTGGAACGTTTTGGCATGAATTATGTAGTTTAGAATGCAGGCTGACCACACCTGTGACAAGCGCAACGAAGCCTGGCTCTTCGACGGTAGACAATGGATGCAAACCATTTATGATAACCTTGACAATCAGGTCCTTGACACTCGCATCACTTGTGCGTCCCCGAGAAGTCTCCAACAACTTTGTTTGGCGTGTCGTGTCAGAAACAGATGATGATTTGGGAGGACGTTTTTTCGTGCTGTTTTTGTACATTTCGAATCGATCGGCTTCGATTGGATGCAGACGCTGAAAGAAATGCGTGAAAAATAGCGTCTTCACAGTATAGAACACGCGGCCGCACGCAATAGAAACATTTATATATTGGCATGTTTGCGCACACGAGGAATCCGAAAAAAGAAAATAAACGCAAAAAACATTTACGAACGCGTTGAACGGTGGACGTTTCCTATGATACAGAAAACGAGGGAATTTGACTCAGTTATTCATTCGCCATTTTATGTTAAAGTAAGGCTCATAGAAAAAGACGCCAATTTCAGCAATGCAATTACGTGCGCAGTAAAGCCAACAAGACGACAACGATGAAGGCAAGGCAACGTAGCAGGTGGCGTCAGGGTAAAATGACGGTAACGTTGACGGTAGCCCGACGGCGATAGTGAATATGACGCAACAGCGATGGCGATAAAACAAAGACATCACCACAGCGCTTCGTGGACTGACGTATAACAAAGCGCGCACGTGGTAACCTCAAAATTATGTACGAGTACGTAGAACGTATAGTGGGAGTCCTTACAGGCAATCATTAATTACGTAAGGAAACGAACAGTCCTCAGCGCCTCCGATTTTTTTTTCTTTAATTGTTTAGGTTACCCAGCAGCGCTTCTTTAGCCTATTTATATAGTTTCGTTACCGCTCCAACCACAACCACGCAGGTACTTTGTGACCACGGAAGTCATATTCAAACCTATACATTGTGCGATACGCATTTCACTGCAGGTCGCGAAAAACCAGCTTGAACAGCAATGACAAAAGAGTTCGCACAGTAATAAAAGTGCACGCACCTTCAGATGAAGCTTGAAGTTCGATGTGGAGCTATACGCACCGCTGATCACAGACTTGCAAAAAGCGCATCTTGCTTTAACCTTGTCTCCATCCGAAGAAGAAACAGAAAAGTACGTGCCGTCCAAGATAGCATGCCGGCCATCGTTATCCATGTTGAGTTTTGCAAAAGAAATCTGCAGAAAACAGCTTCCTGGATGCCGAAGACAAGACCAACTTTTCAATCGCCCGAAGCAGTACGGAGTACTAGAATGCGTAACATTGAGATACTCACACATTTGTGCTTTCTTGTAATCCGATGAGAGGGCATTACGTCACTGTGGCAGTTAAGCAAGCTAGACGCAGCACAATTTCTCCTCAATCGGTCTCCTCCTCCTCTCCTCACCGCCCGCGCTTTCCCCAATTGCGTCGCGCGCTTCGCAGTTTGTTCGTTTACACCGCGGATCAGCGTTATAAGCTTAGTGGCGGCAGTACCTGCTTGAGCAGCGGACTTCTGCCAGTATTTCTAGTGTCGCGCGGTGATGTTCCGACATCAGTATCTTGTATCTTAAGATACTCGATACATTCTTCAATGTATCGAAAATACAGATACTGATACATGTCTTTCAAGATGTATCGTGATACAGACACAAGATACTCAAAGAGTATCTAAGATAGTATCTAAGATACATGTATCTTCGATACTGCCCAGCACTGATAGCAAGCACACAAAACTGGTCTCCACACCACACATTCCAACATTTTACTGGAGCCAGAAAAGCTCTTTCCAGATGTGCTCAGCATTATGCCAGCAGACATGTTGGAACGTTCATCTCATGCATTTCGAAAACAAACTTTCGAAAAGTCTTTCTCAAACAAGACTGCAGAAAATCAAATTTCATTAAACTGAGACAGTATTTGAAAAAAAATATTTAAAATTGCAGTACACTGTTTTCTGCATGAAGACGTTCTAGAGGTGAGAAAAGAAGCATTTGGTAAAAACCAAGAAAAAGGAGACTGCTGTAACTCAGTCTCTCAAGTGTTCTTCGTAGTTACTGCACTGAGAAAATTGAATGTCTCTTCAGATAAGTGGTATCACTGCTTCTTTTATTAGTTTAGATTGTCATGCCGACGAGATGTCCACTCATGTCCTTTGTGTGAAAATGCCTGGCTTTGGGAGGAACTTGTATGGTCGGCTTCTACCTGGGCCCCTGAATCGGAGGAAAAATACAGGTGTTGAAGGGCATGCCAAGACAGGTAGCATATCACATATCTATCATCAATCACTAGTGAGATATATTACATCAGTGAACTTTGGTTGGGCTCAAGGGGCCATGAATGTGTTCACTTTGTAACACAAAACAAAATACTAAAGCATATAATTTTCACAATGCTATCTCTTATTTATAGGCCCAGTTGTTTACTCTGTGAACCATACTACGTATCTTATGCTTTCTGTACACTAAGCACTCTGTTTAACACAGACCAAGCATATAAAGGGACACTAAAGGCAGACAACTTTTTTTAATTAGAATGGTGGGTGAGTGCTTGGGAACGTCTGACACATCATTACTGTGTACACCACTAAGGTGTTCACTGAGAAATTTAGGTAAATGCACGACAAAGCTCGCGCCACCTTTAAGACATTCTGTGAACTTGGTGCTGTAACGTAATCAAGGTAGCGGTACGCAGCGAGGAAGCAGAAACAGATGTCTCCGTAGCTGCTTACAGCGGGGTCCGCTCACAATAGCTTGGCTTATTGAGGAGGGATCGTCATATGGGCACCTTAAAAATACCTAAACCTTCCTTCTCTCCTGCCTGCTCCTGGCTTTTGCACAGCTGGCTGGACTGTCGGCAAGTAAAAAGAGAACAGAGTGGGACGGTTGAATAGTTCTAACGATGTGCTGACCACTTAAATATGATTTTTGTTAGAACTAGCCATATTTTCAGCACAAAACAAGCATGAAAGCATTTCATGAATAATATTTCAACAGTGCACGTCAACTTAATATTTGTCTGCAATTTCCCTTTAAAGAAAGTGAAGCCCGTGTCTTGCCTGGACAAAGATAACTGCATGCTGTTAGTAACCTTGTAAAAGGCCATTACTAAATAAAAAATAACAAACCCTAATTAACATCCATGGTTCAAGCTGATGTTCAGAGAGCACACTTGAAAGAAATATTCAGTTATTCATGATGCCTTAATATGTTTGTATAACTCTTTCTTCCATGCCTAAAAGAACACTTGCACAACCCTTGATCAAATCACGGAGCCTTTTGGTTCTGCGACCATGTCATCAGGAGAAAATTGGTTTCATATTCTCCTGAACACATGCTTTCTCATTCCCCACTGCAATGACCAGAAAGCAACGCAAATGCATAAATCAGTTACCAGCCCAATCAATCGATCAATCAATCAATCAGTCAATCAATCAATCAATGAGGGTTTCATTATTTAGGCCAATGTTTTAACAATATATAACAGACGAGTCAGGTGGGTAGACGAACAGTCTAGTAAGCATCCACGTACGGCAGGCATGAGAACACGAGCACTGACCTTGCTGTCCGAGCTAGCACCTTGTCTCTGGAGAATTCGCGTGGTGCATCCAGGTGGTCACACAGTGACTCGAGCAGTACGTCCATGGAGACCAGAAGCTGCTGGAGCTGGCAGCTCAGCAGTTGGTCCCCCGCCTGCACTTGCTCCTGCTCGACGCAGTGCAGGTTTAACTCGCGCTCCAGCTCCTGCAAACGATGTGTGCCCTCGGTTATTCTTTGAAATACCAAAAGAGACAAGTATTTCACAGAAGGACCAACTCATTTGCATTCATTAGGCACCATATAGTATGCCAAACTGCTGAAAGTGAAAAAAAAAAAAAAAGAGCATTCCTAAGGCTCCCTTACACAGTCGTCCAAAAAGACATAAAGGCAAAAGCCTTAGACATCCTGCGAAAGACGCTTTCGCAAATCAGTTTTTGTGGTCTTTATTTTAAGGTCGTATCATTCATACACCCGTACACTACCTAATTGATGCATAAGCAATAAGTTGCATGAAAATGCCTAAACCCCGATCACGTGCAGTCTGTACCCCACATGGAGTGGGAACTTTATTTGTTAATGTTTAATCGGTGATTAACTAACATCATAATCATTGTGACAATAATTGTGTCTTTAGACGCCTAGCCGTGCTGCGGCATCCTGGCAGACTTTCTATGGCCACGCAACATTTTCTGTGCCACAGGTGGTGATCGCACTGGGTTTTTGACAAAGTCATTGCCAACACTTTCAAGGTCACCTAAGTCACCTCTGCAAGAGATACTTGAGGCTTTCGTCTTAATGATTACATCATACAGTATATTTCCCTTAACCTAGGCTGAAAAGGACAGGCATAAATTTGAGTAAGTCTCTAGCCAAATGTAAAATTATAAATGCAAAACACTAAATAGTAAAACAGTACTAAATATAAAAGGTAAAAGGATGTTTGTGCACCAGCAAGCCTTTACTTACTGAAGGAACCTGTAATCTTGGCACTTCCTTTGCATAAAATGAGCATGAAAGCAGCAACCTCACCTCGTAACTAGGGGTGTGCAAATATTTCAATATTTTTGTAACAGCATTTGCTACTCGATTAAATTCACACTGAAATTTTACTGTTCCAACTATTCACAGTTTGTAATTCAGGTGCAACACATAGCATGTCTGATGACAAGTGGCCCATTCCCGCATGTAGTATACTTTGCCACATAACACTCATGTACAGCGGCAGAGCTAGCCTTTATGCACTGCGACCAAGTTAACTCATGCATAACTCATACACTGTTCTTTAGGAATCTACTGTTCTTTTTCTAGGAATGACACTGTGGGAGCACATTAGTCATGCGGTAAATCTCTTCTGCCCATGTTTAACAGTAATTTCTCTGTAACTTAACATAATATTATTCAATATTCGTAAGTTATTAAAAAAAATATTCAACCGAATTTACACACAAACATTATTATTCAAGTTCTTTTCACACTCAAAATTGTGCTATTCATGCAGCTCTGCTCATAACTAATAAGCACTTGCAGTGACAAGGTTCTTGCAACTTAGTCTGTATTGAGAACTGTGTGGCCATTGTGCTAGACTGGAGTTTTCATGTGTGCTGATGTGCTATTCATTGCCTGAATTTTTTGCTGCCATTGAGGTGGTTGGCAACATATCGTCCATTCATTGTAACATTCACTGGTGGTGGCATCGATGCAAGCAATTACATTAATAAAATCAATGAAGTAATACTGCCTTCAACCTTAATGGCTCCCGGCAGGTTTGTGACGACACATAAGCCTCACAATGAGTCCAATTGAGACTGCTACTCCTCATGGCAACCAGTGCATATGGAACTGTTGCCATTACTGACACAGTCGGTCATGAGTAAACAAAGGTTCTGAAGGTATTTTTCTTTTAATTGAATGGGTGTTTAAGCACCAAAACCAGGTTATAATTATGACGCACACTCATAGCGAAGCGCTCTGGATTTCACCAGCTAAGGTTCTAACATGCACCTAAATCTAAGTACGCAGGTGTTTCTTGCATTTCACTCGCATCGTAATGCCGCTGCAGTGGCTGGGATGAGGTTCTGAAGCTATACATCAGTAAACACAATACGAAAGCATCGATGAAACCTTCAAGTCTCTCAGCATCTGCCTCTCTCATGTGCTTCGAGCTATGAGGATAGTCCGAACTGTTGAGTGCTTACTGTAACTAAATAATGCATACATTTGCTACAACCAAATGGAAAATTCGAATGCTTTTCTAAGAAAGATTAATGAATAATATGCCTACCTAAAATGCATACCTGATTACCTGAAAGAAGCTTGAGATCAAGGAAAGCCAAACATACCATAAATTAGGCAATGTTCCTAAACAACGGTACTCGCATCTTAAGGATTCTGAAACTACAAAGAGCCACCGTGCAAAAAAAGGACATTTGAGTTCATACACTGTCTGTGGGTAGGGCAACTTCATTTCAAGCCAGTCCCTGCTGGTGCTAGATGGCAACACAACAAAAATGACAGCTCGGTTTTACGGCCCACCCTGTACAATAAAAAGCTACATATGTACACAGGGCCACCTGCTTGTGCTGATGAAGATATGCCACTCACCTTGACAGCATCGTCATCCCGGCTGGAGGACTCCTCTCGCAGCTGAAGCACCAGCAGAAACAGAGGTGCCTCCTTTGGGTAGTTGTCACGTAGCAGCACCAGAGCCTTCACCATGGCTACATGTGTGGGAAAGGGTGCAGCAAAGCTTTAGCCAGCTTTAGCCAAGATTCGTTATATAACAAGTTCAATATGACAGGGAAATAGCTTCGTTATATTGAAAAGTTTGTCATAAGCATATATTTATAACTGTTTCAATGGTGTTAATTTAATTTAACTGGTAATTTGTTTTGTTACATCTGCATTTGTTATATCAAGGTTTCACTGCATCCTGACAGAACAGAACGAGAGGAAGGTAGGGGTTCTGTTTTGGACGCAACCCCCAGTTCACATGCACAAGCCTACTTTTCGTCCACTCTTTTCTCGGTGTCACAGCAGTTTACCCTTCTAAATTAACAAGGCAATAAAGTTATGTGTATAGGAACACAATTGTGAATTATTTTATTTATAACACATATGTCATTTAAGTATGAATGATCTGTAAATTTGCGAAGCTGTTTGAATCCCCTTCGAAGTTTATCATATATACAAGCAAAGACACAACCCATAATTTCCATTCCAGCTGAACTGCCACCCTTCCAGCTTTCATTACACACTGCTGGTGCCACAGTTTCTTGCAAATACAGTAGAACCCCGCTGTTACGTTTTCCTGGCTGTTACGTCGTTTTGGGCCAGTTCCAGCATAGCTCCCATAGGATTCAATGCATTAGGAACCCCGCTGTTATGTCGCAGTGTGGGAACATTCCCGTATGTTACGTTGCGAATCGACACTCCAAGCGGCGACTGCCGACGTCAACATTGAATTTTCACGTAGCTTGACTTGGCTTGACTGTATTAGCTGCACAATGGGCGATGCCCATTACGTTTCCGGCTTCCGCCAGCAAAATTATGGCACAGATGTGCAAACTGTTTGTGACGGAATCGCGCACAGTGGTTACGTTTCCACCGATGGTGCCGTTCTCACCTCCGTTCTCACCACACTCGGCTACGAAATCGTAGCCGAGTGTGGCTCTTACGTTTCCCGGCTCTTACGTTTATTTTCTACGGTCCCGTGAAAAACGTATCAGCGGGGTTCTACTGCACTTTAGTAGAAAAAAGGGTTTTGGTAACTGCAGCAAAAGCATGCTCTCGTACCCGATCCCCGGCGAAGCACAGCCTGGTAGACAAGCTCATCCCCTCGTATGAGGCCCAGTCCTTCCATCTCCTTGTGCGACGGGTGGCTCTGAAATGACAATGATTTAGCATCTCAGTGAGCAGCAGACTTTCAGAGCACTTGAGCAAAATGTAAAGAAGAATGGCTAAGCTCCCTCATAGCTAGTGGAGAGTTTCCATACTGCTAATTTCTGACTCTGCCCCCTTAGTACGGCTCCAATGCTACGATTTGCAAGATATACAGAAAGCATCCTGTAATATAAGCGTTCACTGTGCAAAGTAAAAGTGTTTAAATAGAGACACCTGCAAACGCCATGATGATCAAATAAAATGAACAGAGGTACTGAGAGCTACAGTAGCGTCCCTTAGTGTCATGTTAACAAAGTGGAATACAGAGACTTCTGCAAGAACCAAACAGTGGTGGCGCTGCCTACGCATGAGTTGTTGGAAACCCAACAGGAGGTTTGGAGGGTGGAAGGAGAAGGGGTACTGTTGCGGAGTTGTGCCGGCAAGAATCACGTTGCCAGCTCAAGTGATGCAGGAGAGCTGAGAAGGAAGTGGGGCCCATGCAGAACAGCATTGCCCTCCTCGTGTTGTGTTTGCGGCAGTATGCAGAAGCGAGGCTGCCACTGCAGCCACATGTTCCTTTTGCGACGACATCACTTCACGCTCCCCTGTTGACGGGAAACTGCAAGAGTGGGTGCGGCTGCTCCTCACACTACAATTTACAATCTAGGGCAAAATTACTAGGTGGTTGGTCTGGGAAATTTGTTACCGTAGTTGCTCGATTCTACTGCGCCCTCGACTGTAACGCGCACCGGTTTCCCACAGCGAAAACAAAAAAAAGGTGACAGATCGATTGTAATGTGCACCCATGTTTCGTGACACGAAAAAAAAAAGAACAAGACCCCTTAGTAATCAACCTTCTCACATTCATAAAACCAAATGCTGTACTTGCATAATGAATACACTCGCATAATAAATGCACCGCTAATTTCGAACTCCTGCAGTCCCGCTCCACTTGATCCGCAGTGTCTCAAAGACGTTCGGCATGCCGATTCATAAGTCGTGTGTCTCGATAAAACTGCCGCACGTTGGGGGGTGTAGCCGCGTGCACGTGGCGGTAACATCATTTAGTCGCAGTGCAGCATTCCTCCGTGCTATCCCAGTTCCCTCACGCCAGCTGCTGTGTGCTGCCATGCATGCTGCGCAGGGTGGCGCAGCTAAGCCTAAGCATGGTCGGGGCATGGTCGCATTGTCTCCGTGATTGCCGCAATGCAATCTCGGACGTCATGCTGCACGCACGACTGAAAGGCTCGGACTCAGCACAGATATGAGGGGGAAATGAGATGATGAGCCATTTTTCATGCGGTGATGGGAAAGATCTATTTTCCCGTTATGGCCACACTCGAACGCTATCGAAAGCTCATGCGTCTGTGCACAGAACACCTATGCTACGGTCTGGGCGTCTTGGAGATTGCATCAGCGACGTAGCGACTTTGGTTGGCCACAAGACGGCCAAGCCGGCGTGGCGAGTATCATCGGCCTACACATCGTGTGTGTTGTGGCATCGTTACACGGGGGCTGGCAGCGACATAGAAACCACAGACACTATGCATGCCTAAGAGCGCCACGCTGCTAGCTCGTTTTTTCGGCAGTGACTGTTCGACAGCGCCCGAAGCGCGTAGGAGGCGGCCATTTTGACACTGACGGCGATATGATAATGGTGTGGTCCGTTCACACTCTATTCTAATGCGCACACAATTTTTAGACCTGTTTTATCGGAAAAAAGGTGCGCGTCAGATTCGTGCAAATACGGTATATTAAGCTTGCTATCGTTGCTACTTTGTTACGCAGAGGCTACAGATATGTGTTCTTCTATCGAGTTGCAGGGGGACTTGAAAAATTTTTTAATGTTGGTGGTTTTGCTGCACGGAAGTTTATTATCGGCAGGTTTAACAGCACTGATATGCCAAGCCTCAACCATTAGACACGTTTCTTCATTCTTAAGCCTGTGCAAGACTGCGCATTCATCTAACCTCAGCGTGCAGTTACAATCTTGGTGCTAGGATAGATGAGAAGGACAACGACTAGGGCAGTTTAAGAACAGTTTCACTTGTGCCCAATCCCTACCCATCTAATATAGCTAGAATCGGCTTTGTTTTTGTTGCACACACCAAAATGTTAGGGGAAGGAGGCCATGGCCTATGAGAAGACAAAGAGAGCAAAATGGACATCCCAAGTTCAGCATCCCACGCCTCCAGCTACTCAAACTTTCAATGAAAGTTGCAAGCGTCGTCTCTGCTTACTTATAGAATGCTATGTATCGTAACAAGAGACCTATTGTGTTCTTAAAACAAAGCAGTGGCTTGGCCTTGTGGACATGAGTGGCTGCAGGGTCTTTACTTTCACCAACAGGAGAATGCACATTTCTTATGAGCTATTTCTACGTTGCTACTTTGTCAAAGAACAGTTGCAAAGCAGTTGTTGCAGGCACACAAGTTGAAATGATGCATCAAACATGGCAAAACCCCCCCCGACAGCAGATGCTTCTAATTTCAAACTTGAGGGGAACCCAAAGCTTTGTTTTAATTATCAAAACTTTAAAATGTCAGATGCAAGCAGGAGTATGGCTCGGTACAACACATCAGGAAAAGCAGCAGCAGACATGTGCATTGTTGTAACCTTGGTGTTCCTTTCCCTTTTTTTTTGAGCTATGGGAATAGCAAAATCATGAGTGTGAAGCAAATATTTCTCAAACAATTTTCGAATATTTTTTTTAATAACAAGATGTGAAATTACAGAGAGATGTACTTTTAAATATGGACAAGAAATTCATTGAGTCACTAGTGTACTCCCACAGTGCTGTCCCTAGAAAAGGCACAGTGAAGTCCTAAAGAATGGTCCAACAGAGAACTGTGTACATGCGTGAGGTAACTTCACCACAGCACGCGCGTTAGCTTCATTGCAGAACTCTGCTGTACACAAGTGTTAGCTTTGATGCAGCACACGAGTTTGCTTCGCTGCAGTACACATGTTGCCAACTTTGCGGAAGAATGCGTGTTAGCTTCTCCTGAGTACTTGAGTGTTGGCGTTGATGCGGTACATGTGCTGTTACCTTTGCCACTGTAAGCAAGTGTTAAAGGGACTGACAACTGGCCACGTGTGAACTGACCTTTGTGCATTTGTAAAGAACCTGAATTACAGTGATGGAATTGAGCACCCTTCTGCGATTTGAATAGTATTTGTGTTTTTAAAATGAGCTTGAATACCGCGGCAACTCAAATGTGGCATAGCCTGGTGGTGAAGCCTTGGTACTGCATTCTGGAGTCTACAAATTGCTGTACGTCGCCTGCTGCTGTTTGTGCGACCATAATTCAGGGTTAAAATTGCAGCTGGTACATAAAAACACATCTCCTCATTATTGATTTCCACACAGCAAAAGGGGTCGGCACTGAGGAGCGGCGTTGCCTCCACGGCAACCAAAAACCTGTTTTTAAGCTCCGCGCAAGCGCGGTGTCTCCCAGGCATTGTGCACATGTGCTATGTTGTGGCTGAACCTGGTGCAAACACACCAGACAGTTGTCGGCCACTGTTTGCAACACGTGTTGTGCATGACTCCATAGCCAAAATATTCTGACAAGAAATGTTTTGTGGTGTTTTCCCCTTTGCCATTGCATGATTGGACACTCTGATCGGTAAGCTTTTCGTTGACATGAAGAAAGCAGGTACCTTAAGAATTCGTTATCGGTCCCTTTAACTTCACCACGGTATGTGAGTGTTAACTTTGCTGTAGTACACATGTTAGCTTTGCTGCCAGTGTTACCTTCACTGCAGTATGCGAGTGTTAGCTTCGCCGAAGTACATGAGTGTTATGCGGCAAAGCGCACTACATGTGAGAATGGGACACTTGTCACAAGACAGAATATTTTTGCCATCTTAACTACCAACTTCATATAGTTTGAGAAGTAAAAGGCAAGTGCAAATCGAATTGGAATAGCACATTCCATTCTAAAATTACTTGAAATTTTGCATGTTTGCAAATGCCTACTTTTTCCTGCTAGAGGTGTTAGATGCTCTGACCAGTGCAGGCAGGCACCTGGCTCTATTTCTGGCTGTTAAAAAATATATGTGAGCATGAATGTTCAACCAGAAGAAACCAAAGCAGCCAGCCGATATTTCTCAGCAGTACTAAAAGCAGAATATATGAATTAACCGAGTTATCCAGTGGTGCAGTTTGAATTAAGGAGCTTTTAAATATATTGAAAATACAGTAGGCAAACCTAAAATTTGAAAAATTGTTTTTAATCAACCGAAAGCTTGGATTACTGAGAGTCTACTGTATCTTGCTTACCAGGCTTCATCCTCAAATTTAAAAAGTAACTCCAATAAGAGATGCATCAATATTTCAAAGCACAGATTGCTCACCTCTACATCAGCGTGGGTCACCTGAGTCCACTGCTTCAGCATTGAGGTAATCTTGCTGGGAAAATGGTCGGCCAGCTGTGCAGGGACTTGTACAAGGCCTTTTTCTGCATGGTGTGGGGCAGGAGTTTAGTAACAGGAATGCTAACTGACAGCCCATGTGACAGAGGAAACACGAGAAGCGAAAAGAACAGGGCACAGTAGGAAGAAGAGCTGTTACACAAACATACACACAAATGGAACATGACTGAATACCACATTCTCCACCTACACATTTAGGTCACTCAGTTATCCAGCAGCAATCTACACTGTTTACCCAATGCTTTAAATGAGCCCCAATGGATCAAATATGTTTTGGGGATCATTCATGGGTTATAGAAGCATTCCTGCCGCACGTCATCAGAATATTTCCATGCTAATTAGTCAACCATGACTACAGTACCACCTCTTCGATGCGTTCCTTGTTGTTACAACTTCCCAGCTCCATTCACGATTGTGGAGACATACCTTATTATCTAACAGAGTTACGCTTTTTTGACTGGTTAATACATTCCCGGAAAATCTGATTATTTGGCACTAATATTCAGTTTATCGCCGAACTAAAATAGTATATGTTTTCCGGCTGCTAGAGCACATGTGCAACTGAGAAATCGGGAAGCACGTGCAATCAAGAGCAGTAGCTGCCCATCAGGACGGCTTCCCTGCAGTAGTCGCCAAATTGTGCCTCGAGAAAACACTGGTGCACTCTCTTCCGATACAGCATGAGCCTAGTAGCAGTTGGAAACACACATATCGCACGCTTTTTTTAATGGCCGATAACTGAAATGCACTGCCATTTTTTTTTTCAGTAAGGCCTATTCTACTGCACATTGCGCCCAGATATGAAAGCAGCCTACTGTACTTATAGCCAAGTAGGGTCATGGGTCCTGAGAGCGCAAAAATTGGGGGAAAAAAAAAAAGAGAACAATAAAGATGATGATTTCAACATGCATGATGCCTGATCTATCCTATATATAATGGAGTTTAGCCAAAAACTCACTTAAATGCCGGAAAAAGAATCAATTGTCGGTGTGAATGCCAAAACAGGAACTTAGAATCATGCAAGCATGATGGTTTTCACCTAAGTCATCTCTCATTTTTCGCCCCACTGGGCACCGCCATCTTGATAATGATCGAAAGCTCAGAGTTTCAACCTTCTGTTTCTGCTCACCTCGCCTTTGATGACGGTGCCCAAAAAGTGTAAATAAAAATGTCTGCTATGGTAGCTAGCTAGTGCACAAACACTGCAAAAGAAATTCTCGCAACACTTGCTTCGAAAACAGCACTGGTCTGGCCATTTGTGATGATAAGTTACCTAAGTGCGAGTGCAAACATCAATTAAAAGAACAGCAAGACCAAAGCCAAGCCACACATACGGAATGCAGACCGCATTTCCGGCTTTTAAGAGCAAGCAAGGGGATGAGGTTAACGTATGGTTATCGCCAGCGATTACATTGCACAGGTGTTCACATCACACCAAACTGAGCAAGTCACCAATGCATTTTGTCAGATAACGCCGTACAGCGTAGTTGCGTGACCTGTCTAACTGCACGCTGGCAAGCATACGCTATGTGTGCTTTGGGATGGTTTTGTCGTTAAGTAGAAGAGCAGCTCCCGTTCGACATGTGCTGCACTCATGCACAGTTTCACAGCTGGAAATAGCTCGGGCACGAAAACAGTCCACCAATAATTTGGATGTTTGTTTGTCAGCTTGAAGTTTGCAGTGGCAGTGCCGAGGGAGCGTAGGGTCAAAGAAAATAATAATAAACCGAATGTTTCAGAGTAGCCTAGAGACTAAACTGCCAGCTTTGAGTATCAACGTGCACTGCGATGCGCTCAGCCGGCGACCTTGGCTTGGCCCGTGTGATGTACGTGATGTGCCCGATCATGTCATCTGTCGTCGCGAGGCCATCGCCCTTGGTGTGCACGTCTTTTAGCCAATTTCGATGTCTTTCTGATTACCCTCCATGCAGTTACGTATCCTTTTTCTCCTCCTTGCCTTCTCACGCTGTAAACATTTAAGGTCAAATGAACGAGTCTGCCTGGCTGAGCACAACTTGGCTTCTGAGTCTGGGCTCAACAGCGCTTATGTGCTATGTATTGCTGACCATGCACACGGTTTGCACAAGCAACGATTTGAATAAGCACTCTTTGTTACATACTACATTATCCGACTGAACACACATAGTAGTTCAAATGCCAGAAATGCTGCGTGATTGCGGCTAACGCTCGCAATCACGCTGCCATGCCCTCAGGCGAGTTTCCGGCACGCTTTAGTAAGACATTTTATAGCCTGAATTTCATGAAATAGTACAATACCTCGACACCTATACCAATGCTTCGCTGTTCCAGTGAAACTGCGAGATTTTTTTTGCACATTTGGGTCATACATTTTCCCGTGTAATACACTCACCTTTGCATTGTTTTTCAAAAAAGCATGAACGATATTTTATTGTGCTATCTCAGAAGCACTGTGAACAGCCAAGACGGCTGCCTTGTCGTGGCTGCCTCACTCACCCAGGGACAGAAGCTGCTCGTAAAGGCCGACCCGTGCCGCAAAGCGGGCACTGATGGAATGCGCAAACTCTTCCACGAAGGCCCGACCCACTTCGTGGCTGGGCACCACGGCAGCTCCGGAGCCGTGCAGGAATTCCAGGCCTGCGAGTCGTTGTGCCCAGCGGTAAGCCTTGCCCACCTCAGCCACTACTTTAGAGAAGTCCTCCAACCTGAAAAATCAACCGACATACAGCACTGTTTGGTGCAACACACAACAGTGAAAGAGTGCAACACATGCATTCTTGCAATGTTTGGCGCAAACACCCATGTGTACTTGTTTGTTCAACCATTCAACTTGTCGGTTGCTTACTTAAAGTTCAGGTAGACTACTCAGTACTCTTGCATTGCAGCCATAGGTTTGCGCAGGTTTCTCCATTAGGAGAGAGGGAAGGGAGGGAGCAGAAGGCTTTGTGCAGCATCACCTGCCTACTTTCAACGCCCTTTCACTGAGACTATTTCCGTCAAAATGCAGCGCAATGTGAAGGCATGGAACAGATACAGCGCGATGGAGGGGGGGGGGGGCGGCCGCACCTCCTGCTTCCCCTATGCACACACCTATGACTGCCGCGACATCAAAATACAACTGACCCATGTTTTCAAAGTCACAGAGACTCTACTACATGCTCTTAACACACATGAAGGTATCACACTTAGCAGATACTCGTATCAGGGAACGCTTTTTAGAAAAAAATTGCTACCACAGTTGATTTTAAAATTCTCATACTGGCACCAATACATATTATTGTGGCACTATGAAACAGAGTGAAATTTGTTGGCACTGTGCAGCCAAGCATGCTGAGCTTGCCATTAAGAAAATACTGCGTGCAGTTGTGGCTGTGCTTGCACACTGCAACAGCTCACAAATGCAGAGTGCAATGGGCTGGTTGATCATGACAAAGCACAACTAACAAAACATGGCTTTCAAGATCGGCATTGTAAATATGATGTAGATGACATCTTGTGGCCCCAAATCTCGAAGGCTGTGCTTTCGCGAACCACAAGCGGCAGTGCAAAGACAGCCATCGGAATGCGCACATACCGTTGATGTGAGTCAACACTGCCAGTGCAGCTTTGTATGCAGCTCACTTAGTGCCTTTGCCTGCCAGGCTTCTTCAAAAATGTCGCTCCTACGCGTTACGATCTAAAATTGGTGCAGCAGACAAGATAGTGTGCGCTGACGAGCGCTGTGCAACCCCATAAAGCAACAAGACACCTTGTTTTCGACACCACTGCGCGCAAGAGTGGATCACAACACATTTGAGGGCGGTTGAAACACGATCAACTTATGCAAGGAGGAATGCATTTGAGGGGTTCGGTGCGGGTCAAAGTTCGATATATCAAACGCGGCAGTCTATGGGTGTTCGATATAAGTGCGCGTGATCCTTGGCGTTCTATTTTGAAAGAAATTTTTCAACTGTTTGATATATCCGGGATCGACTGTATATGTGATGGCAAAATATAAACGTTAAGCAGAAGACGAAGGATAAAATCTAGCATCCAGCGTGCCGTTATGGCACACTGGTCCAGGTACTTCCACACTACTATGGTGTCACATGTGTGTGTATGTATGAAGAATTTAGTAAGACCAGGTACAGCCTTGCGAATTTCAGTCGCCACTGCTGACTGGTTGTTGATTGGTTCAACGGGTATTGTAAGTTGAGTCTATCACAGAATGCCTGTGTAACTTAGCAGAGTTGGTAGCTGTGCGGCAGGTAACTACGAGCAGCTAACAAAAGCAATTTGCAGTAAGGCACTGTAGTGGCAAAAAGACGAGGCATCGGACCGGTACAAAGGAAGACAAAGACCGGCAATCCGGCGAGTGTGAGACAGTACGCTGACACTTTGGCCTTGGTTCATTCTGCATAGCTCTGCCTTTCCCAGTCTTGTGAATAAACCTGTTTACAATTTGGTGGAGGTTCTAGGAGTACCCAAGCCCCTAACACCACCCATTAGTTTCGACTAGTTTTGATGGGACTGTCTCGTGTTCTTCATAAAGTCTAAGCAAGCTTCCTTCTAGTGCATGTTACAAGCCTCACTGGAAACACCCGTAAGATCACAATCTCTCACAAGATAAGCAAGAGCTGCTGCCCTTACAAGCACTTCTACGGCTACACATGCTTGTCGCTATGCACTTGGTGATAAGAAAACACCAAATTGGCCACTGACGCATGACATGACATACGGAGCCACGCTGCCTGTGGAGTACGCAAGGCGTGCAAAGAAGACTTGTGAAGGCCATTTGCATGAATGCTCTTTGTCTCTCCCTGCACTGGTGGTGAAAAGCTGCTCTGTGTCGGTGGTTGTCGCGTGGAATTTGAAAAACGTGTTTGCAAAATCCGTGTGCAACTCGCCCATTTTACTGCTGGCACCCACAAAAGTTTGAAATTGTTGGCACGGTCTTCCTCTGCAGCTGCAGTAACACTTCGTTATATTGAAATCGTGGACAAACATATTTCGTTATATGGAGGTAAAAATACATGGCGTTATATAGACATCACATTGTAAAAATCAAACACCTTTTATATAAAGAATTCTACTGCAATGAAGTTCATCACTAGAGGTTTAACTGTTTGTAGCGTGCCAGAACATAACGTGCCTCACGTGGAATCAGAGTAAATTATTCAAGGTGATCTAATGCATGGCACAATTTTTTTTCGAAGGCTTAGCCAGCTTCGGCATTCATTATGCCCACTTCTTTCTGATTCCCCCCCCCCCCCCCCCCTTTCTGCCCAAAAACACAGCATCTGAAATGTGACGTCAGTACACTGCTTTTGGTCACCCAAGTTTCGCACTGGAACAATCGACAGATCTGCAAATGTAGTCCCAAGTCACGGCAACATGACAGCAAAAAGAAATGCAAAGTGAACACAAAGTGTGCATGACATCTCACCCATTTTTCTTGAGCTGAAAATGGTTGCCGGGATTCGGAGAACACAGCCCGTTGTCGTCACCAAACAGGTTATCAAGAATAGTGGATGGGCACATAACAGGGCTGGCAAAGAAATAAAAAGAAACAACACACACACTGTAAGCACATTCTTATTTGTTATCATGTTATCTCTCTCTCAGTTCGTACCGTCTTGCTGTGTGCATGCATCCGTTCAGCAAATGTTTAAGCATGTCTTACACATTTGTGGCCATCCAGCCCAAAAACATGTGAACACTCCACTTCTTCATGTAGTACGAGGCATGCACTATGATTCATTCTGACTTAATGTTTGTGGACTGTACGGCCTGTTCAAGACACTTTTCTCGTTGCGCCTGCTACATCTATCTGCCTCCCCGTGAACCCCATTTACAAGCTACTGCCTTGCAGTGCACGACTCAATGCCACCTGGCATAGGCCTTCGCAAGCACATACTACAGTAAAACCTCATTATAACGAAGTTGAAGGGGGAGCGGTAATTGCTTCATTATAACCATTAGTTCATTATAACCAATATCAATTTCATGTATAGGAATTTCAGGGGTAATTGCGATTGCTTCGTTATATCCGATAGTTCGTTATATCCGGGTTTGTTATAACGAGGTTTTACTGTATAACCGAAAATATTTTGCGATATCAGTGCACCTTATGTGGGCACGGCAAGAAACGCTCTTACCTTGCTGATATGCCACTTGAGACACCGTGAGGTTCAGTGACCTTGGCTGTGACTGTGACGATGTGCAGGGCGATAATGTATGTAAATGTAATCTGCAGTTTGTATCCTGGAACAGAGAAAGTCAATCAATCAGATCAATTAGCTAATCAGTCCTTGCCAACACTTCGTTGTCTCCCACTGGCAACTCAGACATGTTTGATTGTTTAAACATTTATAAGAAACGAAACCACACTTAAGTACAGAGAAGACTAAAATTTAGGACACCTCAGAGTGCACTATGTGATAACTCGAACTCCAGCTGCATGACCGTGCACTAAGTCGGCCATCAAGTTGAGATATAAGAATGTTTTCATTTAGATGGTGTGGTTGCTGGCATTGCTTGTCGCTTATAACGGCAGCACCTTATGAAAATGTAAACTAGCAAAGGCCAGCAGATCAGCCCCTGACCACATCCAACAGCAGTGGACAAGCCAAGCCAAGCCAAGCAGTGCAAAGCCACTTAATTATAAAGGCTGTATTTGCCACCTGCACGATTTCTTATGCAAGTCGTATTCCATTCATTCAGCATTTTTTTTGTGCACCTATATTTAAGCGGTGACATGGTCAGAGGAGACTTCACCAAGTAGTTTCAAGGACTACCAATTCCATCCTCAACGTCGACGCTGATGAGAACAGCAAAGGCAGACAAGCACTGTTGTAAAAAAAATATGCAATTGTTTCGTTATCACAGAGTGGTCAACTTGTGGTATGTTACGCTGCTGGAGGAGATTAATATTCGGGGGGTGCACTGACTGTGCTTTTGAGAGTCTGCAGCAACACTGCGGCAACAGCTGAGTTATAGGCTGTAACTTTGTACTAATGCCTTCTGCTTAGTTCTATGGTGCTCTTATGATCTAAAGTTCACACACAGTGGCTCATACCTTCAAAATATGGACTTAGCATTGCTCTAGCCACTGCCAAAGCATTCAAGCATAAGTATCAATACCAGAACTACAAGAACTGCTACAAAATCATGGCGATGTACTATCAAGGCCAAAGGTAAATTGGCCCTACGTGCAAGCAGTAATGCAAAGACAACCCTGGGGCGTATTCTCACACGCTCATTTTTGTGGTTTTTCGCACGGTTAGTAAAATATGCATCAATGAATAACACTGTCTCCAACATTATGATGAGACAGAGTGTCAAAAGTGATGCCACTTAAGAACTGTGCAATGACTGGTGTTCAACACATGAAATTAAAAGCACATCACTAAAAACATCAATAAGGTAAAACCTCATTTTAACAAAGTTGAAGGGGGAGCCATAATTACTTTGTTATAACCATTAGTTCGTTATAGCCAATATCCATGTCATCTATGGGAATTTCAAGGATAATAGCGATTGCTTTGTTATATCTGGGTTCGTTATAACGAGGTTCTACTGTATAAAAATATGGCTGACAGGGTTAAAGTCAATTATTTTTTGCTGAGTCAGCTATTTTGGATTCTCAATTACTTAAGTGTTTTGGTGGCCCCTGTTTACTCTGAATTGTCAGTAAGCAACTGAGCGCAAAACACAAAGGTGATGATGTTCCAGAAGTATCGTACAAGACCTAAAGGGCAACTAGCAGCCATAGAGTCTAAACTAAAGGGGAAAAAAAAAAAAAAAAGAAAAGCTAGTCTCCTTCCTGTCAAATTACAAATTAAGTTCAAGTTGACTAGACCAGTCCAACACAGTGCACTTTTCAAAGTTTTAAAAGCTTGTTTTAAAAGGAACACGTTTCACAGCACATCTTTTGTAAGGTGTTGTCACCTCAAACACGTGAACTGGGAAACAGAGTCCAACTATTACGCAAAGCAGGCATTGGGTGACATCAATGAAACTTGCAATTTACACAGATGCTCAAGCCACTCTCAAGAAAGCCTTATATACTGTCATAACAGCAATTTACGCTCTAGTCTCAGTGTAATGAAATAGTGCGTGGCATACACATACCTGGCCCTTCTATGACTAATTAAGGATTGGTGTAAACACTGGCTGAAAGAAAAATCTACCTCTGTGCGCCACCTTTAAATGGGTGATATTTAGCACGGAGGCTTTGTTGCCAGGTGGCAGCAAACACTATCGTGGGAATTTCATAAGGGGCACTGTGTTCTATCAGCTTCTGTCATATAAAAAAACAACCAAATGCCTCAAGTTGCTGTGCGGCTGACAACAGCTGTCCAGTAAGAAATCTTCTGAATATTCAGTTTTATAGGGCAGCTGACCAATAATTAAGACCTTGGTGCAATTCTTATACTAATAAGCATACGAAACAGCAGTAAAAAAACACCGTCAAGCGACTACAGTGGTGTGCATCGTGCACCATCAGTTTTTGTTGCGTTACAGTAACTTGTGCCCTCACATGTGACTGATGCCACAAAGTGGTGCAAAAATAATTTCGCACTCTTGGTTGCCAAGCCTAGAGCAATGGAAACGGCACCAAACTTACAAACCACTGGCCCTGACAAACCATAGTGGAAGGGCTGGGGTGATTCTCCTGCTCACCTCTGTGCTGAAGAGTGATCACTACGGCAAGCGGGTGCTTCTGGAGACACTTGGCCACACTGGACAAACCGGTACCGCTGCGGGTCAGCCTCCTGTGCCGCTTCTGCACACAAGGGAAAAGGAGAAGCTGCGTATCGGTAATGATAACAAGACTACGGCTACAAATTATTTTGCCTTCAATGCTACTATACGTATATATGCTTACTCATGCTTGTATTCTGTGGGCATTCGCAGTATAAAGAATAAGGGCTGGCCCACTTTGGTCCCTTAGCAGCTGTTGTGTCATACTACTGAGCTTGAGGACAAAGGTTCGATTCTCACGGATCGCATTTAGATGAGGTTGAAATGCAAGCACACCCGTGTACCTAGATTTCGGCATACAAAAAAGAACGGCAAGTGGTCTAAACTACTGAGTTTACTCTCGTAATGAGCACACTCTTTTTCCCGAAAAACAGAAGGAAAGTTGGGGGTGCGTTTATTATGCGGAGTGAATCTTACGAACACTTTTTCGAGCTGAACAAAACATTTTAACGCACAGGAAAGCCGGCGTAGCGACACGCAGTAATGCTTTGAATTTTACTAAGGTTGACTATTAATGAATGAATTTGAATACTAAAGTTGAGGGTGCGCTTATTATGCAGGTGCGTTCATTATACGGGTAAATACGGTATTCTGAATCTCCCAACCACAGCATGCCCCACATCCATATTGTGGTTATGGTACCATATCTAGAACCCCAGAATTTAGTAATTGTTTCAGATGCTTCTAAAGGCTGGTGTACTAGTAATTAATAAATGCGCAAAAGGACGGAGCACTACAAGATGTAGTTCAGCAGATTACAAGTCAAGGTTGCCATCATGTCATTTGAACATCATGGAACTCGTGTACTACTATATAATGAACCACAATACTAAGCAAATATCGGTGAACACATTTCTTGTATTTTTGAACTTACAATGAAGATTTTGAGCTTGCGTTCTTTTAAAATACTGCTTGAATAACAGTACTAAAGATAAATTGTTTCTAGCGATAAAATCATCTGCACTTCAGAGTAACGATACGACCCTTCTTTTCTTTGTTTTTTTTTTTTAAATTTGTTATCCTCTATCTGTTATAGAAAAGTTCCATGCAAAGACCACAGAACTGTCAGTTGCTAATGGTGTGGCACTTTTCCAGGTGGCATATAAAATTTTTTATAATACTTATATTCCACCAGCACGCAGTCTTTCCCAGAATATTTATGTACATATAACCAGAATAACACAAACTGGCTAGAAAAACATGAAGACAGCAGACTCACTCCAGCATTAGATTCCTCCTGGTCCGATTCCCCACTGTCCTCTTCTGTTGCCAGGAAATTTATTGTGAAAAAAAAAATAATAAAAGTATCTGTAATTGCTGCTAGCACGATGAAGATAAATAAAGTGGTGAGCAGAATAAGGAAACACTCGTTCACATTCAGTAACTTACACATGAGCATGCCACATGCTTCCATGACAATCCCTTCCATTTTTGCTCATTTGCACCAACTCACACTCCAACTCACACACTCCCTGTTAGAAATCACCATGATTATTGCCCGTCGTCCTCGAGATGAGCTGATTCTGTTGTCCACTCCCACTCACGTACATGTTCATTACACACCTCTGATTATGCATTGCTATCAAGCGTGTTCTCCTACTGTCAGTTATAATGAAATTATAAATTCAATAGAAATTTTCTGGTCCATCGAGACCTCTCTCACATTATACTTACTGCTCCTTTGTAAATTAATGTAACTGTGACACTGAAAATGAAGTGCGATCAATCAATGTATTAGTACTAACAACTTAATTAGGCTTTCAATATATATCCACAACATATGACAGTTCAAGATCATCAATGAAGAAAAACACTCTCTTAAAAATCGCATACAGTCTTTTAGCCCCGTGTACGTACCTTGTTTCTCTTGCGTTGTTTCAAGAAGCGCCTTGGATTCCTCCACGCTGCCTTCCATGCCAACCTCAAAGCAGTCACCTGACCGACAGACCCGCAATGTCGTAAAAGAAAGAAATACATCCAGATGAGGGGAAAAGAAAAAAGAGAGTACAAATGACCAGACACAGTGAAGCTGCCACTTGTACAGTGGAACCCCGTTCATACGTTTTTCAGCGGACCGGGGCAAAAACAATGTAACAGCCGGGAAAACGCAAGAGTGAGGAAAGCTCCGAAAATGAATGAGAACAGGGCCGCTTTGACTTCAAACAGTTTATTTCAGCAAGGTGAGCCATCAGGGTGAGCCATATAGGCCGCTGACCGATAATTCGGACAGCCGCGCGGTACCGCCGGTGCCCCCATAGACTTAATGTGTTAAGACGACCGATATTTCGGACGGTTTCTAGCTCTAAATTCGATAATTCGGACTCCGTTCACAGCTGTCGATCGCAGTGAATCGGCCGCCATTATAGCCTCCGGCGCCCCGATGAAAGAAAGTATGGCCTCAGGGATCGCAATAAAAACTGTGGTCATTGAGGCTTAGTTAAAGCGTAACGCACCAATTTTGGAGGAAAGTCGCTCCGTCACTGCAATCACCGCATCCTGTTCCAGCACCCCGCGCGTGGTTTGTGATTGCGAGTACGGCTGGTCGTCTGGTCACGTCGGGTCCGCGATCGCTCGATAGCGCTTTAAGTTCCGTCTTCAGTGCTTGTTTACCGTATTTACCCGCACAATTTGCGCACCCCTGATATTTAGCCAGCTTTACAAAAAAAATTCCTCGCATATTTTGCGCTCGCCGTCCGGCCCGAACCAGCTCAGCTCGCCGGCACGCGCACGGACAGACTTTGGACAGCCGCGCGGCCGCGCCCCTCGCTGCGCAGGCGAGCGCAGTCATACGCAAAATGGGCTGCGAGTGTGATGTCCCCTTTTCCGATTCTTTTCTCCGGAAGCCCCCGGAGTCCAAAGTACGGTCGCTAAAATAAAATCCCGCGAGTGGGGGCGACGAAAACGGCTGAAGCAGAGATCAAACGGGCCCGGCCCATGCCCGTCACTCGGAGGAGATAACATCACCCCTATCGGGACGCCTGTCGTCGAAGCGGGGAGGAAACGCCCCGCCCGTCTTTAACGAGCATGAAAAGACGCAAAGGCGGGAGGGGGGGTGTGTCGCTCTTCTGCCGAGCGATCGCGTGGCTGCCGAGATAGCGCTGGCGCTCGCGCTATCTCGGCAGCCATCAGCGGGCGGCGATTCCTGCAAGCGTGATCAAGACTGCCAAAAGTCGAATCAAAATAGCGGTGCCCGGGCGGGTACGACGTGCCAGGTTGCAAAGCATCATGCGGGAACAGGCCCACAGTTGCGACGTAACAGCGGGGTTCGCAATACATGGGATCCCATGGGAGCTACGCCGGGACCGATGAAAACCAACGTAACAGCCGGGAAAACGCAGCAGTGAGGAATGTAAGAGCGGGGTTCCACTGTATTTATGCCAATTGATATCCAACAATTCTTTAGGCAAGATATAGATACACACAGGGAAATCAATGACTGATCTCCAACAGCTGAAAGCCAGTGCTGTTCCTGTTTTGCTGTTTTTCTCTCTTCTTAAAAAAAAGGTGCCTTTTTTTCACTCTCTGAAATGCCGAAAATTCATACGCAATGTGCCTTCAAATTGAAATGAACTGCCATTATAGCTTTCTATCTTTGTAATTTGCACATTTAACACCTCTCCGTACTAAGTTACCTGAAACAGGAACAAAAAGTAAAGAAGAGGTTCACTATGCTATAGGCTCAATTCAACACAAAATGCGCACGGCTGTGTTCATTGGCAAACTTTACATTTCAGGCAGGTGGTACATCTGCTAGTTTTCCACACGACAAGTGCAGAACAGTTATGCAAGGCCTAATTACAGTAAAACCTTGTTACCATGAACACCATATTAACAAGCTTTCCAGGAATTCCACCCGATATTTCACGACGTTGTACTTCAGCATACTGAAGATTTTAGAATAACAATAATTTTATTTAGTTCTGTATATCATCAACAGCACCTCACTACTAAGAAGTCATAATCTGAAGTCCAGAGACACTTCAATTTCAGTGAATTGGTCACCACAGCCGGAGCAGCAGGATAACAGACAACACTCGGTGCAGACACCTAGGAACTTGCTCTGTGGAAGACCCGAGACAAAGCAAGAGGTATCACGAACACAAAAGAAAATGGGAGGAGACTTCTTTTCTTCTTTTCTTTTTTCCTTTTTGTGAGGTGCTAACATCTCAGGTTTTATAAGCGCAGAGACAGGCAGCATGGCTTTGGGGGTTAAAAATAAAACCACTGTAACAAAATGCTGGCGAGAAGCTTTTTTTGATGAAGTGGAGTCTTTTCAAATATTTTCGACCATACTGATGAGATTTTGTGCATGACATGAACAGTGGGGTACATCTTGGAATGTGTGTGAGCACCAGCGATCATGCTAGATTGCACCATAACCCATAGATCATTAGAACAGGGTTAGCGACTAGCAAATGCACTCACCACGAGGGTTCTTTGTTTCACTGGGCACAAGTTCACACAGTAAAGAGTTCACTTTATAACTCACACTTCGGGAGTTGCCATAATGTTTCATCATCATAACAACATCTGTGAGTGTGGCAGGTATAGCCAGGTCACTACCATCAACACCAGCCCGTGGCCACACAGTTTATCAACAACGGAGAGTACAGCAGATCGTACAGTCGGAAGTCGCTCAAGTGGGGTCCTCACCGTAGGCGTGCTGGTAAGCGGCTGACTGTACGTACAGCACGTACAGGGGCCTTGCCAGGTACTGGGCGTTGGCGTGCTCCCCCTGGTGGGCCTGAAGCGGCAGGCCGAGGTCGGCCTGCAGGGGCTGCGCCGCCTCCAGCACTGCCTGCAGCGTTGGCTGGATGCCGGACAGGCACTCGCGCTTGCGCTCGATCTCGTGCTCGAACTGCTCGCGCAGGGACTCCAGGCCCCGCAGCTTCTGCGACAGCCTGGGCGACAGAAGTCACAGCACCACTCCGTCAGCTGCCATTGTACTGTATCAAATCGAGCTAGTTTGACACAGATGTTTGTGGAATGCTGTGAAACATCGTTGGTACGATCCCATTTATAGCAAGTTATTTGGAGGAGTGTGCCAATATTCAAATTTTCAAATAGTATTTTATGAATGGCGCTTGCACTAAAATTTTACTATATGAATTATTTGATAGTAGTTCTAATTAAGGGACAAAAATGTGCCATGTCCACTGAAAAGTGGCCAATTCCCTAATGTAGTGCGCTTAATCGCACAACATTTGTGTACTGTGGTGAAGGTGACCCTTGCGTGCAGTAAACGCAACATTTTTGTTGTCGCTTTTCTCCCCCCATATTTAGGAGCACAATTCTCTATAGCTTAACACAAAATTATTTGAAAAATATTTGGCTTGATTTGCAATCAAACATTACTTTTCGAAGTCACTTCATAACCCAAAATTTTGATATTTGTATAGCTCTAGTTTTCAGGATATCATGCTTCGCCCCCGACAAACACCCAATATGCACAATGTAGTATCTTTAATTTGGATAACACAATTTCCATATGGTATGTTTTGTTTTACGGTTTGCATAAAGGTTGTATCAGTGAGATTTCACTATGGTAAGTATGTCACATTTACTGAAAGACTGGTATGGAAGCAATTGAAGCAAAAAAAAAAGTTACAGCTAGAAAAGCAGCCTTGTGGCGTCACCTTCTACAGATCATCACAACACATGGCTCAGCTTAGCGAATACTCGTAAAGTGCCCTAAAAATTTATCAAACTGAAATTTTACAAATTCCACACAATTATTCTTTTCCAGAGCAGCCAATTAATCATGAAAGCACTACAAACTCTGTTGTGCCGCCACTGGCCTGGTTAATGCCACAATTTGGACACACTGCAATACCAAAGCTTTCTGCTTCATTTTTTCCACCAGTACTACTAAGCCCAACCTTTCCACCGAATAAATGCGCAGATCATTGCGGCAGAATGGTCCAGCATTTCTGACAAGCATAATGTTGGCGCAGTCGTGCGGGCCACGCGCAGTTCTTGGACCACCATCACACTTACTCTTCCAACACTCTTTTGCATGAATATTAAATGGGTCTGTTATAACCAGAGTGAATCGTTAGTCCCACACATGGTCAAAGAACAAATTTATTTCTATCCAAGTCTCCTCAAACAAGCTTGTCAGCTTCGACTATGCTGTACAGTAAACACTTTAAACGTTACAAATGTCTCTGCCATTATAGACTGCTCACTTTAAGTGCTTCCACACTAGCTCATTGTGTTGACATCGATGTTGCCGTCCATGCCCCAATGTATTCCATGCAATGTTTGAAAATGGAAGCTATTGAATTTGTGATGTCTACAGTACAGCAATCCACTCCAGAGGAGTGCTGACCAGCTTGCTAGCTTTATTATCTTGTCCATTATATATCTGAATGTATGTTGTATCAGAACAGTTTTAAAAGAAACAAGTGCACACTCACTCACAGCACAATAGCTCATGATGCTTGCCACTGCAGTATTTTGAAAGTACTTTCCTTGTATTGACAGTTGCAACCATCAAGAGCTGTAAAAGCCCAGGTTCTTTCAAAAAGGTGCCAAACTTCTCAGAGAGACAGAGATATACTAATGATTATTGCTTGCCATGAGGCAAAATAGCTATAGTATTGTCGTCGTGGTAAGAGCTGCTCGATAAGTGCAATGGGAGAGTGCATCCTCATGATTCAATCTGCTGTGGCACTAAGATGTTCAAGAGAACATTCCATTAGACAATCTAAGAGACTTGAAATGCATCAAAGATATCAACAGACAATTTGCTGATGGCTCTTATGGCAGAGTAACCTACTTTTGCTGCTTGTCATGTACATGTACCCATCCTGCCCCAACAACATCACTTACCTATTCGCAAACACTGCAATGGCTGCATCCTGAGTTACTTTGAGCACTTGCTCTTCACCAGTGTTCTGGTGGCGCACAGTTTTTATTGGAGTAAAAATTGTACAGCTGAAGCTTCTGCTTGGAAATCGACCAAGGTTTCATTATGCAACTTCTTGTGCTTGTCTTATCGTTAGGCAACGTGGCAATGACAGCGCTAATTTTGGAGAAACTGCACACCAGTTTACTACACATAAGCAAATCGGTGACTATGCACACCATAAGACTGAGTTGGCCAAATAATTATTTTAATAGAATCGAAAGTAAGATAGACTAGGCCCAGCCTCCACCACCAAAGTACTACAGGCGGCGACTGTACACATTAAAGAAAATGGCATAACAAAATCGAATACAACACCGTACTCACAAAAAAATTGCGATTATGCGAAAGAAACACAAGCACAGTGCCTGCAAAGAACCAGCAAAGAGTCTCTAGTGAATTCTGACTGCTCATCAGCAGCTTGCAGTGCATATACAGCGCACAGAAACCATAAATTATAAACACACGTTTTGTACTGCAACAGACAAACAACCATGCAATAGATGTGACCGCATGGCATTCCCAGTTAGCCTGCAAACAGCAGTCCAGCCAAGTCATGATGACAAAACTGCACACACCCGCACTGGTTGTACTATACAGTCAAACCTCGTTAATACGTAGTTGGCCGGGAATGACGTTTGGGTACGCACTAAGCGATGTACGAATTAACCGTCAGTGCCTGTTTAGCGGCTATTAACCAGCCAAAAATGAATGTCACGAACCCCGTAAACACACTCACGCACACACAGGCACGCAAGATTTGTTCAAGGGGCAGCAAAAAAATCTGTTATTTTCACTTGCCACCGTGGTGGCCTCGCCGCGACGACGGCATCTCAACTCAACTGAATTGCACAGGTTTTGCGACGGCATCAAAACCTGTGCAATTCAGTTGAGCTGCGAAAGTTAGCGCTTTCTCAGTAAGAAGCGGTCCAGTGACAGGCAGGTTCATTGCTCCGTGCCTTTTTTAACCAAAGAAGCAGGGCCTTTTCCACTTCGGGAAACGCAGAGTCTCTGATGCGGCACCTCTTCAGATTGCTGCCTGTGCCGCCCCTCAACTTTTCGCGAGCGTTCCATATCCCGCACACAGTCGTCAGAGGCAAGTCCTTTTCACGGGCTACCGCAGATTTCTTCGCTCCATTTTCAATGGTGCAAATGATTTCCAGTTTTTCCTTAACACTCAAAACGCGATACTTCGGCATAGCAGTCCTCACGTGCGAATTAAATCGCAAAACACGCGCACCAAACAATAAAAAAAAATACGCCATGCAAAAGACCGTTGTTAAAGAACACACCACTGCGCAAAACACCACCGGCGGACACGGGAGAATGAAAGAAAAGAAAAAAAAAGGAAACGTGGCGGATTCCAAAGTGACAGCGAATTCCCCTACCGTCAGCCACTACGGACTAACAAAACCAATCTCGTAGGCCATACAAACAAAAAATACGTCAACATGGCGATCTCGAAGGCCATGCTTTTGCGCGCTTTGATAAGCAACAGCCGTACGAACAGAAAATACGTCAACGTGGCCATGTTTTGACGTCACTATCGCTGACAATTTTAGTCCGGTCGCCGCCGCTCGTGAATCGAACGTCTGCGCAAGTGAAATTTTGCCGATTTTCTGCCTGTGAACATAATGTCACGAGTTCTTGTGGCGAACCAGCGGTACCACCGGCGGGGGCATCTTGGTCTGGAGCCATAACGGGGCAGTTTGGCGAAAGTACGGCAAGACGACGGCTTCTGCGTAGTTCCTGTGCGGATGGCTCCGTCGTAGGTCGTGGGAAGTACCCAGCACAGCTCCACCAAATGTTACAGACGGATTGCTGACGTTCTGGCCGAGGACCAGACGAGTCTCCTTCGTGAAAAAAGGCAGCCCGGAACCGTTACCGCTCCCCTGCATCCGATCGCACTCTTACGCCGCCACCTGCCTTCCGTGCGTCCCGATCACCATCTCCCCGGCCGCGATTCACGTCACCATCACCTCGGCGCCGCTATGCGTCGCCCCCGCCGGGAAACTAGCCAGCGCGGCCGATGGAGGTGAGGCCGCTGGGAAATATGCGCCGACGACTCAGATGCCTCCAACAATCATGATGTTAAAGAATAAGGTTCACGTGTTTATTGATGGGGTTTCGACGATGGCGTTAGTCGACACGGGAGCGACAATTTCTGTAATGCGTGTGGTATTCAAAAGCCTCCTGGGACGCAAGCTTATGTTTCGTTGGGACCAGAACGGCAGTTTTCGTGGTGTGAGTGGTGACTCTTTGTACCCGGTGGGCGTGTGTAATGTGAATGTGTCTTTGGGTGGCAAAGTTTATAACGTGGAGTTTACTGTTCTTCCTCACTCCACCCACGACGTTATCTTAGGCATCGACTTTTTGCAACTGTGTGGTGCCAATGTTGACTGCCGAACGGGAGAACTTAGTGTCAGTGCAAGTGTTTCGTCTCTGCTTTTCGATCATCCGCCGTGTGGAGAGAGTGTATTTTGCGTATCTGACGATACAGTTGTGCCCGCTTTATCCGCAATGCTTGTTCATGTCGTTTGCTCATTTCCTGCTCGTACTTCCTCGTTCGATGCTGCAGTGGAACCTGTGCATAGCAACTGCCTGAAGAAAAACGTATTGGTACCGCATTGCATGGTTTCGGTAATCAATGGAAACACGGCGCTGTGGGCGATCAATTGTTCTACTGAGGCGGCAGTGCTACCTCAAGGCTTAAAACTCGCCACGTTCCAGGAAGACTCGCCTATACCGATGGCGGTACTTACCGAACAACCCGATCCAGGAGCAACCAGTGTCTCGCAACCCGTGACCACAGAGATGCTTTCCATGATTAACGAATCGCTCAGTGATCACGAGCGTCGACTGTTGGTGACGTTGCTTGAGAAATACTCCTCGGTGTTCGACTTCGCGCATCGTGACGGCCCGCAATCGATCCCTGCGTCCAGAACTCGGCACCGCATCAACACAGGATTTGCACAACCGATTCAACAAAAACCCTATCGTGTGTCCCCCACAGAGCGCAAGGTAATCAACGATCAAGTTCAAGAAATGTTACGGAAGGGAGTCATTCGAGAATCGTCAAGCCCATGGGCAGCTCCAGTGATACTGGTGAAAAAGAAAGACGGTACTTGGCGGTTCTGCGTCGATTATCGTCGCCTCAACGCCGTCACTAAGAAAGACGTATATCCACTTCCACGCATTGACGACGCCATTGATTGCCTCTTTGCAGCATCTTACTTTTCATCTGTTGACTTGCGGTCAGGTTATTGGCAAATTCCAATGCACCATGACGACAAAGAGAAGACAGCTTTTGTAACGCCCGATGGGCTATTCGAATTTAATGTAATGCCCTTTGGGTTGTGCAATGCTCCCGCTACCTTCGAAAGGTTCATGGACACCATATTGCGTGGATTGAAATGGGAAGTCTGCATGTGCTACTTAGACGATGTTGTGATCTTCGGACGAACGTTTAGTGAGCACAACAGACGTCTAGACTTAGTATTGAACTGTTTGGAGAAAGCGGGCCTTGTGCTAAACTCAAAGAAATGCCGCTTCGGGGAAAGACAAACCCTTGTACTAGGACATCTCGTCGACAAGGAAGGCATACGTCCCGATCCCCAAAACACAGCGGCCGTAGAGGCGTTTAAACCACCCTCTTCGGTCAAGCAGTTACGGAGTTTCTTAGGCTTATGTTCCTACTTTCGCCGATACATTCCGAGGTTCGCTGACATGGCTCATCCCCTTACGCGCCTTCTCCAAAAAGGCGTTCCGTTTGAGTGGTCTGCTGAGTGCGACACATCGTTTCGCCAGCTCAAGTTCCTCTTGACGTCCCGGCCAGTTCTTCGGCACTTCGATCCTTCGTCACCAACCGAAGTTCATACCGATGCGAGTAGTGTCGGGATCGGCGCTGTACTAGTTCAGCGAATCGGGGACAACGAGCATGTGATTTCGTACGCTAGCCGGTCACTGAGCCGCTCAGAGCGCAATTACACAGTTACTGAACAAGAGTGTTTGGCGGTCATTTTCGCAGTGCAACGGTTTCGTTCATACCTCTACGGACACCCCTTCACTGTGGTCACGGATCATCACTCACTCTGCTGGCTCGTGAATCTTCGAGACCCGTCAGGCCGACTTGCGCGCTGGGCCCTCCGTCTACAGGAATATGATTTTGTTATTTGCTACAAGAGCGGTCGGCGGCACGCGGATGCTGATTGTCTCTCTCGGATGCCGCTTCCGTCAACTGAATGTGATGCCGATAACTTCGACCAATACATCGCTTTTGTGTCCCCGGAATTTCCGGACATGGGTACCCTCATATCCGAGCAGCAGAAGGATGATAGCTTGCAGCCACTATTCGCGGGAGCACAGGAGTCACCTGCAGACAGTCGTTTTCGCTTACGTGACGGCGTTCTGTATAAAAAGAGCTACTCGACCACTGGTGCACGCTACCTCTTAGTCGTTCCGAAGCGTCTTCGCACTCAAATCTTATGTGCCATGCACGACGACCCAACTTCCGGCCATCTTGGTTCAACACGAACGCTCTACCGGGCTAAAGAACGCTTCTACTGGCCCAAGATGCGGAAAGATGTCGAGCGGTATGTCGCCAGCTGCTCCCAGTGTCAGCGTTACAAGGTGCCTTCGAACGCGCCACATGGCCAACTTCAGCCAGTTCCTCCTCCTAGCGCTCCGTTCGAGCAAGTTGGTATAGACCTTCTCGGCCCTTTCCCGCGATCCTCAAACGGCAATCGTTGGGTTATCGTCTGCGTAGACCACCTTACCCGCTACTGTGAGACGGCCGCGTTGCCATCGGCCACGGCAGCAGAAGTCTCTGCCTTCTTGTTGTCTCACGTTATTCTTCGACATGGACCTCCTCGCATCGTGATCAGCGACCGTGGGCGTCAGTTTATTGCGGATGTAGCCGAAGAGATTCTTCGTCTCTCTTCATCGAGCTTCCGCCATTCCACGCCCTACCATCCACAAACTAATGGTCTTGTCGAGCGCACAAACAGAACTCTTGCCAACATGCTGTCCATGTACGTTGATTCATCACACAAGAATTGGGACAGTGTCTTGCCATTCGTCACTTACGCCTTCAACACCGCAAGACAAGAGACCACTGGCTACTCACCATTTTTCCTTCTTTACGCTCGTCCGCCGCGCTACACACTCGACACGATATTTCCATACGTCGCCCAACACAACGAATCAATTGACGAGATCCTCTGCCGAGCAGAAGCGCGACGTCTCTCCAGGTTACGCACAATCGCATCGCAAGATCGGTCGAAAATACGCTAAGACAAACATCACCGTGACATTTACTTTGATCCTGGTGACCTCGTGTGGCTCTGGACACCGTTGCGGAAGCGTGGTCTGTGCCAAAAGTTTCTCGCACACTATGTCGGCCCCTACGTTATATTGGAACGCCTCAGCGAGGTAAACTATCGCATCGCGTGTCTAGCGAACAGTGGACGACGCTCAGCGAAAACCGAAGTGACCCATGTCGCCCTCCTGAAGCGTTACAATTCACGAGATGATTGACTCGCCCGGCGGGCTTCATCTGCAAGCGGGGAAATGTCACGAGTTCTTGTGGCGAACCAGCGGTACCACCGAAAATAGCCGGGGAACTAAGAGGGAAGAAGAGAACGACGAAGCAGAGGAGAACGAAGTTAAGCGGCTGCCTTTTTTCACGAAGGAGACTCGTCTGGTCCTCGGCCAGAACGTCAGCAATCCGTCTGTAACAATATAAAAACAATAAAACGGTACTAATAACCGTGTGTAATGCAACAAGCGACTACGGCTTAAGCGGTCAGCCAATACATGGGGTTCAATGGGGACTGGGCGGGGGAATCTTCGTGACTACGTTTAAACCGGAGTTACACATTAAGCGGGTACGTATTAACGAGGTTTGACTGTACGAAGTTGCCGTTGTCCAGTAGTAGGCAAGTATTTCAGAAGAACTTCTTCTTGGGCGAGTTGGTGCATATCTTTTGGGTATCGTTGCGCATTCAATGGACGAACACAGGAAAGAACAGGCAGAATACACGGAAAGAGCGCAAACTATCAACTGGTTTTATTGATTCGGTCATTGCATATATATGCATGACCCAAACAACACGAGAGAGGGGAAGAGAGGAGAAGGGAAGAGAGGAGGAAACACAAAATATACAACCTCGCGTCGAAAAGCCGCGCAGAAAATCGCTTTCTGCTCTATGTAAGGTTACAGAAGTGTCACTGACGCAGTTATCGCCAGCATCCTTAATATGAAAGGCTTCCAGCAGCTCGCGCGCTACTCTCTCCCTGCTTCTGCCTAGAATTTTTGCTTGTTTGAATAAGGGCTCACACCCCCTACAAGAGCTACAATGCGCTGGCAAATTCGCTCCTTCTCTCCTCGTGTTCGAAGCAGCATGCTCCGCTATGCGTTCATTTACGCAGCGCCCAGTTTGGCCCACGTAGGAACGTCCGCACGTGAGCAGGATTTGGTACACCCCTCCTGTGGCGCATTTCCAGAATGATTCCGCATGCTTTTGACCGCAGCCGCTTCGCCGTTGTCCTTTCCTGCAAACCCTTGGGCATAATCCGGCAAGCTTTTTTGGCGCGGAAAAAAACAATTGGTACACCATGCCTGTCTGCCACTTTCTTCATGTTATGTGCAACTTTGTGCATATATGGCGCAACTGTGACCTTCTTCTTATCTATGCGCTCTGTGCTGCTTCCACGCTTTTCTTTCCTTAGCTTACCGAGAAGTTTCTCAGCCACAGCAGTGACGATCGTAGTAGGGAAACCTGCGGAAAGCAACCTCTTGACTTGAGTATTGAAGCTATCATGCATGGCATGCGGGCATGATTTGTTAAGAGCTGAGTCCAGACACGAGCTTGCAACTGCCCTCTTAACTATCTTCGAATGCGCCGACTCAAAAGGCAACAGCTCTTTCTGCGCTCTTGGAGCATATCGCCAACAGACGTGATGCGGACTAAAAGACAGGTTAATATCTAAAAACTGCAATGATCCGTTCGACAGGATTTCGTGCGTGAACACTAAACCTTTACCATATTGTCTAAAGCTGGTTAAAATACTGCTCACCAAATCAGCGTGTGTCATGGTTATGTGCTTGGAAATAACAATCAAAAAGTCATCTACATACCGGAAGGCCTTAAGGACCCCGTGATCAGCAAGCTCACGACTAAGGGAGCGGTCTACGGCGGCTGAAAATATATTACACAGCACGGGAGCAACGCATGATCCTATACATATGCCCTGCCACTGAATGCGCAAAAACTCATAAGCAAAAACTCTAGGCAGAAACAGGGAGAGAGTAGCGCGTGAGCTGCTGGAAGCCTTTCATATTAAAGGGGCACTGACACCAAAATTTTCGTCTGCTGTTTTTTCGCTGCAATACGTAGCTGGGGATCTGTTAGCCATAACACGGCACATCATTTGCTCCAGCGCGCGTCAGATAATTATTTACGGCCTCTTTATTACCCACTAGTTTCAGCTTTGGTTTGGGAGAGCTCAAAAAACGACGAGGCGCCCGGTGAAACTGGCGCCATCTATCGCTCGCGATGGAGTAGACGAGTTCGGACACATGAGCACACATAACTGTGACGCACTTCCGCACGACAACCGCCGCGTGCTCGTTTTCTTTCGCCTGTCGCACGTCCTGCACGTTGTTTCGCTGTTGCTGTCATCGTTGTTGGGTGGCAACTATTTTCTTGAGGTCTGGCGTCGCCGGCAGTCTACTAAGGCAGCAGCAGCGAATAAGCAATGGCGGCTATGACGTCATCATTGCTAGCTGCACTGTCGGAGCTCGGCTGCTGTGGTGACGTCGCGGAAGTTGGGGGTCCCCTTCAGGTCACCTTTGCTGCTGTCGATGTCGCGATGTACGGCGTCTAGCGCTCGATTGCGCATGCGAACTTCAATATTCATTTAAGTTATCTTCGGAGCTGTGTTCGCCATTGAGATTTGGTAGATGACATCTGTATGTCCACGAAAATCGATCTTGCAGGCTATCTTAGCAGCGAAATTTTGGTGTCAGTGCCCCTTTAAGGATGCTGGCGATAACTGCGTCAGTGACACATCTGTAGCCTTATACAGGGCAGAAAGCGAATTTCTGCGCAGCTTTTTGACGTGAGGTTGTATTTATTGTGATTCCTCCTCTCTTCCCTCTCTCGTGTTGTTTGGGTCATCCATATATATGCAATGACCGAATCAATAAAACCAGTTGATAGTTTGCGCTCTTTCCGTGTATTCTGCCTGTTCTTTCCTGTGTTCGTCCGTTGAATGCGCAACGATACCCAACAGTAGTAGGCATTTTCAGAGACAAAGAGGCTCTTGTACATCCCCAAATTGTCGCTACGGGCACCAGCACAGCCACTGCTTGTTATTTCATGCTCAAGCGCTGATGAAACCTACATTTTGCTACAATGGCTTAGCGCTACTGCATGAAATCGCCTTAAAACATTTTGACGAGACCATGTCAAACCTAGTGCTTTTTTATCAGGAGGTAAAGACGAGATTGCAAAATAAATTAAATGTCAAAGTGAAACTCTGTCTCCAACATTTGGAATGGAATGCTGAAGGCCAAGGTTAAAAAGCCTCCACTGGGCCGCGACCCCTTACACAATGGGTGGCTTAGACGACATGTTTCTTACAATAAAAGAACATACACAAAACTGAGAAAAACAATCAAACAATCTTAGTGACACAGTAGCCAAAATCTAATCAAGCATAAACACCAAAAAATAATAAAATGAAATGCTCAAACAGAGAGCAACAAATGATCATAATTACTCTCTCAGTATGTACGAGGCAAAACCCAGAGACAGTACGATAATGCACAAAATGAGTTTGGCACTGAACACAGACTGTATCTGTACCTACGCATATACGCATATGTACAACTATAGAAATACGCATGTACAAGTTGGCTTATCTTCCCCACCTTTTTGAGAACCTCTGCTGGTGCTTCCCTGCGAAACTCTTCAACAGGTACCAGGTCAATCTCCTCGTCCCTGGACCTTTAAATGTGGACAGCCAAAGAGTTAGGTTCCCAGACACGCGCACAGTCACATTTCGTGTAAAGCTCGACAAACAAGTTAGAAAAAACTCAAGAAATGAGTCACAAATTGGTTCAGGAGAAGATAAAAGTATCCCATGCTGGCAGTCTCTTCTAAACATCAAAGCACTGAAAATGTGGGCTAAGTTGCGTTCAAATTCTCTGCAGTCTCCCCATGTTATGCAGGCGAAAAAATGTTGGCAGGATTGTTGTTGTTTCGTGGGGTTTAACGTCCCAAAACCAGTTCTGATTATGAGAGACGCCGTAGTGGAGGGCTCCGGAAATTTCGACCACCTGGGGTTCTTTAACGTGCACTGACATCGCACAGCACACGGGCCTCAACATTTCGCCTCCATCGAAATGCAGCCGCCGCGGCCGGGATTCGATCCCGCGACCCTCGGATCAGCAGCCGAGTACCTTAGCCACTAGACCACCGTGGCGGGGCAAATGTTGGCAGGAATCCACAAGCAAAGCAATTTGTACTTGGCAAAAGGAGCAGCAACTTGACAGCATCCAGTCGTCTCACAACGCTGATGTCAGGAGCGCCAAGAGTGGTGTTGTAAGCATTCCACTCCACTCGTAAATCACCTGTGTTAGTCAACACCCTGCAAAACAGGTGATGTCGGCTGCAACCAAGGTGTACTACGCTATCTTAGAACCGACAATGCTGTTTAATCGTCAGGTGTGAATAAATGTAGCTGGAGGCATGCTGACACATAGGCTTCATGAAGGATTTCGCCTTAAATGTGGCGTAATTTATAAGCATGGCGGGCTCAGCCCTTTCTGATCCACTAGTGAAAAGCATAACCTGCACAATAACATAAGGCGAGCACATACACAAAACGGGCGAGAAAGATGAGAGAAATGTTTTTTGTTTCTCGGGTGTCTCCACTTTGTATAACCTGCCTTTCCTATCTCTGCAGAAGCACTTGTCAACTATCACATTTTTCTGTGACTGTGACTAAGGTCTGTAAATATTGCGGGCAAGACTTCAGAGACTTGACTTGCAAAGAGTCAGTAAAATAAGGTCAACTAGATTTCTGGACATCTGCTCATCGTGCCATCACAAACGTATACTTCAACGTGTTGTTATACGACTATTATTCCGCACTGAAAAAGCAAGAGTGGTACCAAAGACGACGATGTGATTTCAGGTGTTGGCGCGTGCTCCGTCATCTTGTTTACGCCTGGACGTAGTGTCAATATATTGCCTATCCTGTGTGCCATCATGCAACAATATCCCATGGGAGCAGTTGGATAGGCCTTCATATATTACCAGCTGCTACAGTGTGGCACAACTCCTTGTGCTTAACCAGCAGTGGGAGGCATGGCTCGTGGAGATCAAACCCAGGGAGGCGTTCGCACCTGTAGAGCCCTGGACTACAGGCCCACCTTGCTCGCCTAATTTTCTTACTAAAATAAAGTACATTTCTTTCCTTCCTTTCTTTCGTTAAACCGAGGACATTTCCTGTGTTTCACGCCTGCTAGGTCACAGCAGTGTGCTCAAGACAAGCCTTTGAGGTGCCATATACTACATTTGTACATCATTATAAAATAACAGGATATAAATGGTGGCCTTAACAAAGTAAATAAAATTCCCCTTGAAATTCCTATAGACATACATGCACTTGAAACCTCATTTTAATGAAGTAAAATTTACCTTTCAATGGATATAACAAACTAAAATCACCTCCGAACCAAAAATGGCGTGTGTTCAGCATGGTGATTGAAAAATCCCGCAGCCCTATGAAACTATCATACAGTGCCGCACTGGCCATCTCCGAGGTCATGCTATATGCACAGCCAGACAGCAGGCAGTGCACATATGAGGGACAAATGTGATGGTGCGCCGTTGCTTGCGTGCGGTGGTGAGAAATGATTACTGCCTCTGAGAGTGCATCAACACCGCATCTGAGAGTGGCCTCCGAGAGTGCATCAACAACACAGTGACCTCAGGAATCGCAAGCCTGCCAAGCCGGCACTGGTGTGGTGACATTCGTTGGTCTACACATAGAGTGGATCGTAGCGGCAATGACGGTGCGCTCGGTAGACTGCCGTGTGCTGCCCATTCACGACAAGCATCTTTTCACTGTTGACTGTTCAATGGCAATGCCATTTCTCCAGTTTTGTAGTAGAATGGATGAGCCATGTGCTAAATGGAAGCAAGACAATCACGTTGTGACAGAATGAGGTCTACCACGCTGGCTGCCGATTTGCACGGTACTGACGAGTTCATTTTCTTTTAACTTCCTTTATAAGCCTTCATCGCACGTGTGTGCTATACATGGCATTATCCTGGGCCACAGCGCCGTCTTCTCACCTGCACGTTAAAATCGCACCCAAATGCCAAATATATCAGCTAGGGGCAGTAAATGTTATAATGAAATAATATACATAACGAAGTAGTTACCTGTCTCCCTTCAACTTCGTTACAATGAGGTTCGAGTGCATATACATACAACCCAGACAAAATAGCTCTGCACTGTATGCTGAATGCAGAGATAGACAAACAGAAGCAACAGAGAAATGACTCACCTGAATTCCATGCATTTGGTCACCTCTTTTTGCAAATGCATCACTTCGTAGGTCAGGTTCTGTAGTTGGAGGTGGAAGTTGTCCACTTTCTGCTTTTTCTGCAATCAAAGAGTGCAGTTAGCATCAGCTTTTGTGAATCTAAAGTGGCACAGTGGCAGAAGCAACCATTAAAATTTCACTGTCGATAGATGCAGCACCTAGCAGGTTGTAAATGAAAGGCCACATTCATGGTGGATAACTTGATTTGTGCAAGGGCTGCACAGCTACCTCAAAGGGAGGGTAAAAAATCAAGATCACTCCATAATTTGCATTTGACATTGCTATTGCTCATCTTAAAATATGATTCGACTCTGACTATGGATGGTGAATATTAATGAAGTATGAAGTCGTTCAGTCAGAGCAAGAATATGGAAATGGTATAGTCATGTGCATGCCATCAGCACCCAAGAGAACACTCATTACCACATTTTTGCCATTCTAAGACCCCCCCACCCCCCAACTATTTAAAAAATAAATAAAGATAAAGCATCTCGGCAAAGAAAGTTTGCCTGCTATTCTAAGCACAGTCTTTTCTTTTGATCAAAAGCACGTAGCCACTGCTGAGCGCGCTCACTCACAGCCAAGCTCTGAGGCCTTTTCTTGTATTCCAAGACCATGCCCATGTCTCTCGGTATCTGCTATGGGACACCAAGAGTGGTGGCTCAAATAATGTGACAGAGTCGAGTTTGAGTGGCAGTGACAGTGAATGAACACCCATCAGATGTGGTTTGCTCACTGTGTGCGCCCATTTATTTTTTTCTTTTTCTTTTTACTGCCTGCAAGATAAAATGACATTTTTTGCACCAACCTCGCTTAAATATTACCATGAAAAAGGGGTGCGGTGTGCAGTAATTTTAGATTTTTCGAATCTAGGCCCTCCTCCTCACTTTGAGTACAGTAATCCTTAAAACAGAAAAGAAACGCAAAGTGCTTAGAATTGAGTAAGTACAGTACTTATACCACAGTGTAACCACAGGCATCAAAAAGCGCGTGTAAAGAGCCCTCCGAATGCAGTGAAGTGAGATAAACATCAAGGACACAGCATAAACAAAGCAAGCCACCACAGATGCTTTGTGTTTATGAAAAAAAAATTGAAATGCAGTTTCCTCAATGACCAAATATGGGGACGTTTACTTTATCCAGTTTAACAAAAATGGTGCTTTCAGGAATGAATCATTAAAATGGGCTTCTCGAAGTTCATAATTCATCAGTTGGTAATGCCAACCAACTAAAAAAAGCAATTATGCTTTTGTGATACCCTTACATTTCAGGCAGATATATAGCAAGCAGCATACCTACAGGAGTGTTGTACTCCACAGAACATTCAGGACATTCAAAAAAGTGCTTAAAAATATCACAGGTTTGTCAAAACATACAGGCAAACAGCGCAGTAAGCCCCGCCTTGAGGCGCAGGCGCTCGCTTGTTTAAAGTGCACCACGCCTTTGTCACACATGCACACCATGGTGGCATGGTGCATGGTGGCATGTGCGCATTAGTGCACTTTTTCCGTGCACTTTCGTTCCTGCTGGGTGTTCAAATTTCAAGCTGACTATCGGTTATTCTCTTTTGCAAGCATTGCGCACCATGAGGAGAGCATGATGCTTCACACCAGTGCAGAATGGTTTGTCACCACAAAACACTTCTGAATCCCTAAAAACTCCGACACGTGACACTCGTTGAGAATGCAAGTTGGCAGCCCGAATGTTGGATTGTCCAATCAAGAGGTGGTGCTCCGGTGGCTCCCTTCCATCGGAGGGGACATCCTGCTGCACTTGGCCTTCTTTAATTTTTTGTCTTTTTTGCTGCTTCGCCCTGCAGCACCGGCATGTGGCAATGCTGTCGTAGTGGTGGTGACCATCGCCTTCTGATATCATTGTTTCATGCCACATGAAACATTTCCATCTCTGCTAATAATGAACCAGTTTGAAAATTTTTTACGACAGAACGCTCGCTGTTGGGCACTTAAGAACCTCTGATGAATAACCGAAATTTGCTACCTATGTGGTCTGTTGTGACGGTAATATAGGTGCAAGAACAACATTCACATTGACACGAGGAGACAGGACAAGCGCTCACTTTCATCTACCTTTATTTTTGGCTACGCCGACAAATATATACACATACCACACGTATGCTCCATCAGTCAAGCACATCGCCACCGTCATCCGACATAACATATCATTACACACATCCGTCTAGATATTTTATCTCTCCTTTTCTAAGATTAACAGATGTTTCGCTAATGCATTCTTTGCCCTTCTTGAAAATAAAATATGCTTCTAACAGTTCACGTGCCGTCTGTTCCCTTCCCCTACCAAGAATTTTCGTTTCTTTCCAGCTTGGCTCGCAATCACTACATTTTGCACAGGGTTCTGCCATATTACTTCCACCGTTCTTAACAGCCCGTGCGTGTTCCATTGCCCGGTCATTGAAGCAGCGGCCTGTTTGTCCTATATACGATACACCGCATGTCATCGGAACCTCATAGACCACCTTAGTGGCACACTTAGCATATTCTACGCCATGTTTTTTCTCGCATTCTCTTCTTTTTGCTCCCTTTCTTGACACATGTGAACACAGTTGCCCAAGCTTCTTCGGCGCAGAAAAAACGACAGGCACTCCGTACCTGTTGGCCACCTTTTTCACATGGTGTGCGATTCTATGTACGTACGGTATTACGACCGGTTTGGTGGCGGTCCTTTTTTCTTTGTCAACCACTTCTCCGAACAGTGACTGTTTTGTCTTTCTCAGAAGGCCCTCAGTGACAGATAGAATCACTTCCGACGGGTAGTCCGCCGAAAGCAACCGCTGTACTTGCTTAACAAAACTTGAGTGCATTTTTGTGCGGGCAAGACTTGGCCACCGCCGATCCTAAGAACATATGGGTGATAGCCCTCTTGACAGTCTTGGACTGCGCAGAACGGTAGGGTAACGGCTCTTTTTGGGCACGCGGGGCATACTCCCAACATACATGGTCGTCCCTTAGTGTCATGTTAATGTCATGTAACTGTAGCGACCCTTTTGATGGTAGCTCGTGCGTAAAAACCAAGCCCTTCCCATTATCTTGGAAGCTGTCCAAGATGTTACCCACAACTTCAGTGTACGTCATATCGGTTAGCTTGTCTAAACAAATAAGATAATCGTCCACGTACCTAAACACTTTCTGCTCGCACACCTTTTCCCGCAAAACAGCGCTGAAGGTCAGCGGTCAACGTAGGCTAAAAAGATATTGCACAATACTGGGGCCACGCAGGAGCCAATGCAAATACCCTTCTTCTGGCGATAGAAATTACCCTCAAAGGAGACGAACGTTGCATTCAGGTAAACCTGAAGGAGACGCAAAAAGTTATCAACCGACACACCGCAGGAGTTCTGGAAATCAACCACCTCTCCTCCCTCTATTGCATTCCTTACAGCAATATACAGGTCAGCATGGGGCACAGAATAATACAAATCTTCAACGTCTACAGAGAAAACAAAACCTACCGACTTTTTACCCTACGTTGACCGCGACCTTCAGCGCTGTTTTGCGGGAAAAGGTGTGCACAAAGTGTTTAGGTACGTGGACGATTATCTTATTTGTAGCCAAAAATAAAGGTAGATGAAAGTGAGCGCTTGTCCTGTCTCCTCGTGTCAATGTGAATGTTGTTCTTGCGCCTATATTACCGTGACAATGAACTTGCACCATCTAGCCCAGTATCAAGTTTTGTTAAACTATGTGGTCTGGTACCTTGTACAGTTCCACATGCAGAGAGTAATCGTACAGATTGTTAAAACTTATCAACAATTGTTAAAGAGCCTTGGAGAAGTGACTAGCAGAAGTGCCTGCCAATAACTGCAACCAAGCTACTATGACTAGCAGGGACACTATGTGCTTGCTTGGCCAACAAGGCATACCATTCAGGGTAGCCATTCAGCAAGGATATGTAAACCCCGACGTTGTTAGCCCAGCTGTTCAGAAAAAGACTACCTCATTGACGGCATCCTTCGCCACTTTGAGGCGGTGCTTGTCCAGGCGGTTGATTTTCTTCAGTCCCAAGAACAGCAAGGATGTTTCCACTCGAAGCTTTTCAATGTCAGCCTGCCCCTCAAAAAATGAAAGTGGTAACATGTAGTGAACAGTGAAACAGAACAAAGGATTAAAACAATGTACCAGCCCTGGCAGCAACAGCAACAGTCATGCAATGATATAAACGTTCTACAGCAGAATACTTGGAAGTGTCTCGTAAATGTAAAAAGCTTTCAGACAGGCAGCCCATGAAAAATAAGACCATGTTGCACACATTACTTAAAGACGGCTAAAGTTCCAGTTCCTTTACTTTTAGCTACTTGTAACAGATCTGAAGTTGTGCCAATACACGATGCATGTTTCGATTTTCCTGCCATATAAACTGAAGAATGACATGTTACTAGGTGGTTGTTAGCTTAAACACAATTATTGCTGTGTCAAGACACAACCATCAAATACAGTGCAACAGGTGTGTCACTAACATGAACAGACCCTTTCTTTTTAACGTAAAAAAGCTCTCAACAATTTCCTTGCGGTCTGGACTCTGATTTTTGTGCCAGAAGCAAGCAAGTCCAGTAAATCTAAGTACCAACTCGCCCAAGCAGTTGTTTCAGCACCTAATTCACTATGAGAAACGTTTGCCGAGAGTGGGTACCACTGTAACGTGCGTCAAGGTGTTACACTCATACCACAGATCTGCGCTGCAGTTTCATTTCCAGAATCTTCCTCATGTTCGCCTGAATCTCGCCGCACACCCTCCGAAATACAGCCTCATCATCCTGCGGGTCCCTTGTCATGGACTCTTCCTCCTCAAGCTGGAAGTAGTCCATGTGGAGATTCTGCACAACAACAGGGCCCACAAATGCTCTCAGTGGAACTGCTCTAGCAAACACCAAATCAGGTATCTTCAGTTTGAATTGTGAAGCAATGATACGAATGCAATCAAGTACCTGGAAACCTGCCAACATCTGATTTTTTAAAGATCACACAGATATGACAAACAAATAGGAACGGCATGCATTTCTTTAAATGTGTACCCTGAACACGCACATTACGAGCGAGTAAGCAGCAGTTACCTTAGGCACTAGATAGGATTTGTTTTTAGACAAAATTTACCATTCAACTATCTAAATTTGCTGCTTTAGACGGTAACATCTCCAGATTCAGCCTTTCTCTTTGTTTATCAAAAGGCATCAGTTCCTCACACTGCACTGAGCGTAGAACAGGTGGAATCAGAATCTCTTTTGCAATGGCACGCAGTGACACCTTTGAAAGCCGCATTTCCGTGGAGCCCACTGCGTGAAAATTTGCACATTATGTGGGCTCACCACAATGAAAGAAATAAAGACAATGAAGACAGAAAAGTGTCTTTAAAATGGTGAAAGAAAAGAAAAACTCTGCAGATAAAAAATGAAACGTGTAATTGCATTACACAAGACTGAGAGGCTATCATACTACATGTGGCAACAAAGATGGCATAATAATTAGGCATGTAAAGTTGCTTTCCCTCCAAACGTACCAACTTAAGTGGTTTTTACAAGCTCATAATAACCTGCAGAAAGTACTTTTTGCACCACTAAGTCACAAAAATGACCCTTATTTGAAAAATGTTTTGAAAACATGACAGGAAAACACGTACATTGAGGTTATAAAAAATATTGATCAAGAATAAGTGAAGATAGGTTGAGCAATGTGCATGCTTTGACAGTATTTTATAATGTACATTACTTGCTGCAATTAGATGGTAAATTAAACTAGTTCTTACGGCAGTTGACCCAGTTTCCTGCGGTTAAGAGCCTCTTGGACTGAAACCAACTGAAGTCAGTGAAAGCCAAGCTGAGCCCAGTGGAACAAGAAATGGTGTTGCTGCCGGGCGTTTAAGATCTCGGCTGCAATCCCTGCTCGAAGATGAGAATTTGAGTACCATGATTTAGAGAGCAGAGCTCAAAATAAAACAAGTGTGTCCCAAGTGCTCACTATCAATTAATGTCAATATAGCTTAATGTCAAACCGACCACAAATGTTCAAAAACAACCAGCCAAATGCAACATAACTAGCAAACCAAATTAGAGTTCTGAATGTGCAAAGCATCACTATTCAGAGGTTATCGTCAAATCAGAATGCAACATAGCTCAGCAACAATGTTAAACAAAAGACACAAAAGCCAGGACATGTTCTGCTGGCAGAATTCATAGCGCACCACAGGAAAAGCTTGCGTGCTACCCAAAGCTACTGCAAAGACTGAACAGATTCAATGACAGTTAACCCCACAGCAACAATAAGAAAAAAAGAACCAATGTCTGGGGCAAAACAGCAGTGCTCGTGAAAGCAGCTAGACTAAAAAAAGATTTCAGGCAGTCAGAGCAGGTTTCGCAATTTTCAGGAGTTGAACACAGCATTCATTCAGATGTGACTAAAACTGAAATACAAGTTGTGCATGCAAGTGCCCCCTCAGGGTCTTCATTACTTGAAGTCGAATTAGGGTCTTCAATGGTTGCTTGTCTACCAGTTATGCAGTTGGCATTCGGTACTAGTCAAATGCAGATTATTGAGATCTGCAAGGGAACTAGCGGGGGCTTGTTAAACTCGTGAAATGGCTTGTACCACAGGGCAGCGGGAAACAAAGTCTAGTCCATGCCTATTAGCGGAGAGAGTTATTACTGCTTGGAAGGCATTATGCAAGATATTTCTGTCTAGATTGTTAACTATCTTGGTAATATGTAACCCTCGAAGTATCTTTCTATTACTGCGAAAAATATTAATCGGCACGTCCTTAAACGCTACAATCAAGGTGCTGTAGATTTTCTTGTGCAATATGAGAAAGCCGCTAACTTTGTTTACAGGAATCAGTTTCCAACGAATGAGGAGGTAGCTACTGAGAGGTCAAAAATAGTTGAAATTGGGTCGCGGAACGAAATCTGCATAGCCAGCAGCTTCAAGGCATCTCCGCCGAGGATACACACTGTAGAAACGTGGTGATACTTTAATTGTAGACCGCTGTTGCGCGTCAAAAGCGGCGATGCGAGCGCCACAGGCAACCGAAGAAACGATTGTAGTGGTAATCGCAGAAGCGTGTGACATCTCAGGTGCAATATAACGAAGAACCTCGGTTCTGCTCCTCCAATACCGACACGAGAAAGTGTAAACCATATTGGTAATTTCGACAAGTGAGACGAATGCATAAACCGCAGACTCCCGGGGGTATGTGGGACAACTCACCGGTCCTGGACTGGCGCTGGAGACATCGTTAGAGGTCTTCGAGCGCTTCACCTTCTTGTCTCGGCTCATGATTGCTCCAGATCGAGCAGCTAACTACAGGTGGTATGTGCCAGCTATAAGCACATTTCGCGGCGACAGTCGAGTTATCAAGAAATCGACACAGCGACTACGCGGCGACTACAGCAAACGCGGATACATGCGCGTCGCCATGAAAACGTGATGTCGATTACAAAAGCGCTGTTTGAGTGGGCGAGAGGGTTCTGTTCTTGTTCTGTCCAGCTAGAGGGCTAGAGTGCCTAGAAAGGTCCCGCCATGGAGGAAGGGTACCTTGACCGTGCGTACGTACGTACGTACGTACACAAGGAGGTTTAAAATTAAAAAAAAAAGGCAGATCCCAGGTGCAGTGGGAATCAAGGAAATGCGAAGCACGGATCAGGAACGTAAAATGGATTTGCACTGTTGTCTCGCTATACCGAGTTTGGTACACATGAAGTTAATGAAACGGCCACAAGAGCACCTTGACTGGCTTGTAAACCATACCGATCATACACGTATGTCATGATTCTAACGTTATGACCTGTCATTTACGTTCGTCATGCAGTCGTGTTGTATACACCCCGAACGGCCAGGAGAGTACCAAGACCGTGGCATGTAAATCATGCCGCTCATGACATGCATGTCATGATTTTCATGTTATGACCTGTCATTTATGTTCTTCATGCTGTCATGTTGTGGCATACCAATTTTTGTAAACATCCCATTAGCGAAACGGCCAGGTGAGCACAAAATCGTAGGCGGCTAGATAGATTAGATAGATAGATTAGATAGATAGATAGATACGCTCAAAGTCGCCGAAGTTCGCTAAGAAATGCTTCGCATTACAAAAAAAAAAAAAAATTGGAGTGGAGATTTCGTGATAACGGTGAAGCCGGCGGCCGCCATCTTACTCAGGGCATCGATTAACAGCATCCAAATAGCCCAAAATAAAAAGCGTTTTCCTCACGCTTCTTAAGCCCTTTTGAGCGGTCAGCTTTGCTGGACAGACATTGCTTGATGTGCCTCTTTGTGCTGCGGGTGCTGTGGTGAAACTTGACCATAGCGAAAATTTGCAGTATCGTGGCATTGATACTCGGTCAATATGGTACTTTATTGATCCAAAACAACGCGCTTTTACATTACAGTTAGTCTAGAGCTTACTTTAGCAGATCAAGAACGCTTGAAATGATGCTGGTTTCTGGACACTCTGGCAAGCTTTTAGGGCCGAACCATAGGCAAACGCCGGCTTCACCCGTCGCGGTAAGGTTCAGCAGGCGTTGCCACTCCAGCATTTCTTTTTAAACCTCCTTGTACGTACATCGATCGACTCTCGTAATGGTGACGAATAGCATAGGACACGCTACGTAAAGGTGTCACCTGTCATTTCCGTATGTTGTCACATAAATGTTCACATCCGAATTGACGCTGATCGCGGTTAAGAGACGCGATCACATTCGTTCCTTGTCATAGTCACTGTTCCTTGTGGATTCCGTAAGAGTTACCTCCTCGATGCATGTGGCGTCGATACTGCCCGGCACTGGTTCGGAGCACTAGAGCTAAGATGGCGGCAGCGCCGCTTCCGGAAACTCACGCATGCGCAGATATTCTGGAGGGATTTGTCTATCCGAATTGGGAAGTACGGTCATTGGTGAGCAAGGGGTCCTGCCACACTTGTCCAACAATGTCAGCAAACAGTGCCAATAGGCTCCTGCGAACATCTGAGCTAAACATCGCTGCAGCACACGCACTAGGCAGTTCGTTGTTTTGATTTCAAACCCAGCTGCAAAACGCCCACTCTTCTTTCAACGTACGATGTCACATGAGCCACGGACAAAGTTGCTCGACGCAGTAACAACGCTGAACGATTTCACGATCGCAGAGAGATGATCCACTACGCTTTATCTGTTCGTATCGGATTCGACGAATAAGTAAGATGAGGCGTATCTCTCTTAAAGAGCAACGAAATAGCCAAGCGACGCGGTGCCACATGTGAACGTGATATGCTGAAAGAGAGGGCGCTTTTCAGCTGGGCGTGCAACTGAATTGAGTATTCGCTGGTGCATGCTGTGCAGTAATATATTTGGCTCACATGTTCAGAGGAGCTTCCACGAATGAAGGCCACCGTTTTCTTCGGGCTATGCTCCAAAACTTTTGCAGGGCCCCTTCATGGACTGCATATATATATACACATGGAGGGATGATTCACAACATGAACACCGGCGCTATAGTGGCGTCATATAGTCTGCTTATCTTCGCCAGGTTATGTGTGAGCCGCCCCAGTTGAGCCGAGATTATGTCTATCACGAACTACTTGTCGGGTACCTGTCAATGGTATTCCAGCACCAAACATGACAGCTGCGAATGGGTTGCGGCGCGAAGCAAAGGAGCTGACTCTTCCTATTCCTTTCCTTTGCTGTTCGCCTCAAAATTTTCTTTCAGCTATGCTTTTTGTTGTGGGCGTTGCCTAACGAAAACAACTCGCCAAAACTCGCCCAACAAATCTGGTTCGAGCAGGCAAACAAATATTCGGCAAAGGAACTGGAAGCAAAGTAACGTCCAAGCAAACGATTTCTCTTTGGTAACTCACCTGCAGTTCACTGCGAGGCAGACAGCGGTAAATATAGTCACTGCATTTGTGGCAGCAGTAATTGGAAGTGCAATGGGTTAGTTTTTATTTTTTTTTTTCGAGTCCAGGCGTCCGAGTTGTGGCGGAGCACAAAGTGGTCAATCGCTGCGAAAAAAAAAAAAAAAAAAAACACGACGCCATGCACAGAGAGTGTTACTGCTTGCATCCTAGAACCGTCCCCTGAACAAGATGAACTTCGCCACCGCCCAGGCGCCCATGAGCAGGGTAGCGGTGACAGTGTGCTGGATGACTTCCTGGACTACGTCCTCGGCGTCCCGAGGCACGTCCCGAGGCTCCTCTATACCGAGCCGACGGAGCAGTTCCTTGGCCCACTTCTGGCAGTTGTTTCTCGTCAAGTGGTACTGACCGCAGTCGGCCATCTTGCGCATGACTTCTTCGATGCGCGCCTTTTGAATTCGGTGCTTTCCCAGGCGCCTCTGCGAAATAAGATCCGGTACAGATTTACTGCGGAATACAATTATTATTATTATTATTATTATTATTATTATTATTATTATTATTATTATTATTATTATTATTATTATTATTATTATTATTTTCATGTGAACGTACGCGCACAAGGAAATCAAGGAAACAGAGCAGGCTGGCCGGCAGCTCGCACCGAGACGGGCACAAAGCCCGCCTTCGCTTCTGGGACGGGGGAATATTTTTTAATTATATTTTATTGGCGTAAGGGCATCGGAGGCCAAAGAGCGCCACCACAATTGTAAAAGAGCAGGCTGTTTAGTCTAAAACTAATATTTAAGATTGATATACGTCACATTTATATAATTGCACTGATCCTAAAAATTGTACTAGAATACGTGCAGTGTCTTCCATTAATTGACTATGGTCTCTCACGTTAAAAAGGAATACGAGGTGCGAGATCCTAACCGTACAGTAATTATTGCCCAAGCAAGACGGGTGTGTACTCGGACGTATACATATATTTGTGCAACAGGATGCGCTCACCGCCCCGCCACGGTGGTCTAGTGGTTATGGCACTCGGCTGCTGATCCGAGGGTCGCGGGATCGCATCCCGGCCGCGGCGGCTGCATTTCGATGGAGGCGAAATGTTGAGGCCCGTGTGCTGTGTGATGTCAGTGCACGTTAAAGAACCCCAAGTGGTCGAAATTTTCGGAGCCCTCCACTACGGCGTCTCTCATAATCACAAGTGGTTTTGGGACGTAAAACCCCACAAAACAACAACAACAAGGATGCGCTCACCTGTGAGGCACGACATGACGATTAGGACGGAAACACACCATTGCTAAACATTTCACATCGGCAAGACGTTTAAGAACTCCTTCAAAGTGAGAAAGTGCGTAATTTGTTTAAAAATATAGGGATAGATGTGGTGGTATGTGCTCGGAATAAAGCTGTTTAAAATGAGTCGTTCGCTCTCTTTGAAGTCCGGAGCATCTTGTGAGAATATGAAAGACGGTTGGTGTTTGTCCACAGCGTGAACATGTCGATGGGTTAGCAGAGGTGAGGAAGTGATTATGCGTGGCGTAACAGCGGCCTGTACCGAGCCGGGCCAAAGTTATTTGAGCGTGTCTGTCGAATTTCTGTGGGAATGGTTTGCTTAGGCGTGGTTTTACTAGTTTAAACTTGTTATCGACACGCATGTCCCATTCAGCCTGCCAACGGTTATGTAGCCTTCCGCGTACAACAGACTTGCGTATATTTTGTCTCGATGGGCGTCTTGTGCAGCATTTCAGTCAGTAATTTCATCGCCAGCAATACCGGAATGACTTGGCGCCCAGCACTATACAGCAGCAAGCTTTAGTTTGTAGGCTGCGTGCATGTGTTAGAGAAAGCTCGTTAAAAACAGAATTCCTGCTATTACCGCAGTGGCAGAAAGCTACAACTACGCTTAATGAATCGCTGTACACTATATACGGGTCCCCCTATCTCGTGTTGTATAACATGTTGCACAGTCATCAGAATCGGATTTATACGACACCTCCCCCTCCCCCCCCCCCCCCTGAAAAAAAAAAAAGAAAAAGCGGATTTCTGCATAAACTCCCGATCAGAGTACCATAAGCCTCCGTCGTAAAGATGGTGCTATGTTTATGCAACATTTTAGTGTCAGAGAAGTTTGACCCATAGGCTGCATGCGCATGATACTGAAGTTGAGGTCTCGGTCTCCGACGCATCGGTAATAAAAGCTGCTGACCGGAAGGGAGAAGGGAATAGAGGAAAGGAAGGCATACAGTAAAGGTGAAATGAAACAAAGTAAAAAAAAATTATGAAGACGCACACAAACGCAACAGAAAACAAAATATGGCAAGAAACGAGAGGCCAAGTCATTGGCATCCAGAAACTTTAACAGCGCTCGCTGGACGCCGTCCCGTCGAGCAGTACACCTTTTTTGGGAACAGCTAATCGCCAAGGGTCGCGAATTGTTTTCCAAGACGCATATGCTCCTAACTTAGCGATGTACGCTGCGTACCCAAAGCGGCACGCTCTAAGATGTCCAAGTGTCTCACAGGTGCCACAAGATGGGCATGATGGACTGGCCACACGACCTTGACAATGTAAGCGTTCGCGCATGAGCACAGAGCCAAACCTCAAATTACATAACAGTCCTGTCCTACGATGGGGCAATTCCCGACCACCAACACGGGGAGGGAACGATCCGCTTGCAACACGCTGATATAATTCAGCGACACTGAAGGCGCAAAGAAAGCAACAACCACAGAGAGCAATTGGCAACTCCAGGAAACGCTGTTTTATCTGCCAACACTGCTCAGACAAACATAGCTACGATATCAACTGTCACTGCGCGTCTTTCGCACAGTGCTTTGCTGAAGTTTCCAGATTTCGGCACGAAATCGTGGCGTTTTTTTCTTTCGAAGATGAAAAGGTACGTCGTACCTATCACCTCACATGAAGTTGATGTGAAGGATTACAGTGAAAGCAAGACGTAGTGTTACGTTTCATGTGAGAACGTCCAGCCTGTTTGGCGAGCTGATTCGGATACGCTTTGAAAACCGGGGCCTCCAAAGCTAGGCGGAGATTGAGGTAAGTTATAGTGTTTGTGGGTGGCAGCACTCTCAAGAGAAATGCATTCCCTGGAAGCGGATTTATTTTCACGGAATTCATTTGCGCCCACAGCGTCGCAAAGCTAATTAAGTAGTGGTAGTACCTAGGCAGAGTGCCCCAACACAAAAAACAAGCGCTGTTTGCGGATACACTGTTGTACGGAACGCCGTTACAAGGAACGGCGTTCCTGGAACTAGTTCCTTTTTGGAGAACGAAGGAACGCCATCGTTACTTTAAGGATTGGTGGAACTGTAGCGGTAACGCGTTACATTTACGAGTAACGGCAAAGCCGGGGAACGACGTTCCTTCTACAAACTTTCCACAGGCGTTCCACATGCATGACGGATAGGCCTGTCTGCAACCGCCGAGGCCGAGCCTCGAGTCCCCGCTTTCCTGTTAGCCGTCCCGCTCACTGAAAAGAAAACCACAGGCAAAACACCATTTCTTTACTCTCTCTCTCTCTTCGAGGCTTCGACGAGGGCGAAGCTTCCCTTTCGCCAGTGCAGTCAATGCTGCCGCTCCCTGTGGCTGGAGAAAAAAATTTCCAGCTCTCAACCAGCCTTGTACGGCCACGCAGGCCGAACTGCAGAGAATTTTTCGCCCCTTCAGATCCCGCCGCTACGGCTCCCTTCGAACTAAGACATCGTCAACGGGCGCTTTGCTATCGCCGCTCTGGTTACGGTTACGGCTCCCATGTGTAGGCCTGGGCGTCACTGGCATTTTGTACTCAGGAGAAAGCTCGGCAAAGCAAGCGAGCAGTGGAAGGTATGACACTACGGAGGCTCCCAGACGCCCGCAGAGGCGCAGGGAAGCGCGCGAGGCGAGACCGATGACGTGGGGAGGGACAGCTTTGTCTGATCCAGTCTGAACAGCAAGCACGGGTTGTTCTGAAGGACGGGCACACTGTAGACATCTTTCACTTGACGTTCGAAAATCGTGGAGCATCATCTTGCCTCCTGTCGCATGCACATTCTGTTGCAATGAAGAAGAAAGTGCAAATACGGTTTATTTGTTGTTCTGTCTTGTTAGCATGACGAAATGAGTTTTGTATTCTAAGTGTACACCGGTCCATTTGTTACATTGCAGTTCACGTTAGATTAGAATTGGATCCACGCTCAATATAGTACGCGTGCCCGTTTTTGCTACGTGGGTTGTGCTGTTGTGAACCTCTCACGTGTGAGATGCGCCATTTTTGGTTGCAGACGTCATTGTTTGGTTGCCACCCGATGAAATGATGCATATGACGCATTTTATTTATTTATTTATTTATTTATTTATTTATTTATTTTATTCCCTGCACATCAATGTCATTTTGCCATCGCATGAATGTGGGGCTGCTGTACAAATTGATCATATAAATCGTATTCCTAATACGCCATAAAAAACAAGGAAATAGTCCCATGTTATATAACTGATCGGCAAATTCATCAGATGGCGATAGTTAATTTCCCCGTAGGTCAATGCGTCAGAAGTGCGCATGAGCGTGCAGTGCAGCTTTCTTTCACGCGCATCACGTCACCAGAGCGCTCGCGTGTCGTCTGCTTGCTGTGAACCCGCCTTCCGCGGCGGAAGGTCATTATGACGGCCACTAAAGTTTGGATGGTTTACGTTCCAAGTTCTTGCTTCCTGTGCTTTGCTTTATATGCTCCAGAATTGTCACCAAGTTTTCGTCGTTTTCTTTCTCCAGTACTGCTGCAGTCACACAACAAGCAGAAAGAAACGCTACACCCGAACATTGTCGGTGCATGTTTCACAACACTGACACGTTTAAAAACGCAGAATCAGTAAAATGGGATGATTTTTTGTGTGACTTAATATTCTTTCATACCCTTCTTTGCGGCGACGAGTGATGCCATTCTAGAAGGCACTGGCGAGCAGAGGGCTGGCAAAAGAAGTCATCATTTGCTCACAGACTCTCCCACCTTTGGGAAACAACCACCTATGCAGCTCGACCGCTGTCGCCCAGAAAACGGGGTATCGCACCATGGCCGTCTAACCAGCGCCTCCTCTATTTTCGCTCGGTCTAACAGACCAAGAGGATCCTAAGATCGTGCGTTGGTGTTTCTTTGCCTGCTTGTGGTGTCACCACAACAGTACCGGAAAAAGAAAAATGAAGTTTCGGAGAACTTAAGATAAAACGGAGTGTAGGAACCCAAAAATTATTCGTGCATCTTGTGTAACGCAATTACACGTTCAATAATACTCCCACTCTTGAAGCCTGCGGCTTGTACGAGTGCAGCAGCAGACGAGAAGAGCGCAAGGTGACGCAATGTGAGCCTCGCACGAATTCTCGCATGCTGTGGCCTCAGTGCGCATGAGCGATGCTTCTCGCTGCCGCCGATAAACTGCGCTGGCAGCGCAGAAAGCCACGCGATCCCGTGTTCGCGGTCAAAAAAAAAAAAAATTCACAGCATATCCACGAGGTGAATGATGATGAGTGGGCGAAGCTCCGGAGGTTCATCGGTAATAACCGTGAATCTTGCCCAGTACATCATCAAGGACGTGACGAACACTGTGAGTCGCCATCTAGCGCTCTCCTATCACACTAGAGCACGCAGCGAGCGCCTCCACGCCATCTATTGATCAATTCACGTACTAGCTAAGCAGCACCGCAGTGCTCGAACGGACGGACGGACGGACAGACAGACAGACAGACTCCCATACTACGCGTTCCCATACATCTGAATGAAGCGAGTACCACAGCGCCATCACGCCATCTAGTGAGCACTTCATAAAACTACAGGTGGCTACATACTATGTACGGAGGAGGGAACGACCCACGCCCTAAGGAGCTTCGCCCCAAAAAGATTGCGACTGTACGTACATTGCCAAGGACGGTGAGTTGACATGTAGTGTCAGCCAAGTTGGGGACAGGTATTCTCTGGGTCGATACCGGAGCAGTTTGTGAGTGTCACCAGCCCCGGGCTTTAGATGTACGGAAGGCAACCGCCGGGAAAATTCCAAGAACTGATATATCGGTTCCCCGAAAATAGCCCACGAAAGCTTCGACCAGTAGTTTTTACGTTCCTTCGGTGCGCTAACAACATAGAGTTTCCTACCAAAATACTAGAGGGAAAACTGACGCTGCGATCGTGAAGCTGCCATGGGAATGATGGGTATGACATGGATTTGTCTAGTCTTCGTGCCTGCGGCTTCAAACATTTTGGTGGATTTGTTTATTCCTGTTTTTTAACTTCAGTGACGCGAGTGACATTACTACACTTTTTCATTAGGCTACGAAGGCAGAGGCTGTAGTGTACGCTTTACTGCTAGAGATCATCAGACTGTCGCATGTACCAAAGTTGTTGGCGATGATGATGTGCCATGCAGTATTTCGTAGTTGTGTTTGTTGATGGATGGCTACACATTATTCGCAGCGTTATCTTACCCAACTTTAGAAATATTCGCACTGCGTCTCGCGAACCTTATCGATGCTGTTTTGCTGTTTTTTTTCTTTTCTTTTGTATCAGATGCGATAGAATCTAACCGCAGGGTCGCTTTCACGGCTGACATACAGCCCTTGTCAGAAGGCTGTCCGTACATCTTGTACTACGGCATTTCAATTCGGCTGTCTGATTAATTCAACGCCGATCGAACGCGCGAAGCAGGCGCACAGTTATCGTGCGTAGTAGACGCCCAGTGCGCGATAGGCAGACGCGCCTGCAGAAGACGCTCAAAAAGTCAGCTCAGATCAAAGCTCAGGCGCAGTTTCCGATGGAGTTTAACCGGCACGGTTGTTTATTTAACATCACGTTTTTTCAGAAAACCAACCACCAAGCGATTGGCGATACTGCGCTTCCGCTACGGCCTCGCGCAAGGGCTTGACCCATGCATATAGTTTGTAAAAATAGAGTGGATCACTTGCCCTGCACTAAAAGAAGCAAGCGAAAGCCCGTTTGTTATAGTTAGAAGACACATCTACCTTCTACATACTTGAAAATGTCAGCGCGTCACTTAAAAGAGCAAAAATTATTTTAAGTTCGAACACAACTACATCTGGAAATTAAACCTGTATCGACGCTGCTGAATCTGGGCACAAGCTGAGCAGGCAACATTGCCATATCGCACAATATTGCTAAATTTCTGAGCGTTCAGTATTTTTCTAACGACGAAAAAGCAACTAGTTTCTGCGCACGTACATAGTCATTCCAAAGTCTTCCGTTTTAGTGCAATATTTTGTCGTAAATGACCTAGTTTGTTTTTGAAGTCGCAAAGCCACATGAAGCCAGAAGAACAAAGACTAGGCAAATCCATGTCATACCCATCATTCCCATGCTGGCGCAACCGCCTTGTTTGAAACTCCAATAGACACTAGCGCCAGTTTTCCCTCTAGTATTTTAGTAGGAAACTCAATGGCTAACCATGGCCGTACTCGACTCTCCTGTCGGGAGGAGAGGAGTCGAGTTCGGCCGTGGGCTAACAAAACGCCGACCACGGCTCAGAGACCGAGTAAGAGCCAAAGGTTGTCAAAACAAAGCTTATATATTCAAGAAAATTTACAGTTAACCAGTAGGCTATAAAAAAATTCACAGCATATCCACGGAGTGAATGATGATGAGTGGGTGAAGCTCCGGAGGTTCATCGTAGATCGTGCCGAGTTCCGGATTAATTTAGTTAACGCGCACGCTACGAATCCTTATGGTTCAACTACGCACAAGTGAAATCTCCCACCGGCACTTCATTGCAAGTCAAGATCCAGTGCCTATATATATATACATATGGGTGGCCGGTGAACGGTTCTCTAGCGCGAGCAGTCGGTATTTTTCAATCAAGAAACTCGCTAGAAGACGCTGCCTGCGCCAACGTTGTCTCCCGCGGGTGAGTGCGCGTTCTCCTTCTTTGCGAGCTGGTAGAGCGTTCATCGAAGAAAGAGCGTTTCCATAGTCAACGCGCGCCTTTCGCTCTCTCTCTCTCTGTGTCTCACTCTCTCACACAAGGCAGCAGATGAAAGAGAGCTCGCGCGCCGGGAGGCACGCGCCCTCCTAGTAGCGCGTTCCTAGTAGGTAGCGCGCTACTACAACGGACGGACAGACCCAAACCTTAAGGAGCTTCGCCCCTAAGACTCGCCGATTGGGGTGCCAATATGAGGGCTTCGGGATTTTCTATCACCTGGTGTTGTTTGACGTGCACATAAATCTAAGTACATGGGCCTTACTTAGATTACCCAGTAAGAACGCGCTGCGCAGGCGGCCAGAAATAGCGAAACTGAAACAATACGCGATGCGTTCGGCTACACAAAAATGAGCTGGAATCAGCGCCGGGTTTCGCCGTTTCACCACCACGCCATAACGCTCCCAACAACGAAAAAAAAAAGGATGTCATTACATGCTGACCAGCAAAGTGTTTAACAACCAATTTGGCGATTTCGAAGTGTATGACAACTTTAATTCGATTATAGCGCTCTCAAAATTTGCGCGGATAAGGAAATAACGAATGCGGATAAGCTGCAATCCTTCGCCGTTGCGTTGGCTGGTGCACGAAGACCTCTCGAGCACGCACTGGATACATGACCGCTTGCACAGCTTTACGAGACACGGCTGCGACTGGCCTCTGTGTTAGCAGGAGCAGCTTTTTCCTTTTTACACGGCCCCTTGCAGGACTCTCTTATAGCGCTTTCCATTGGTCGAGCAGGAGCACTTCTAACTGCGCTCAAAGTGCTCTCGCGAGTTGCGGCGCCTTCCAGTGGTCGGGCAGGAGCGGGGGCGTTGTGTTTCATTGGTCGAGGAGGAGCACTTTTTCGGCACCGAGGGCAGCCGAGAGCAGTTCTTCGTGCTCCGCCGCCAGCGGCGGAGTAAAAAGAGCGCGGAGGAACTAAAGAGAGGGGCTTTAGGAGGAACTCATCACGCGCGCCCTCTATTTGCTCTGTTCTCGGAGCAGCGTGATTGTTCCATTCGGGAGACGAGAGCACACGTCCCCGCTGCCCCCGTGTGCTGCTCTGGCTGCTCCTTCCCCTTGCTCCTGCTCGCCCAATGAAAGCGCTATTAACTTCTCGATGTTCTGTGCCGCCACTTGTGCTTCACGCGATATCGCTGACGCACGCTCTAACACACACTCTTTTTCCCTGCGTAGTCTGTCGCGTATGTTACGGAAGTGCCGTGCTGGAGCCAAGATGCGACAACCCGACCATCCCAATGAGAGAAGAACATCCTGAAACGTATAAGACTGAATGGAGTAGCGTTTCGGACAAATAAATCGTAGGCTTCATATCTCATTCACTGCGAAAACCGCTTGCTCTTACCGAAAGAGTGATACCTGGAGATAAAAATTACACCATCTCCCGCTAAAGGGGACCATGAGGCGATGCGAAGCAGTACGGGCGGTGCACAGTGCGTTTGCAATTGGTTTGACTAGGCGGGCGAGGGCGCGTTCTCGTTCCTTGCAAAGCTGGTAAAGCCTTCATCGAAGAAAGCGTTTCCATAGTCAACGCGCGCCGTTCGAAGAGGACGTGTTTGGAGAGGCTCACGTAGAGAGGGCGGGTGGAGAGGAGGTGTGTGGCGAGGGTTTGCGCATGCGCAGTAAGGGTGGTCACGCCGAACACCACCACCACCGAATTGAACTCCGCCATAATCAGCTTCGCATCTAATTAGAACTGCACAACATCACTAAACAGGTTGGGAGCTTACGACTGCATTCAGCTCTATTTTAAGCGCGTCGCTCCCAAGTCACGCCTAGAAGGTAAAATATCTGGCACTATGTCCACGTCGTGGCGCTATGTCCACGTCGTGTCCAGGTCCAGTGGCACTGAACCGACTCCTAAGCTAAGCTAAAACATACAAAGCTTTTCCGTAATTACGCATTATCTGCTCCTACACTATAACGCTAACGGAGTGTTCAGTTTTGCATATGGAGCTGATGACATAAGATACGATTATGCTGAAGTGGTACAGGTTACACTTGACACAGCCTTTGTAGTGTTTATCAGCTTTCGGTGGAGATGAAATTTTCAAACGCGCACATATTTTTTTTAGAACTTACATTTGCTTGCAGCATTCGAGGCAGTACAACGCAGTTCTATCTAATGTACGTGAACTTACTGTAACAACTGGATTTGGCTCAAGTACACCAGACGAAATACATATCGGTCCCGCAGCAGTGCCTTGTTCGCCGGGGCCAACGAAATCGACGAGAAGAGTGGGAACAAAGCCGCGACATTAATGAGGCCTTTTCATCACTCACCTTGCACGGGTAAGCCTCCTTGAGGAAAGCCGCTCTCTTCTTCCAGTACTTGCGCCCGGTAAGTTCTCCTGAGCGGTCCATGTCTGCGTCGCAGACGAGCACGACGTCTTCGCCGTAGTCGAACACCACCAGCCAATGTTTCTCCCACGAGTTTCCGCCTGCCTGCTGCGATGATGAAGCGACGTACGACAGTAGGCCCAGACCAGCTGAATTCCCGTTCTGGATTGGCGCGCTGCAGAGGTAGACGTCGCACAAGTCGCGTGGCGTCGAAGAAACAGACATCTTTCCTTTCCTCGAAAGACCACGTTCTAAGCTGACGAGTGAAGAACAGCCACGAAAGTTTCCACCGCTGTCGACTGCGGCCAAACGGGTAAAAAGTGTGCAAAGTGCGCCAGCAAATACAGTCGAGTAGCCAACAGAAAAAAAAAGGCGCGAATCCTACCGCCCGCGCCAACTGAGACTGTTGTCCCAGAGGTCAAAGTCAAGGCGTGGTCGAGTCAAAATAGTCGGTCTACCTACTGCACTCCACCCACCCTGTCTCAGCAGCCCGCCGCCATGGTGCAGCAGCGCTGTCGACACCAGCGATATAACGTCTGCGAAAAAAAAAAAAAAAAAGGTTGGTCATGCGGTCTTCGAAGGAAACATTGCGTTATCCTCGACGAGATAACCTTAAGAAGCGGAAACGTCGGCCGTCCGTGCAGCTGAGAAGTTCACTCTCACCAAAACCAGCGCACCAGGCGTGGTCAATACAACCTTGTCGATTGCCGCCGCGCCCTAGAGGTCCACTGTGCGATTCTGTGATGGAATAACGTACGTGTTAAGCATGATTCATTATTCGGGACGCAGGTAGCGCCTTTGACGCTATACCTTCATCATTTTCTGGTGAAATAAGCTTCGACTGATTGACTGATTGGTTGGTTGATTGACCAGCCCGAGTTACTTTGCCTGAACATAGCAGTCGAGGAAGGATCGAGCATCCCTGCTATATTACCAACGTCTGCGTCAACACCGCGTCGTGAACTCACGCGTCGCTCAAACCGCTGCTGTCCCATAGAAAGGGGAACGTCGTAACAGTAATAACGTCACAGCACGAAGGTGCCATCGCGTCAACCGATGTCGTCGCGCGATCACATATGCCATAACCAACACCAAAACTCTAGGAAACGAAGCTACTACGCATCCAGAAAAGTTCAAATATAAGAGATCCGAAGCCATGCCTTATTTGACCGAATGCGTACGTCATTAAATAAATTAATCAAGTTCTTAAGGCGCTTTCCGTAAGCTCGATATTCACACGCAATCTTCATAAATATATTCTATTATAAGACACCAGCATAAGACGACCTATACTTGTTTTTAGCTCCGTCAATAATAATGTGTTGGCCACGTTGACAATCAGCAACAGGGTGGCGCGCGGGCAGAACTCTCCGCGTCCCCCCTTCCTTTTATCTTTCTTTTTTCGGCCCAGCTTTGCCTCTTGGAGCCATTATATTACCTCTGCCGCCAGCGCACCGGCTTGTTCATACGTGTGGCCAGACGTCTTCTTATGCTGACTCCTTAGAAATGAATTCGTTTATGAAGATTACGCGAGAATATAAACTTACGAAGATGACCTTCTGAGGACGTCACTCATGTATTTCATATATACGTGTGGCCAGACGTCTTCTTATGCTGACTCCATAGAAATGAATTCGTTTATGAAGATTACGCGAGAATATAAACTTACGAAGATGACCTTCTGAGGACGTCACTCATGTATTTCATGACGTCTGCTCGAAGCTCGAGCAACTATTTAAAGGTGCAGTCATTGTTATCAACAATAAAAAAAGGAATTAAGAAATAGCTGGCGCTGTGTGATTTTAGATGCATCTTCGAGCGAAGGCGCAGCGGTATGTTTCCGCATACCCAGACGAACATATATACAAAGCCCAATATAGAGCCATCCACGCGGGATAGTATGAGCGGATATACCGAACAAATGAGCACACTCGCCTGAATCTTCTCGACGTTTAGTTGCCGCACCATTTGAGTAAACTAATGGAAATAATGCAGCTATAACACTAATTTATCGCAAACACAGTTGTCTGATCGTGAACTCTTGTCATCCAACCAACCAGGTTCCCACAGGTTGAAGTATACCACGACTGCGGTTTCTCCATGTTATCATTTTTATTGTGGTATATAAGTCCAACGTAGTGCGTCCCTTGTACTGCTAAATTGCGAATAATCTGAATAGGGACATAAAACTTGCCCCTTTCAAGGCGTATAAGCTGTAGCAAATGGTCCCTGTCACCCGCTTTACTCAGTCGAGAGGTGTACGCCACTTTGCATTGCAGTCAAAAGAACTTTCGGTACCGGTTCTGAGCTACACTATCGCATCACTTATTCCGATATGAGTCGATCAGTCATATGGCGATTTGGCGAGAAAGCCCCACTTAACTTCTGACCGCGCATTGCGCTTGGCCCTGTTTCTAATGGTTGCTGAAGTTTTACGTGCCAGGACCGCTATTACGAGGGACACCGAAAAGGAGAACGCCGCAGTTATTTTTACCACCGAGGTTCGTTAACGTGCGCCTAAATCGAAGTAGACGAGTCTTCATTCTTTTTTCATATTTCCAACATCGAAGTGCGGTCGGCATGGCCGGAAATGGAACATGTGACCTCGAGCTTGATTAGGCTATAGACCCTTTTCATAAACTGTAAACCTAGCTTCCCTGCAATGCAGCTTGCCCTAGTAATGGCGGCATTGGCAATCCGGCAAACAGCATGTGCAAGCGCAATTTGCTTGCAATAGGGCATGTAAAATGTCGACGCAGCCCTTCTGATACAAACATTCCCCCCAAAAATCAGGCCGCAGCATGTGCAACTTGCATTTTGACAGCACCTAAATAAAGACAGCTGTCGCCATTAGTGGGGCAAATGTGCAGTGCAGAGAAGCGCACTTGCGAATGGCCCTAGAGTGGGTAGTACCCACTCTAGCTGGAAGGTAATCTAAATGATTAAGATCTCGATAAATTCAGGCTTCTCACATACACTGAAAGTGCTATACGAGGGAACGTTTTGCGTCACTCTTTGCGGCACTTTCTTATACAAGCTTCGAAAACTGCGTTTCAAGAAGTGGGCGTGAAAACGACTGAGAAAGTGAGTTCCACACTCACCGCCAGGGCTAGCAGTGTGGCGCTGATTGACACTGCCAGGCTAGGCTGCTCATCCTAAGGTCGCGGCGATCGAATCCCGGTCACGGCGGCTGCATTCCGGTACAGGCGAAACGTTGAGGTCCGCGTGTACTGCGCGATCTCAGTGCACATTGAAGAACCCTAGGTGGTGGGAATTTCCGCAGCCCTCGACTACGGCGTCTCTCATGACTGTGTGGTGTATTTTTCTTTTTTGAGAAGTAAAACCCCCGAAATCATTAGCACTTCCAGGTTTAAACGTTCAGAAATAACCAGTAAAGTGGGCGGGACAATGATCGTCGCCGTGGTGCAGTAGGTAGATCATCGGACACGTTACCGCAAGGTCGTGGGTTGGGTACCCGCCGGCGGCAGGTGTGTTTTTTAAATGCAAAGCATTTCTTAGCGAATTTGAGTCACTTCGACCGTGTCTATCTATCTATCTATCTATCTATCTATCTATCTATCTATCTATCTATCTATCTATCTATCTATCTATCTATCTATCTATCTATCTATCTATCTATCTATCTATCTATCTAGCAATACTGCAGACCACCGTGTGGTCCATGCAGGAGGGGCTGTACAGTGATTACAAAATCATGACGAACATCGAATCACAGCGAGAAAACAAAAAAAAAGAACAATGAGAAAAGGAAACGCAAGAGAAACGTCGATTACAATCACGACACACAATACAAATTTTCCAGTTCGCGTACAAAGTCTCAACAACAGTGGAGGGTAAGGCATTCCATTCGGACACAGTTCTAGGAAAAAAGCTGTATTTATGCGATTTTGTTTTCGCGAAAATTGGGGCAAGTGCCCTACTGTGGGTGTATCTAGTTTTTCTAGTTGAGTGGGGACGTACACAATCAGGCATAGTTACTTTTGTATTTCCGGTAAGACACTTTTGAAGGAAAGTCAACCTACTGACCTTTCTGCGCGATTCTAACGATGGGATGTTATGTTGCTTCATTATTAAAGGAAGGCGAGTCAGTCATCCTATACTTATTAAATATCAAGCGCACTGCTTTTCTTTGAACACGTTCTAGTTCTTGAATATCACATTTGTTGTGGGGGTCCCATACAATTGAAGCATATTCTAATTTAGTTCTGACGAGGGTGTTATATGCCAGAAGCTTAACTCTAGATGGTGCGGTTTTCAGTTTCCTTTTGAGAAACCACAACTTCTGCAGCGCAGAGGTACAAGTCGCCGATATATGTGTTGACCAGGTGAGTTTGTTATTGATAGTGATACCCAGATACCTACATTTGTCTACCACCTGTATATCACGCTGGTTAATAGAGTAAGTGAACGTGCTAGGCACTTTCTTTCTTGTAATACGCAAAAGTACACTTTTTTCTGTGTTTAACTCCATGTCCCATTGAATGCACCAATCCCCAATAGCCTGTAGGTTTTCTTGTAGTAGGACATGATCGTTTGGAGCGCGAATTTCTTTTAAAACAACGCAGTCATCCGCGAACAGTCGAATGCAAACGTCATATTAATTAAGTCTGCCAAGTCATTAATATAAATTAGAAACAACAATGGTCCCAAAACACTTCCCTGAGGCACTCCAGAAGTCACATACAACAGTTCTGAGGAGTGATCCGAAACTTGTACGAATTGCCGCCTGTCTCGAAGGTAGGCGCCAATCCATTTAACAACATTAGACGGAACACCCAAATATTCCAGCTTCCGTAATAACTTTCCATGAGGCACTTTATCAAATGCCTTCGAAATGCCTATCTATGCGCTTTCCTGGTCGTCTTGTTTACCTGGTATACCCCGATATTGTGGATGTAGGGTATAAATATACGACGAACATGAATGACTGATCTTTACACCACCGGAAGCGATATACTCGTCACATATGTCACAATTAACGACACTGCAATCTCTTGTGGCTCATAACAGTAGTGCTCGGTCCTCGGAAGCGGGTATGCGCCACAGGCGTTTGAATATTACAGAACCTACGCCAACCAAGCATAAACTAAAATAGACATATGACACGCCTCGACTGCGGGGATCTAACCCGCAACTTTGACAGACGGCTCAGGGCATCTCACCCCGGATCACTGCGTCCAAGATCGGCCCACATTTCTCTGTTCGCGGCTGACACACGACAGCCGGCTCGAAGACATCGGCTTTCCAGGCAAGAAACACCGCTGGTGGTGGGTTGCGATTGAAATGTGTAGACATAAGAAGTACATAGACATTTGAAAGGTTGCCAAGCTTTAGGGCGGTATCGAACACGGGCCCTCGAGGTGCCAAGCAAGCGCGCTGCGATGCGGCTGCTTCTCCCGCCTGGCAATAAACCTATTGCATCAGCATTCATAACGACGTTGCATGCGTAACATGAATTCCGCTTCTAATGTGTGATAAGCACTATCATAGCAATACATATGTCCTGCTACCATTCGATGTGCTTTTGTGAAACTTTGCTCGATTCCGTAGGAACACTTCAATGAACGATGCTTACAATAGCACATCATGGCGCACCATGTAGTGAGTGCATTTTGCTATGACAAAATAATTGTCTGCACTTTGGAGCTATAACGAGCTACAACGTTACATTGTACCACGAGTTACCATTCCGAAGCGACGGTCGTGCCAATGTTCCTGGTTGGACCATGTGAGAAATACTAATGAGTGGGTACATGACACAAAAGCCTTGATTCTACTCGTAACACTTGGCTGAATTCCCAAGAATTACATTCGCCATGGGCAATTTTCTCGTTCACTTCGCATGACACCTATTCCTACAGTGCGTGGTATGTGCAGGATCTTTTGTCCACTTTAATTCATTTCCACTTATGTCATCATTACTGCGCTATAGCTAAAAAGCAATTTACTCATAATTTCCCCTATAATTTCCCCTACGTTGTTCCCAACAATTAAATAAACGAGCCCTTGATCCATTCCCTTTGGTTATTCCATGTAAGTAGCTATGTTTGAACGAAATAGAAGCTATGACATTGAAGACTGTCGCTTGTGTCGTTGCCGATAAATGCCTGTACACACGTCGATGACCAATATTCGTCCGCCTGTTCTATTTCCTGGCCGCTTATATCGCGTGCGATAAAATATTAGTCACGTGACCATTCTGTGCCAGTTTTACATCTTGACACTTCAACTTACAACACGGCATTTAACTAAGGTACTTTAGGACCGCTCCCTCGTACGACGCGAGTTTGTGAACGAATGGCAATGAACGCTGCCCATTTTGTCCTAAAGTGCTTGGTTGGTTAAGAAATATGTTCAGTTAGCACATCTCGAACATATTTTGCCAAATAGTATACTCCACGTCAACATTCGCTAGAAGTAGCCAGTGAGGAAAGGGGGATTAAGCTGGGGCTTATTGCAATACGACTATAGATAACAAAGGTTTGACTTCTCACGCTGGCACTTTTCGCCAGGCTAGCTTCATTTTTATTTTCTCGTAGTCTGTGGCGATAATAGTGACTGTGATAATAAAGCAACGATGTGAATGCTGCTGAAAATTTGTAGTCGTTGGCGACCTATAAGATGAAACTGGGTGAACGGAGTCTTGAGGCATGGCCATGAAGTCTATGCAGTCAAAGAATAAACGGGCGAAGTCCAGCAGCGACAATACTACCACATGACAACCGCGCACACTTTTAAGAGTCCTGCTCATTAGCTTGCGAGTCAGCGTTCTTATTCTCACGTAAAACCAGTGCATGGCGCCACAAATAAGATGCTCTTCTGTATACTAGACACTCGCATTGGAGTTCCGCGGCATATATCCTGTAATGTCAACAGCGACGTAGGGGCAGAACGAGTGCCCGAAGTCGACGTCAGCACTACGGCACACACGTGGCAAGGCAACTGTTTCACTGTCCTTGGCACTCGACTCCGTCGACGCAAACAGTTGGTTGTCTCGGTCACCGTTCTGGAAATGCTGAAGCGACGGCAGCCGGGGCAAGAAGGCTTGGAGAGACACCACGACGGCGTGCTCAACTTGTCATGGCTGCTAGTCGTCTTCCTCGGCCCCCGTGGACATAGCATCCCAGTACGCCTCGTCGCCTGGCACAATTGACGACTCGCCACTTTGGTCTGTGCTGGTTTCTCCCGAAGGGTCATCGACAATGCTTAGCACGCTTAAGTCAGTGAATAGGACGGAACTTCGGGCTGCATCGTCCAAGTGGTGGCTAGGGACCAACGCCAGGGATTCGAAGTCAACGAAGGATGGGCCTTCAAGGTTGCCAGAAAGATCTGCCAGTGACCAGCTGCGCATCAGCGGACTCCCAACACCCTCTGCAAGGTCCGGTCTGTGGACCGCCACTGTGCCATCGCTCCTTATATGGGCGTTGGGCTCTTGCCAACACATTTCGTTGGCTCTTCGCCAGACGTTGCTAAGCATGACAAAGCGCTGCAGCTGTGAATGCCGATCACGGATTGCGTCCATCTTCCACCGTGTGAGCGCGAGGAGGGAATGGAGGCTTATGGACGGACTCCAGCTTGGGGATTCAGCCATGGTACTGGGCAACGAAGGCGTGGTGAATGGGCAGGGACCACGGTCGAATCGCCGGAAGCATGCGTCTGGTGGTGATCGTTCTGGAACATTTGGTTGTAGATTATGCCGCGAACGTCGCCGAGAGCCGGCATATGATGCACTTGCCTTTTTGTACGCAGCAATGTAAGTATGCGCGCCGAGATGTCATCCTGTTATAAGAAAGCTTTGTTAAGGTGGCTACTGTGGGAAGGGAGGCGTCTAAAAACGAGCGAGATAATTTTCTTGCAAAAAAAACCCCCCAAGTGTCTTGCGAGTGAACTGGCTATCGGGCACGGTTTTCATATCGCGAGATATGATTTCACTGGGGCGAAAACGCTCAGGACATCAAAGATGTGCCAGCTCAGTTGCTGTAAGAAGGGTGGTTCGCTGCGCGTGTTGGTTACCCCGTCTTCGCACAAAACTTCGCAAGACCAAACGGCAACAGCGTAAAAAGAAAAAAAAAGAGGCATACACTATGACATGAGTGTTTAATTGAGTAAAATATTTACATACGCTGAAACAACACGCGTGAGCAACATGCTAACACATGCTAACATTAGCAAGCGGTGCGACTTCAGTAATCTGTCTCAGTGGTATTCAATGTAATGGACGACTGCGCGGCACACGTTACGCTATATTTGATAATGAAAAAAAAAAGGCCTCATCAATCTCCCACGCAACCGTGTCACGTGATTTCGAGAGGACCGTAGCACTAGACAATACTGGGACTGCTGTCTTCAAGTGGTCCTTGGCGCTTGGCACCCTGCTGTACCTTACCAAATAAAAGCTTTGTAGCGAAGAGCGGAAAACTGGACCAAAAATCCTGCGGACCCCACGCACTGTGGGAATCGATGTCACGCAAAGCGAGGAAACTGCCTATGGCAAGTAATGTGGCATTCGGCAAAGTGTTGCTAGAAGAATGAACGCCTTTGTGCAAAAAGCACGGGTAGGTGTATGCTTAACATCTAGGAAGCTCGACAGCGACGTGGCGACTCAGTGGTATATGTAGCTCGTGGTCGAACTTAACGTTGGAACTCACGTTATACAGGGTGTTTTTTTTAGCTGCAACACATTTTTAAAATTAGAAAAACATAAATCGCGGGGATGTCTTGTGTACCATTCGAGTGTACGGGTTGGCGGCCTCTAGATACAGAACAATTACCGCACTTGTATGCATAATTAGCGAAATTACGCTAATTAACTTTTTAATTATCAGCAATTCGTGGCTATAGTAAATGAGTACTTTGGAGCCCGTCCTCAACACTACCTGTCCCAACGATCAAATTTTGAATAGCGGAGTGCATGTCGGAGCTACGCGAACAATTAGTTCCCCGTGGCGTGGCAGGCTCCTTGAAACCGAAATCGGCCGGGAAAAGAGCGTCTGTGACGTCGATGTCACCGCCTCCACGGCTTTCGTCACTCGCCGGTCGCCCGTGGTCCGCCGCTCCGGCCGCGCAAGCACCTTGCGTTATCTCCTTCTTATCTGCGGCGTTGGTCGCCGCGGGCGACGAAAGCCGTGGGGGCGGTGACATGCTTTCTATGTGACTATGTTAATGCTTTAACGGCATATATATATATATATATATATATATATATATATATATATATATATATATATATATATATATATATGCACTGGATCTTGACTTGCAATGAAGTGCCGGTGGGAGATTTCACTTGTGCGTAGTTGAACCATAAGGATTCGTAGCGTGCGCGTTCACTAAATTAATCCGGAACTCGGCACGCCTACTTGGTAGACTGCCACCGGAGATTAACGCGCTTTCGTGTGTGTCTGTGTGTTTGTTAGGCCTCCATTTCACTCTTGCTACAACGAACCCTATGCCTTTCATATTTGTTAGTGTGTTTAATATGTTAAATATCTATTTCAGTTTGCCCGAGATTTTCACGGGCTGCATCGATTTCAGACACCTGTGGCGCATACCCGAATACCAGGAGCCGAGAAACTACGGGTATGAGCCACACTTGAGAGCAGTATCGTTAATCGTGGTGTCTATCCATCCATCTATCTAATAGATAGATAGATAGATAGATAGATAGATAGATAGATAGATAGATAGATAGATAGATAGATAGATAGATAGATAGATAGATAGATAGATAGATAGATACGACAAATTTGCTTAAGTTCGCCAAGAAATACTTCGCATTTAAAACGAAGAATTCGACAGGAGACCGAGTCGCGTTAGAGCCCGCAAGATTTTGTTTGACATCTCTACAGTGTCAGTTCAGGTAATTGCCTGGAAATAGTCCTATCGCTTGAATGAATTCAATGTAACAGCAGTATCACGAAATTCTTTGCGTACTTCTGGTTTTGGGCGATAATGAAACTGGTGGTTTAATGAGGGATAATCTTGTTTCTATGTGGCATAGCGTTCTGGTGTATAGTGTGAACGCCTGTGGTACGCAGTACATATACCCCCTTTTACACACCTCATCCCCGTAGATAAAGCACTTTACTGCATGACATGGCCTTTAAAGAGCGCTGATAGCCGTATACTACACATGTTCAGAGGTGGATACAAGATGAGGAGGAGTGGTGAGGGGATGCATTTGTGGAACATTTGATATCTAAAGCTGCATACATCGCATCAGCACGCGAATAGGCGTGCGTGCTTCGAGGCCATCTATGCAGGGTCCTGTATGCTGCAGATCGACGTAGGCATAGCTTGACCGTTACGCGTTTTACGGCTCTAATTTAATGCTTTAACGGCATTTCCCAAGTTAAGGAGCGAGGTTCCTAAGAGTACATGTACTAGACGTCGTACGTTGGTACTGCCCTTCATTATCCATACGACATTTTCTCGAGCACAGTTAGGAAGAATGTGCAGGAGCGTAGCCGCATTATGCTGAGCACAAGAGCACCGGCATAGCAAACGTGACTGTGCATCGAAGCAGGCGTGCACATGTGAAGGAACAGCTGGACGGGTGGCCCTGTGTCGCCTACCACATGCATACCCAAGTTCTATTATCAGAATGTAACTACAGCTGATGCGATCTAACGCCTTCGCCGTCACCACTGCGCACACGAAAGATTGATTGCGTGCATGGCCACGTTTGCTGTGCACCAGCGAGTCACCCAGAGCTGACAGCTGGGCGAGTTGGTACATGGTTCGCGACAGGCTGCGCATGTGCTTTTGTGCTCGTATTGTCTACTTTCTTGTCCGTGTGTGTTTTGCGCAGCCTGTCATGAGTCACACAGGGTAGCTGCACGCGTTCGCGTGTTCAACCGAACTGTCCTCACGGTTGCGCAATTTGTGGCCACGCCTCTTGGTTTCGCACGCTCCGGTTAACTTTTTGCAGCTGCAACTCGGAAATTTTCAGTAGCCGCTTTCGTAGCAGTGCTATCGCAGCTTCACGTCAATCATCAGCGTCATGTCATCACACGCAACGAAAAATAAAAGAAGTTGTGAAAGATTAGTGAGCAGGAAAGTCGCAGTGTCTTGTACATCGCTACTCATCGAATATGCGTCGCTTGCATCAATTGCACCGAACTGCACCGCAAACTCCTTCCCTTCTATTTTTAACACGAAAGAGTTTTACACCGGGGTCCCCCTACCACACACGTCACTTCCGTAACGGATGTGATGCAGAAAAACTTGCATGTAAGAACAGCAAAGAAAAATACGCGGAAAAATTTCCGTTGATGCCCCCAGAATCGAACTCACAACCGCCCGCTCCACAATGAAATGTGGCCGTTTCTCTTGACACTCATGCCCGAAGCTGTACGAACGCGCCTTATATTTCTTCTTATCTCGATTCGTTCGTTCTTCCATGATGCTCTCGACCGGCTCAGCACGCGCATCGAGGCCCACTTTGCCTGGAACGGAGGCGCCTTCCAGGAGAGGCGAAGTGAAGCACTGCAGCTTCACTTCCTCTCTCCTGGTCGGCGGCACCATTCCATGCGCGTTCCAATGTGCGCCTCGATGCACGCGCGCGGAGCCGGACGACCTCACCGAGGAAAAAAAGCGAGATAAGAAATATAAGGCCCGTTAGTACAGCTTCGAACATGAGCTACATAGCGTAGTGGTAGAGCAGCCGCCAGCTTTCGTCGAGGATGGCGTTTCCCTGCCGACTATTCTTCGAGCGTGATAGCAACAACAACAACAAAAAAAAAACTGCTGCGTTGGGCACCCAAGTACGGCAACGACGTTGACGAGTCAATGTGGCGCAAGTACACGTGATTGATACCTTTTTCGCATGGTATTTACTATCGACTACGACCAGCTATTACGTAAACTACTTCAGTTACCACGAGGGGTTGATCATGGATGTTATGAAGGAGATGCGCGAACGCGGGTTCGTCCGCATCAAACGGTGTCATACCTGCGAAACACCGATGGCAAGTCCAGTTCAGTGTACAATAAACATCCCACTGCTTATGCTTCGAGTTATACCGATTCTTCTGACAGAGGGATGAGCCATATTTTTGTTGTTGTGCTTATGGTTACAGTAAAAGCCTAGTCCTTCAACAAGTTTCCTTTCGCAAAACTTCCAATCCCTTCGCGAATGGAAGAGCTCTAAATGTCTAAGGCTGCCGCACCTTGGCGACAACGTTTAAGCGAAGGCACAATGCTAAGAGACATTGTTGCTGACGACGCCTGCTGGAAGTTCGAGGAATATTTTGAGGGTGCTGGGATTGTTATACGAAATTTATACGTCATTGTTATACTTCATTTCTGACAGCGCATTGCGCTTGGCCTTGTTTCTTATGGTTGCTTGGGATTTACGCGCCAGGACAACTATTACGATGTACATCGAACAGGAGAACGCCGCAATTATTTTTATCACTGGGGTCCGCTAACGTGCGCCTAAATCAAAGTAAACAGGGCCTCATTTTTTTTTTTTTTTGCAACATCGAGACGGGGCCGGCATGGCTGGGAATGAAACGCGGGACCTCGAGCTTGCCAAGGCAGTATCTTAGCCGCTAAGCTACCACAGCGGAGTTAGTGCCCACTTAAGCTCGATGGGGATCTAAATTATTAAGAGCTCGATGAATTCGGACTTCACTGAAAGCACGATACGAGGGGACGTTTCGTGTCACGCGAGACTGCCTAGGCTTCGGAAACTGCGCTTCAGTAAGTGGGCGTGGAAATGCCTTTCACGTGAGGTAGTATTTTTTACTGAAATGAAAGCCAAGAGGTTATAAACTATCGCTTGTATTGTCGCCGATCGATGCAGTTGCCCAAAGCGCACGTGTGGAACACTTTCAATTCTGCCTGTTCTGTTCTCGGGCCGTCTTTATGGGGTGTGATAAAATGTTACTGATGCGCCCATTAGCACCTCTTTTACGGCTTCACACTTATACTTGTAACACGGGCTTGAACATAGCGTAAGTATGTTATGACTACCCCGTATCGGACAAAATAAGCATTATAACGGATGGGAATGAGCGCTGCACCGTTTCTTAGGAATTGCGTGCTCGCTGTGTTAACTAATCGCTGTACATAGCACTTGCCAGTCATGTTTCAACGACTACATTTCGTCTTAACCTTAGCCAGAAGTATGCAGTGAGGAACAAGTGTTTGAGATGAAATTCATTGCAACAGAACTAGACGACACAGTTCTGACGCCTGGTGCGAGCGCTTTGCTTTCCGCCATACTTGCAGGGCGTTTATTTTGCTCCATAGTTTACGGCGATCAAGGAGGTTTTACGGCGATGATAGCCATTGTGGTGAACATGAAACAGAATTTGCGAACGTTGGCGACGTAAAATGAGACTTTAGTGAACGGCGTTCTGAGCCACGGAGTCTATGAAGTCAAAGAATGACGGGCGAAGTTCAGCAGCGACAATACTAACACATGGCGTCAAGCGTGCTTTTAAGAGTCATACTCATTAAATGGCGAACCAGCATTACGCTCACATAAGGCCAGTGCATGACGTCACAAATACGCTGCGCTTCCGTATCTGTGTACGTGTTTCGCAGTTCCAAGGCAAAATTCCTAAAACGTCAACACGTACGTGGAGACGGAATGGATATCCAAAGTCGACGTCTTGGCTAGCGCACACACCTGGCAGAACAATTAATTGCTCCGCTGTCCATGGCATTCTCGTCCGCCGATGCAAGAAATTGGTCGTCTCGGTCACCGTTCGTTGAATGCTGGAATGACGCAGGCAGGGCAAGGACGGCATCGAAAGACACCACGACGCCCTGTTCCGTTGTTGTCATGGCCGCTAGCCATCTTTCTCGCCCGTCCTGGACAGAGCATTCCAGTGCGTCTCGTCGCTTGGCACAGTTGGCGCCTCGCCACTGCGGTCGGGGCTGGGATCTTCCGGTATGTTAAGGATAACGCTTAGCATGCTTAATAAGATAAGTAACGGTCCGTAACCTCGGGCTGGAGCATCTCCATGCCGGCTAGCAAAAAGGTCCCGCGTTTCCAAATCAGCGAAGCGTGGGTCTTCAAGGTCGCTGATAATATCTGCTAGTGACCAGTTGTACCTCAGCAGGCTCTCATAATCTTCTGCAAGGACTGGACTGTAGACGGCCGCAGTGCCATCGCTTGTTATGTGGGCGTCCGGCTCTTGTCGGTACAGTACGTTGGCTCTTCGAGAAATATTCCTAAGCATGAGAAAGCGCTGCAGCTGGGCATGCCGATCACGGATTCTGCTCATCTTCCGCTTTGTGAGCGTGAGGAGGGAATGAACGCTTATGGACGGACTCCAACCTGAGGATTCAGCCATGGTGCCGGGCAACGAAAGTGTGGTGAATGGGCATGGACCACGGTCGAATCACCGGAAGAATGTGCCTGGTGGTGATCGCTATGGAACATTTGGTTGTAGATTCTGCCGTAAACGCCGCATAGAGGCTGGTTATGCACTTGCCTATTTGCATGCACCAGTGTAACTATGCGCGCCGAGATGTCATCCTGTTATAAGAAAGCGTTTTTAAAGCTAGCTACTCTGGAAAAGGAGGCGTCTAGAACGAGCGAGATAATTTTCTTGCAAAAGGCCCCACGTGTCGTGCGAATGAACTGGCTATCGGGCACGGTTTTCGCAAGCGAAAGCAGTATGGATAGCACAAAAATGCTAGCTTAGTCGCTGCGAGAAGGATGGTTGGAGGGCGAGTTGGTAAGCCTCCATCTTAAAAAGAAAAAAAGAAAGAAAAGAAAAAAGAAGAATAAAAAGACACTGCAAGCAATAGCATGGAGATCGATAGCGGAAAAAAAGAACACAAAGAGAGCACAGACTCTGAACCAGTGATTTTATTGGAAAGGGTATGTATGTATATGCGATAAACACGTTGTGATAAGTTAATTTCGGTTTGACAAGCAACGGATGCCGAAGTGCTTAGTCAAGGGGAAAGAAAGAAGACGACTAAGTTGGTCGGGCGGCCAATACCTTCAGTCATCGCAGAAAACTATTCGTTTAACCTAAATTTGATTATCAAATTTGTATTACAATTTTTGTATTTTTTCATTAGTAGTTCTCTTCCATACAAATCTCTTTTCCGATTCATGGCCGATCCCCCAGAGTTGGTTGCGCCAAGGTACCCAGGGACCAACCAACCAACCAACTTCGATGGAATGTCTTTAAATTCAGTATTTGATAACTGCGGTTACTTCTAACGACATGGTGCCTCTCAGGATGGTACAAGCCGTAGTGCTGTTTTGTCAGGTTTGCATAAATTTATCGAAGCCTCCGGAAGATTACGGCGCTAGCGCTGTCGACCACAGGGTTTCGTTCCTAGTGATTCTTTTAATAAATTTTAATTCTTTTTTAAATTAGAACTGCTTCCTTACTTTTATTTTTTCTTAGATTTAGCCTTGGCCTTTTAATTTTCCCGTTTCATATATATCTTTAACTGTAGTGTGGCCAATCACCCTCGTGGGTGTGTGCCAATTATAGAGGCAACAACAACAACTTCGATCGGGCTCTTGGGGCTTCGGGCCCTGAGTGCTGGGCAGTCGTTCCGTGCGGACGCGACTGGCCACAAGGACGACGCTATGGTCTCAGACAGCGGCCAGCCTCCTGAGAGACACTGCGACCAGTAGCACCGACGAAGTGGCCTGCTTTGAAGTCAACGAAGACCAGCCCGTTGTGCTGCCCGGCGCCTGGGTTTGCCGCAACACCATGAAAGCAGGGCCTGCGACTTCGAAGGGTCGGGTCTAGGCCGAAGACCAACTATGTATAGCTGTTTGCGGGCAACAACGACCGACTCCCCGGCGCCTGTGTTCGCCTCAACGGTGCGAGCGAGTGGTCGACGACTTCGGAAGCACTACGCGTTGTGTTCAGACGCGCGGCGTCTTATGGATTCCATCAAGAACGTCGTTGTTAAACTCCTACGGATACTGAGGGATTGCCATCTTTTGTGAGCTGTAGCGTCAGTTTGTCGCCTGTCAATCGGTTGTCTCTTTGTTTCCTTGTGCCTCCTCTGTGGTTACGTTATCATAAAGTGGTGTTCCATGTCAACTGTCTCGGCGCCTCTCGTCTGAGTTCCTTGGTCCACGAACCTCTCACAACGTGTTAGAAGCTTGCTAACATCGCTTTGACATTTCAACTAATATCTCAGTGGTATGCATTATTATGGAACGCCGTGAGACACACATTTAGCTAGATTTGATAATGAACACCTGTAGCGGCGTTAGCACTAGTGGTGCAAGGCTGGAAGCAACGGTGGAGCCTAGTTCTTCTGATAGGCTTAGCTTAACCTTGAAACCAGGTGGCCTTGCCGGGGCACCGTAACGCGGCCAGTCGTTACGTGACTTTACGTGGTTGTGGGGGGAACACGCCAAGTGACAAGTTGTTACACAATTTTACGTGGTAGTGGCGGGAGCACGTCACGTGACGAGTTTTTGCGTGGTTCTTGCGGCAACACATGTGGCTATACCTGGCGACAACTTTCTGTGGCAGCACAGCCAAGGATATATACGTGGGCGGAGCTTCCGCACATGTGTTGATACACCAAGTAGTCCGTTCGCGCGAGATTTTGATTTCGGTTTTGCGAGCGCATCCATCACGCGTTTTTGAGGGTGCCAGCTTCAAGTGAACCCCGCTCCCCACCTTCCGGCTTAGATGAACACTTTTATAGCGGTATGGAAGATCTATAACTGGTTGGTTATTTGTAACTTTAACTTGAAGTATCCCCAATGTAGTATATACGCTGATATGCCAGCCACTAACTCAAATATTCATGCAAACGCGCACCTTGTAGACAACAATCTGTAACTTCTCTTTTTTTTCTTTTTTTGGAAGATCTTGTACTGGGGAAACCGCAGGAACGCTAAAGAATCCGTTTTGTTTGAACAAGCAGTTTATTTCTTAAATTCTCTGGAAGTCGCAACGGAGCTGCGCAATTATACACCTCACGTGCAGGCAACGAGCCATTTCATCAATTCCGTTGCATACAGAGTAGCTATTCTCACATCTGTAACGGCCTCGTGACGCAACCATGGACGAGTCGGACACCTTCCAGGACGACCCGAGCCTCTCCCTTGACGAGAGCCTGAAAAGGTTCATGGCCTGGCAGAAGAAGCAGAAGCAGCAAGTGCTAGAGCGGCATGCCGCGTCGGCAACTCAGGAGCTCGCCAACGCTCCTGCGCCTACCGAGCCAGCACCCGCCGGGGATGTAGCTGCCACCCCTGCATCGAGCACCGCCGACGCTTCCGCTGCCGTTCCTCTTCCCGCGTCCCCGGATGAAGAGGAGATGGAGTGCTGCACCATAACAAGGAAGCGCCCCCACGATGCGAGCGACGACGACGGCCCACGGAAGCAAGCCATGAGCGACGCTACCGTTCCACCTTCGCCCGCAGCCACCACGTGCGTAGCGCACTCGTCTACCACTACAGCCAGCCCCGTCGACGTCGCGGCAGGCCCCCCTAAGGCGGTCGTGTATTTCGTCGGCGGGAAAGCCCGGCGGGCAAGGAAAAAGCGGAAGAGGCAGCCTCGAACGCAGCCCCGCGTCTCCGCGCCCGAAGCAGCTGAGGCCCCGCCACCCACGAGACCTCCCAGCACTCCGGCAGTCCGTCCGCGCGCGAGCCCCCTCCCCGTGCCTGCTGAGGACGACTTCCAAGAGGTCGTCTCCAAAGCTGCACGCCGACGAGCGAGGGCACTGGTAGCCGCGGCCATTGCGACCGACCCGGCAGCGGTAGCGACCGTGCTCTACCGCCCTTCCGCTCCCGGTGGTTCCTTCGCGGGATCGCCTCGCCTCGCGCTGGCTGCGGCGCTCTCTGTGCGGCCGGGTGTGACGGCGGTGCGTGTCAACCACCGTCGAAACATCGTGGCGGCGGACGCGTCGTCGTCGGTGTACCTGGCGGAGCTCCTCACCATCACGGAGCTCAACGGCATCCCTGTTACCGCCCGGGAACCAACCGATCGTCGCTCCAGCCTCGGCTGCGTCTACGGGGTGGACGGCGACATCACCATCGAGGAGCTGCTTGACGAGATGGACTCGGCCGCACCCGTGCTCTCGGCAACAAGGGAGGGTCGCGCCTTCAAGGTGCGATTCGGAACTTCGGTCCCTCCCGAGTTCGTCAAGCTTCGGGGACTGCGGCTGCGAGTCCGACACGTAAGGCCGCGCCCATTACAGTGCCGGCAATGCGGGCGCCTCGACCACGTTGCCGAGGCGTGCCAGCGAGCCGGCGAATGCATCCGCTGTGGCCGTCGACATCAGGCCAGCGAGCAGTGCAAGCCGCGGTGCGTCAACTGCAGCGGGAGCCACGCCGCCGATAATCCTACTTGCCCCAGGTGGCAGGAGGAAAGGCGCGTGGCAACTCTGCTCGCTTCATCGCCTACGCCGCTCTCGAGACGGGCGGTCAAAGCAGCAGTACGGGAAGAGACCCGCGAGGTGCGCTCTTATGCTGCTGCTTTAAAGGCCAGCCCACCCGAGCAACACAGCGACGACCACGGCAGCCGCCGCCCGGTACCTGCGCCGCGCCGTCGCATCACCATCGCAGCAAGCCCAGCAGCTACAGCGTCGCCTGCTGCTCCACCGACCGCGCCCTCAGCGGATCCACGAGATGCCCTCATCGAGCACCTCCTCGTCACCCTGAGGTCCGTTGCCGAAGAACTTCCGGCTGACAACCCGCGGCGCGGCGTGATCCTTGCGCTTACGAGCGCGCTGCCCAGTGCCGTGCCGAGCGAGTAGCCACACTTGCCGGCGGCGGAAACGCCATTGCTTTGGTGCGGCCAGTCTAACCACCGGCTGCCTTTGCGCGCGGCGGGACGTGCTTCTTCGTGCTGCTGCTGTCCAACACTCTCTCTTACTTCTCTTTTCTTTCTTCTGCTATACCTTTATGTCCCTTATCCCCTTCCCCTAAGGCGCTTAGCCGTGTCCCCAGTATGGGAGACAGAAATTAGCGCCTTTTTCCTTTCCTTTAGAATCTCTACCACCACCACCACATCTGTAACGCAATAACTTCAGTAACTTTCACGAGGCTTTCCTGTGAGTTTGGCAGGGAACGCGTCGCCGCCGACGGGTAGCTGGGTATATGTCTCCCACCGTCCCACAGTTGTGCGCATTTCGAGTTTGCAAGTTCAAGCGAGAGAGAGAGAGAGAGAATTAACTTTATTAAAGGTCCTGAAGGGGCACGGGTACCCATTACGGGGGCCGGCCCGGTGGCTCCACCCATGTGGGGACTGGGAGTCTGAGCTCGCCAGCCACCTTTTGGGCCTTCTGGACGGCCTGGTGTTGAAGGGCCCTGTCGGGGCTCTTAAGGTGGGTGATCCATTCGTCCTCGGTGGCAGGAGACCCGAAGCTAGCGTTTAGCGCGGGACACTGCCACAGCATGTGGTTTAAGTCGCACTTTGCATTTTGGCATTTGGGGCATTCGGGCTTTATATCCGGGAGGTATTTGTTGCAGATATAGGGGCTGGGGTAACTGTGCGTTTGCAGAAGTCTAAGCGTTAGTTGTTGTGCTTTATTTAGTGTTGAGTGAGGTGAGGGGAATTCCTTTCTAGATAGCTTATAGTGCGAGCAAATCTCGTGATAGGAGAGGAGAGGCTCCTGGTGCGTGTTGGGGTTCCCGGCCGGTGAGCCGGCCCGCGTCCCTGCGCGGCGCGTAAGATCTCGCGCGAGGTTATGGGCCAGTTCATTACCGTTGGGGACCCCTGGTTGAACGTTGAGGCCTTCATGCCCCGGAAACCAGTAGATGTGCTTATCTACGTTTATTTCAGTGGTTGCTAGAATGCTTAAAGCCGCCTGGCATATTGTACCGCGGCGGTATGCCAGTGCAGCGGGTTTGGAGTCGGTAAAAATTGTGTCGCGCTGAGGGAGGGCTAGGGCAAGGGCAATGGCCACTTGTTCGGCCTCGCAGGCGTTCGTTGTTTCTACGGTAATTGCATTGAGGGCTGTCCCGTCGGGGGCCACCGCCGCAGCCGCAAAGTAGGGTTTGTCTACGTATTTAGCGGCGTCTACGAAAGCCACATATGTCGCGTGTAGGGTGGCCGCTTTTAGTAAGGCTTGAGCGCGTGCCCTCCTGCGAGTCTGATTATGCACCGGGTGCATGTTCCTGGGGAAGGGTGGCACTGTGATTTTATCGTTCAAGCGAGAGAGACGCGCACCATAACTGGCCGTTGCCAATAACGCAGTTTTCGAGCAAAGTGGAACGCTTTCACTGTAAAGCGCCAAAAACACTTCCCACTGCAGACGCGGACGCGCACGCTGTCGCACGCAATGCACGGCGTTCATTTTCAGGAGATGCACAGTCTGAATGACCGTATCAGCGGCAATTAACAACCCAGAATACTAACCATGTATGTCCAATCAAGCAAATGAAATGAGCGATTTATTTTACGTACTGTTCCTAATAGCAGCATTGCGTTTATGTTCGCAGACTTGCTGAAGACCGGCGGGTCACGGCGGTATCGAAGTGGTTATCGCGGCCTGGGTCCAACCCGCGCTGGCAGCATCGCTTGCACGCAGCACAACTCCTTTCCTCCAGATTCTATCCATACAACATGATATTTTGCAACACGCCACTGTCTTAGCTTCACTTTCTACGATGAATTCACACCAGCCGACGAACACTCGCTCATGCTCGCTTGCGCGCTGTGACGCGAACCTGCTTGAACCGAGCGACGCCATCGTTGTTTTAGGGTGCGGAAAACGTGGAGCAGACAGCAGAAACCAGAAAACTAGAAACAGCAAAAAACAAAATTCGATTACAAGGCAACTTCTCTAAGTTACAAATAAATAATCTTGAACATAAAAACAAAAAATTAGGTGACCGGTCTTATGTTGCGCTATATATCGTGCAAAAGTTAGCGTTCGTGGACTACATGCGGGAGCGTAGCAAAAAAAAAAAATCCACAACTCTGGGCGATCCAGCAGGCCGAGGAAGCTGCTGGGAGACACGCTCTCTCCGCTTGCTCCTAGGTGGGAGCCCAGCCCAGAAATCTGCAGGATCTCAATAAAGTTCTACACACACACACACACACACACACACACACACACACGCACGCACACACACACACACGCACGCACGCACGCATATCCACGGAGTGAATGATGATGAGTGGGCGAAGCTCCGGAGGTTCATCGGTAAAAACCGTGAATCTTCCGTGAATCTTGCCCAGCACATCATCAAAGACGTGACAAACACTGTGTGTCGCCATCTAGCGCTCTCCTATCACACTAGAGCACGCAGCGAGCGCCTCCGGGCCATCTATTGATCAATTCGCGTACTATCTAAGCAGCACCGCAGCGCTCGGACGGACGAAAGGAGGGATGGACTGACAGACAGACAGGCGGACGGGCAGACAGACGGGCGGACGGACAGACAGACTCCCATACATCTGAATGAAGCGAGCACCGCAGCGCCATCACGCCATCTAGTGAGCACTTCACGAACTAGAGGTGGCTACTACAAACGGAGGATGGACAGACCCACGGCATAAGGAGCTTCGCCCCTAAAATGTGCGTGCTTCGGCTCCGTAGCCTTAGCTGTGCTGCCACAGAAAGTTTTCGCCAGGTATAGTTACGTAATTTTAACGTTGTTTTTCGCGGCAACGGTGTCGTGACCAGCTGTTACGGAATTTCACGCCGTTTCGAGCTCATGAATAGCAGTTACGTGGTCATGTAAAGTCGTACCCAAGCTAGTTAATGCGAGGTGTAGCTGTAACCTGTGTTTCTATCTCTAGATCTGTGTTTATTTTTCTGTATCCAACTGCAGCCGCGGCTGCGGGGATCGAACCCGCAACATAGGGCAGCGCCTGAGGTTCTCTAGACCTCACACAGTGCACTGTCACCGAGATCAGCCCAGATTTCTGCGAACACTCCACGGCCGCCTAACAAAAAAAAAGCACATCATCTCCTCCTACGGGCAACCATGGTGAGATGCGAAAGCATCGCGGGGGGTGCGCATCGAGTTTCTTTTTCGTTTCACTTGGCGACACAACCCAATGAGAGATAGAATGCATTGAGAAGAGAGGAGACGATTGTACGGGGTTGTTACGTCTTTATTTAGAGATCGTACGTTATTCCTAGCGTCGGTGCGCGCGGTACCTTGAAGACGATGGCTTTCCTCTGCCTTCTTCCGCTCCGCGGCGGTTGCACTGCCGCTGCAACTAGCGCCGACGTTGACGTTGTTCATGGCGTTTCGCACATCGTTGCACCCGCCAACGCATGCGCAGAACCACCTGCGCATGCGCGGCGCATGCGCAGATGGTTCTGCGCATGCGCCCTGGCGGGTCGCAAGCTTCTTGGGTCCCCAATTCTCAAACTCCCTAATGACGGAAGCACAGCGCACACGCGCTTTATACTGCGCCGCCTACCGGCGTAACGTGAGAGAGAGAGGGAGAGAGAGAGAGTTATATGCAATGATTTGTTGCGCCGCACCTGCGACGGAAAGAGGGAGAGGGGAGGGGAGAGCGGACACCTGCCTAGGAGAGGAGAATGAGGAAGAGTTGCGCATGCGCAGTATGGGTGCGGACGCCGCAGAACGGACACTGCCCCGAGCATAAGATGCTCTCGCATCTAAACAGCTTAAACAGGTCATATGTTAGAAAGCCTCACCAACGGCACAGCACTGCCTTGCGATAGAGACCCGCAGTGCTAGAAAACACTGTAGCTGCTGTCTTCACGCGGTCCTTATCTCATGGCGCTTCGTTGTCACTTTCTAAATGTAGCATCTGCGGCACAAAACAGAAGATAGGAAAACACTAAGGCGATCGGAGGGCACGCCATGTTCGCGTATACCGAAGTTTTTATTTAGGCGTCCTTTTAACTGCCATGTCAGTTCAAGTAATTTCCAACAATACTTTGCGGGAACCGCACGGACGTACCTTATACGGACATCCTCCAGTACTACCGACTCGAAAGATGCGTATACCCTCCAGCACACCACGATTTAACAAGACGCGAGGCCGTCCAATGGCGCAACCTACATAGAAGCCGCTTCCCACACTCCCTCTTATACAGCAGAATTCCTCCGTAACAGACAGCGCCAAGGTACCATCATCATCATCATCATCATCAGCCGGTTTAGGTACACTGCAGGACGAAGGCCTCTCCCAACGATTTCCAATCCACCCTATCCTGAGCGAGTTGGTTCCACTTTATGCCCGCAAACTTTTTAATTTCATCGCTCATTAACATTGCTCATTTATGGCTACACTCATACATATGGTATGGATTTGCACGTGCTACAACACAGACAACACAAACACCCTACTTACATGGGTGTCCCTCCTGCGTGCCTTTATAGATAAGGCGCCGCTACACGACATGGCATATAAAGAAACTACAGTGGGGCACCAGTGCATCCGGACAGGCCGCGCACCGAAGCAAACCCGCGGAAGCGCGAGTATGTGCAGGCGTAGCTTCGTGTCGTCTGCTACATTGATTGCGCTCTTCAGCGTGACGAGCTTGCAATGCTAAGAACGCCAACAATGTGGCAGACGCCACGAAGCCGCTCCTGTACTTCGGCCTCGCATCGAAGCAAATCTGCGCAAGTTTGGTTCCATGCGCGGCCGCTCCGGATACGATGGTGCTCCGCGGAGCGCGGCCACACTCTCGCATGTTGACCTATAAGAGTGGACGCCCCTGTACTTATTCAGCATTACAAGTCTTGTAAACAAGTTCAGGGCGAATGGAGAACTTTTCAAGGATAAATGAGGGGGGCAGGGGTTGAGCTTATGGGTCGTCTAATACCGAAAGTTGAATACGGTGCATCAGCACCCAAAGAAACCTAAGCAGAAGCAAGATAACACTATTCTCCTCAACTTCAAAACTAAATCAGGCAGAGCAAGCGTCAACAGTCGCCGACAGGCTTTCTTTGTATTGTGCGCGTTTCTTAAGCACGTCTTCAGCACCTGTATTTCACCATCATCAACATGCGTTTTGCGTATCTTCTTCATCGCTGGTGTGTGATCATCATCATCGGGTTTGTGCCCATCGGGTTTGCATCATCGGGTGACCTGCCGAGCTACTGAGGGGAATAAACGTCGTCCAAACCGCGAGGCCTCATAATATACATATTTTGTGTAATTCAACTACGTTACACCAGTTGCCTTGTGTCGCACAGCCCGGCGACTGCAGGCCTTGAGACGCGGTACCGAAGTCATCGAAAGGGATCGAAACAGAAGCGTTGGCTCTGGTGCGCGTCACTATATGCAGTCATAATGAACCAGCTAGCCCTTATGACGAGTGGAGTGGGTAATAGCGACTGTTTAAAAATGAAGGACTTTCCGTCTTGCAAAGATGGTTGACCAGTGGGGCTATCGAGGTTTACGTGAAGTTTGCCTCAGTGCTTGTCTTGAACCTTGTTCTCCCGGGTAACCCACGCTTTATGTGGACGTCGATCACGATGTCGTCGTACATGTGCCTATATATGGTGCGTTGTACGCGGATAGGGACATTAAGGCACCTTCCTTCAGAAGGCGTAAGGCCAAATTGTTAAACGCCACGTTAAACCATTTTAGTGAGCCTTCAAGTTTCTGCCCCATAGGTGAGTACCTGTATGATGTAACTGTTATACACTTTCCTATTGAGGGACAATGGTAAGCTGCCAATGCAGCCATTGCATTCAAACTCAACACTACCTAACCGAAGCTTCTTTACGGAACCGCAGCAGAGCCAGGCGGAATTACTCAGAGCCACAAGCAGACAAACCACCTCACCAAGAGGACGCCGTGCGCATGATTTAGGTAGTAGTGGTTTTCTAGCTTTGCTATTGCTACACCTGGCCTGCAGAGTGGGAAATGCGTTTCAGTCATTTCTGCTGCAACACATCATCGACGCTCTTGATCGCTGCTGCAACGGTGGGGACTTCACGTGCAATGCGCATGTGGGTGTGACGGCACCGGATAAGCGGCCGTTCCTGTGGGAAGATACGGTGTATGTCGTACGTGCCTATGTCTACTGAAACGTGGTGTACTGCCTGAGCGATTCGTACGTCATCTTTGCCATTAACGAGAACGTTGTCATTGCGGTGGGAAGAACGCATGCCTCGTAGTCTTCGGAGTTTTGTGTCTGTGGACATCACAATCTTCGAGCAGCCTAGCGATATGCAGCGCAGCTGTCAGAGTGTATGGGCCGACACTAAAGGAAAGGAGTTGCCTGCAGTTGTGCGCGGTGGAGCCGCTCGTGAGGAAAGCGCGATCAGTGGATTTCGATGCCCGAGCCGCGGCGACGCTGTCTACAAAAGTCGTTTCGGAAGCGACCGCCGTGGCGATCGGTATGTCGCGGCGCCCGTTCTTTCGTCCTCGCTGGACCTCCTAATGACAACATGCAGCTACCTGTCCCGATCGGCAAGCAGCTGTGGTTGTGGGCGCAACCTCCATCAGCCCCGCTCCTCGGAATTGGCCTTTGCCAGAGTTGACGATGTCTGTCAGTTGTGTGGGGCTGAGGGTGGCTGTTATATTTCTGGCGAACTTGGCGTTCAGCGTTCCTGGTAGCCGTACCATCGACGGGCGCTGCAGCGGCAAGGCCAACTGCGCGCAGCAGAATTTGGGGCACGGAGACAGCAGCGATCACGACGGTCAGGTATTTGCACCGATTCGAAGAAATGTAGAACGTCACCAACGGGATGTCTTGCTTTCGTGAGCGACTTCAGAAGTGAGCGACCCAACACGGACGAACGCTGGCGAAATCTGCAGAGTTGTTAAACACTTTGCGACTTAAGAAGAGAAGGCTTACAGTGAACAGATGAACCAGGGCTGAGGAGCCAGAAGGCGTCGCGTAGTACGTGATCTTATTTACGAGATGGCCGCTGTTATTTCATAGCATGGGTATAGTTCTGGCACACTTGGTGCCTTCAGGTCGCGTGCGAAGATTATTTCGTCGGCAGCCATCTCCTAATGAGATCACATATTAAGTGACGCCTTCTGGCGAGAAGGCTGTTCCGCACTCGCCGCCATGGCTACCAGTGACGCTTGCTGACACGCCGAGGAAATAATGTACAGATTGATTTCTGGAGTTTTACGTCCTACGAAGTAATGTGCAGAAATGCCCAACAAAGTGTATGATGGAAAGACCGCCACCGTAGTTCAGTTGGTACAGCATCGGACGCGTTATGCGGTGGTGATGAGTTCGGTTCGCACCGGCGGCAGGTGTTTTTCGTCCACTTCAATTCCTTTCCATTTATTGATAGTTACTATGCTACAGCTAAAGAAGCTACAAATAACTGCCCCTGTGCCCTCCTTTAAGTCATAGTCTGTTGGATTCATGTGGTTGTGCCTAACAAAGAAACGATCCCTTAGTCCTTTCTCCTTTCCGTTATTTGAAAGTCGAGTAGCAATATAGAAAGGAAAAAGTGGCATCAGGCCATATGTAGCTTCATGCTACACTTGTAGCACTCTTGTAGCTTTATGCAAAGAACGGGCGGATGTCAGACAGACAAACAGACTTTTATTAAAGTCCTGAGGAGCCAGCCTTGGGAGCCATAGAGAGGACTCCTTGACTAGCTGATGGCTAACCCCATGACGGAGCCGGGAGGCCATGCTTCTCTGCTATTTCACGGGCCCTCTGGACAGCCTTGAAATGGTCTTCTTCTTTGGAGCTCGTGATGGCCTTCTCCCAGTCTTCGCTGTTGTTGAAGTCCTATAACACAGGGCACTGCTAGAGCATGCGGATGCCAATTTTTCCTTTAATATAACCTCATGCTCGGCCTGCGTGCTCACCAGTGTTTCGTCTAACGCAGCAAGCACGTTCATTTCTCTTCTACCAATGAACCTCTTTCAAGGCTATTTTATGGCTACTGACAACCCCCACAACTGCTCACCCAGAAGCGTTGCGTGACGGTTCTGTGATTGAAAACGTAATTTCCCGGTCACAAAGAAGGAGCTAGCAACACTCCGTTGGGATGAAGAAATGAAAGGGCGAGTGCAGCGCCTTGTCTCATCGTTTCGCCTCTTTCTCCCATCTAGGGGCCGTTAGTTCCTTTTCAAAGACACGTACGAGGTAGCCCGCCTTTCACCGCTTGTTTTTTTTGTTAGTCATAATGAGGATAGTCATTTAACCCGAAAATGTTTCGCCTGCCCCGTCACTGCTGACGACAACGTCTCGCGCAACGCGCACGCCACAGTGTACTGCGTTCGAAAGAAGACGATGGCCAGCGCGTGCTGCACGCTCAACATCCGAGCGTCCGCCATTTTTTGAGGACTTGTCTGCTTAGCGCGCCGTGGTTCCTGGGCCTGTTCGCCTTCCTGCAACGTTTGGTCTTTGTATAGCCAATGTCTGACCCAGACAGATGCTCGGTGAACAGGCAAGAAGGTAAGGAACCCTACGCTGCGATCTAACCGTACCTATATTCTACAGCTATGTAGTACAGAAGCACTTAGGAACACTTGCGAAAATGGCATTTCGACCTAACGATTTCAGGTGCGGGTGCACCGGGCGCGGCAGAATCGCCACGCCATCCGTCGTTAGTGTACACGCTTCCATCCTACAGCGACACCGCCGATGAACGAGAGGAATGCCGCAGCCTGTCGCACCTCGGGATCCTGATGCCCCTTTACTTATTGCCTCTGCTTTTCCTCGGAACCAAGGTACGACGCCACGATTCTCAAAACACAGTCTAGTTCCCATCCAAGAACACCCCTTCCTTCCCTCCTCGCACTCGCGTCTCTGTCCGCCTGTAAAGACATGCTTGAGTGCAATGTGGAAACGGAAAGAGCCCTAATTTAGGCGCCAATAATGGTCGTGGCGTGTGTGTTAAACATGGCGCGTAAGGAACTCGTGGCCCGAAGGGCTATACCGGTCGAAATAATTGTAGGTAATAACGGTAGGTATTTCAGCACTTCTTGTGTAGCGCTTACTTCTCGGAGAAATTTCGACGCGTGTCGATGCTAGATACCGATAAAAAGAAAATACGTCGCAGTTACATTTTATCCGCTCGACCACCGCATCTGCTCTTGGTGTTTGTGGTGTTGTCGTTTCAGTGTTCTGTGCTTTTCCCCCCAGGGGTTGTCGTGTAGACTGTCCCATTTGTCACCTAGAAAATGCAGTTTTTGATCAGCTGATCATTCGTTGTTCGCCTTTTTCGAGCTCGGTCTATAAAAATGTCTGTTCCTTTAATTTGAGATGTTACACGTGTCTTACGTACAGTGTTGTTCCTCTCTATCGAAGAACGTAAAAATTACGAGTTATCTTTCAGAGATCTGTTCACGTATAGTTTCACCTATGTTCCGTTAATTACCCTTATGAAAATGTCATATTTGACATATATGTAAAAATGTCACGTATGGTCATATCAAGATTGATTTATTTGTGGGGTTCCACGCCCCAAAACCAGCTCTGATTATGAGAGACGCCGTAGTGGAGGTCTCCGGAAATTTTGACCACCTGGGCTTCTTTAACGTGCACTGACATCGCACAGTACACGGGCCTCAACATTTCGCCTCCATCGAAATGCAGCCGCCGCGGCCGGGATTCGATCCCGCGACCTTCGAATCAGCAGCCGAGTACCATAGCCACTAGACCACCGTGGCGGGGCGGTCATATGAAGAATTGAAAATCATGTGGGCACATATGCCCATCAAACCACATTTATTTGAAAGCCCATGGCCTGCTAGACATGTCTGCTTCATTCAAAGAAGTATCATGGCGCCTGAGCAAACCAAATAACCTAAAAAGGTGATTCCTTTTGCATGGGGTTTTCAAATTTGTCCCGCATGTTCGTCTTTTGGCGAACAAGAGGATGGTCAGTTTTTCCAAGCCGACCGTGCGACTCTGTGCCTCCCCTTTCCCGCAGGCGTCATTGTTGAATCAATGTTGATTTGGTTCTCGTGGTGACGTTCACCTAGTTGAATTTCTTTGTTTCTGGAGGCACGGAGGATGATAACTACGTCTGAAGATAGTTGAGCGCGTGTGTTAACTGCACAGGTAAACGGTTTCTTTTCACCTCGAATCCTACTCCAACGAAAGTTCATTAATGGAAGCTGGTTTTAACTTCGTGCCGATTTTAAATAAGCCCCTATGACAAATGACTTGTACTGCGATGGGTATGGTGACTACTGCACTACTGACAGATGCTTGTACCTGTACCACTTACAGCGTACTCGGCGTAATCGTCGATTCAGAAGGACACACGGAGATCAACTCACACTTGGTGTCGGGTTGAGTGCCATAAATAAATATACGCCTTTAACAGTCACCAAACACGCTTGTAAGCCACATTCTCGAGTACGACTTAGAATGATGACATACGATGTGCACGACTATGATGACACAGAATTAAAAGTACTGCGCTAAAGCGGCCGCAAAAAGTCGATGGCCGAATGTCGCGCAGGTAAATTTTATGGTGTACAGCAAGACACACCACGGCGGGAAGCGGAACGCATTCGTGTGTTGAAGGCTCCGGCTGTGAGCACTGGCTCTCGCGTTCCCTCAGATTAGAGTTATATACGTTCCCCTTGGGGATATGCTCCCGTAGGGAGCATATACAGTAACTCTACCTCAGATGAGCGCGTCTTAACCCTACTGGCTCCCATACACGCAACAAGAGAGGACATGTGGTTGTACACTGATCAAGCAACACGTCGGCACGTAGAGTAATAGAAACTCTAACGCCGGCAGGACACCGCGTGCTGAGCCAACGCCACCTAGGTGGCGTTGGCTGAGCACGCACCCATTCAAAATTTCCGTAGCCCTCCACTACAGCGTTTCTATCCTTTCTATCTCTATCAGTCGCTTCCCCCCCCCCCCCCCCCCCAGACGTCATGGGCTGCAGAAATTAGCGTCCTCTTCTTAACCAAACCACAATCATCATCATCATCTACAATCTGCAGTACGGCGGGTGCTTGTACTGCCTGCTTCTTCCTCTACTGCTGTGGGCCTTCAACTCGCTCCCCAAGCCAGGTGCGGCACTTGTACACATGATCACGGTGCCGCTGATGGGACTCATGGGACCGGAACAGATTGCCCGTCAGTACATGTCCGTGAGTATTCATTGCTTCTCGCCCAGCAAACGCTTCATTGTATGACTGGGGAATACCTCTACTGTTCTAGGTGATCGCGATGAGCTGGAGGAATACCACCGCGAGGCCAGTGCTGTCTGTCTCTGTGCAGGCTTGGAAAAGGTTCAGTTCGTAACATTGAGGCTGTTCGCGGTTACAACATATTTGTAGAAACTACGTTCGATTAGCACCGATTCATGGAAATAGCCTAAGCTTCAAGAAAGCTTTCCACCGAATAGTGAGCATGACGGTGCGTATATCTGCTACAATGATGGTGCTTCCGCGGCCTTCTTTTTTTTGTTCTAGTACACAATCGACCAGAGTACCAAGCAGCAAACAAATACACCAGTAGCGGTAGCATAGACAGACAAAGCGTCGTACTCTTGTAACAGTTCCCGTTTGGCAGGCTGCCGCTGTGGTGTAGTGGTTTGAGTGCTCGGCCACTCACCCGAAACACACGAGCTCGTTCTCGTCCGCGACAGTTGCACTTAGACGGCTGCATTTCTTGTACTTGGCGTTGTATACACTTAAGAAAAAAAAACTCAACTGATATAAACATGCAGTACCCTCCACTGCTGCGTGCCTCATCATATCGTGGTTTTGACACGTAAAATCCCAGAAATTATGAATTTCTGTTTGGCGAAGAACGTGCCCCGAAACAAACGTTCCTCTCGCATAGCTGTAGCCTAAATCGACCTCCGAATGTTCGGCTATACGAGTGCACTTCGGAAACCTGCGTCACCTCGTACAAAGTATCCTAATGAAACTTCCGAATACGTAGATATGTTACACGATCTTCTCGTATATCGGCTGACTCCGCTATTACGCTGGCTACATAATGGGACAGCGGAGGGCGCCGATCCTGGTGCTGGAACAATACTGAGCTGATTTTCAGCTAAGTAAAGATGAAGACCAGGCAAGTCTCCCAGAAGCTCCGGCAAAAGAAGCATAGCGAGAATGGCTTTGTTGAAGCAATTGTGCTCGTGAGGGCTTGTGTTTATTGCGTTCAAGTTAACCATGGACCGTTTCTCACACAGTCAGTAACCAGCAGATCCGTGGGATAAGCACGCGCCTTAACTAAGGTCGCACGCCGCTCAGCCAAAGAAGGACAACATGGTTCTCTTAGGTGGGGTCTCGCAACATTTTTTTGACATAGTGGAAAAACGCTGCCGCATGACAGTCAGGGATTCAGCGAACATGCCACCCAGTCTTTATCGCGGCGTACGCAGCTGGGCATTAGCGCTTTCGTTTCAAAGATGGCTAAAAGTAGCTCGCTCCTTTCGGCTTATTCCGTAGGCGAGGCACTCGACTGCGCAGGTGAGGAGGATGCGGTCATTGGCGGATTTCACAATCTCAGGAATGACCTCAATATCGTGATTGCTTGTCTAACGGTGTTCGTTAGGCATAGAGAGAGCTAGAAGCAGCGCACCGTTTCAGTCAGAGAAGGCACAGCTTTCAACACGAGAGCCGTTGGCGAGCAAAAGCGCTCCAAACAATAGGGTTTGGATCCAGTGGCGCCGAATCCGCTGTTGTCAGGACATGTTAGCGTGGAACCCACTATTGTCTTCCTAAACTTGTTTCTGGCTCAATAAAAGAAAAGGTTTGCCTCTATTTTAAGAATAATGTCGTGAAGGTAACTTAACGCTTTCTCTTTCGATCAACACTCTGCTTACTTTCTTCTCTAGGCGCAGTGCCGACGTGTCAAGCCCACGGTACAACGGTACTTACTACTTGTGGATGCATATCGCTGTTTCCAAAACCACCTGCGCTCTCTACATTCCACGCTTTGTCCCGGCCACACTTCAGCAGTACAGAATCGTTTCTTGTGTGCCATTACCACTGACGCCACCCGATGCCGCCACGTGCTGGCAGCGTAGTGGATGTAGGCGGTGAGGTACAACCAAATTGAGGGAAGCGCGCTGGCGCACGATACAGAAGCGGCGAAGGCCTGTCCAGCAAGCGACGAGAAAGCGGACAAAAAAACCGTATTCTCGTCCACAACCATATGCTCTAACACCGTGAAGTCCCAACTACGGTGAGCCGTAGTGAATAATAAACTCGGGCAAGGACGGGGATTTTAGTTCAAAAGGACAGAAAGTTGAGCGAGTTGGTAACAGTCCATAATCAAAAGAAGAGGCGTGCAGGACACGGACACAAGGAGAGCAGCGAACACCACGAACGCCGGCTAACAACTGATGCACAGCACAGAGGCTTGAGTCAGCCGTCGATTAGCTTAAACAGAGAGGAGATAGAATGCCTTAGGAGTTGTCTATCGCGAAGACCGGCGCGTGTAACCGTTTGACAGGTGGCGCTACCATTCCGAGCATGCGCAGATAAGCTGTGTGTCTTCTTCTTTTTCGCCTCTGTGCTGTGCATCAGTTGTTAGTCGGCGTTCGTGGTGTTCACTGCTCTCCTTGTGTCCGTGTCCTGCACGCCTCTTCTTTGATTAGGGATTTTAGTTTTTAAGTGCAACTGCTTATGCATCTATGGATGTTTCCGCTCACTATAAGTGCATCGACAGAGAACGAAATGATGTCCAGCAGACTAGTTATGGCTCATTGTTTAGTCATGTACGAAGGATACCCGTTCCTTGTACTTGAGCTTAATGCTTAGAACGCATCACTGTTGTTAGACCTTCACGATTATTACAGCGTTCGACAACAACTACCACTTCCTCTTATTCAAAATATTGTGCTTCTCTGGGAAGAATGACGCAATTTTTGTTGAAATGCGATTGAGGCTAAACATCTGTGCGCCATGAAGTACCGCACATAGCCTCCCCGGAGCTCTCACAAATTATGTGCCTTCAAACAGAACAGCAAAACCATCAGCATTTTGTCGCTGTCCTACCCTTTATCTTTTGTCTCCGATTGCGCGTCGGAGTTTGCGCTGATATCGAGCGGCCACCGTGGCTCGACTTTGCCGGGCATGACACCAAACGCCGTCTCGCAGGTCGAGGCCCTTACCCTGGCCTTGATGCTCTCCTTGGTGGTGGTCGTCGATCGCTGGAGCGACTTGGCTCTGTACCTGGCGCTTAACGTCTCCAAACGCTTTGGGCTATGTCGTGGCAAGCTGTTCGCTGCAATGTGCTTGTGCTGCTTCGTGTGTGCGTCGCTCTTCTCTGGCGTCGTCGTGTCGACCGCGCTGCTGTACATGATAAACCGTGTGCTGCTGACCATATTCAAGGAGGACATGGACTGGCCACAGGAACTGGCCGTGCCTCCGACGAGCGTCATTCGGGGTGGCTCCGCGCAGGGCTCGTTGCAGGAGACGAGCTCTATGCGTTCTGGGGTGGTCACAGGAGACCAAGTCCTCTACGAAAAGCTGACGCAGGTTGTGTTGTCGATGAAGCAGCCCGTCAGCACATCTCAGACCCCTACCACAGCTCCGCAGGTAGGTACGCGCTAAAAGGCGCGCCAGATAACTGCACTATGTGGTGTTAGCTGCGTCGGATATGGATATACCCAGTCGACCATCAAATCACAACTTCATCCTGAAAGAAAAGAGCTAGAAGGACATCGACGAGGTCGGTTCCTATTTACTTGTATCATTATGATGCAAGCAGTGTGGATGCCAATATTTCCCTTTAGCGACCATTAAGGCCCGTGCACACAAGCGGAAAAACGCGCGCGGCGCGGCGCCGGCGGCAAAACTCGAGCCTCCGAGGCTGCCGCGCGGCAGGATTCTCGTGCCGCGAGAGCGATCGCTCCGTGCGCGATTTCCCGCAGCGCGCCGTGTGCCGCCGGGGAAAAGACCAATCGGAGCGTCCCCGTCCGTGACGTACGCGCTCTAGGAGTCATGCGGACCCGCCCGGAGGCTCGTTTCGTACCCGTGCGGCGGCTCGCTTGCCTCTCGCGCTTGTTCGCCCGAAGGAGGCGGGATTTCCCGGGGCTGCCGCCACGGTTCGCCGCGAGCAGTGTGGCTGTGTCGCCGCCGAAGCGTTTCTCCGCCGGCGGCGCGCTGCGCGGGTTTTTCCGCTAGTGCGCACGGGCCTTTATACTCAACCTTGCGGGATTCCACAGAAATTATTTGCCAAACTTCTTTGTCCTATACCTCAACTGCGCTTACAGAGCAGGGTCGGAAGCTACGAAGCTTAAAAATAGCACGCTAAACAGCGCTCTGTATATTGGGATAGACTGTAATTAAATAAACATTGTATGGTGCCAAACCAAGGATTAGGAACTTCACTGCTCTCGCATAGGTCTGGGAGGTACCTCGTGCTAATAGGCAGCGACGTAAACGCATAGACTAAGCGAAGTTGTAGACTTTCGTGCGAAACGCTGATTCGTGTCCACTGCCGTCTATTAGGTAAACATACTACATACACAAGAACAATTTCATGGGCGACTGTTAAAGGGAAAGTTGCAACAACCTGTCGAGCGTGACAGGGGGAGGCATAAAAATGGTCAACGAGAGTGTATAGACAGTCAAGCGAACAGTGTAAGTTTGCTGCTTACCTGCAGACGGGTTATCTTGGCAGCCACTATCGTACCTCAGCAGCTGCAGAGATTGAATACGCGGGCTTGATTCTCGGTCACAGCAAAACCATCAGCATTTTGTCGCTGTCTTCGATTGCGCGTCGGAGTTTGCGCTGATATCGAGCGGCCACCGTGGCTCGACTTTGCCGGACTTGACACCAAACGCAGGAGAACCTGCAAACATAAATAAGGGAGCGCGTTAAATCATCCCAGGTTGTGAAAATTTTACAAAACCCGCTCCTACCCCATTATTTCCTAATGATATCGTATATTTGGCACGCGAAACCCCAGGAATTGTTGCGTGGTGTATATTAGTTACGCCTGTATGAGCCTCATCTCAACCACAGGGTGATGTCATTAGCGTATATATGCAGGAACCTGAGTCAGGGATGTGTTGCAAAGCTGCAGGTTTGGGTAGTAAACTCAAGCCAGTTAAAATAGGAATGAGGAAAGTAGCGACGCTTTGAGGCGACGTGCCAATGCTGCCTAGTGCGCTTACTAAGAATACCTCTGGACCAAGTGTTACGGTATCATTGGGGTCAGCAAGGAAACTACGATAATGTAGGAGTAAGTTTTGGTGCCAAAGTACATCGTTTGGGCCAAACATCGTTAGTTAAAAATACAAGCCCTCATCACTATACGACATACGATCCCTCATGACATGTCTCAAGCTTTGAGATGGTGCGATTGAAAGATCACCTAGGTAGCGGGATCGCGAAATGCCCTTACGCTGTAATCAGCCATAGCAGAAATTTTCAGCTCACGCTGACGTGCGGCATGTTATGTAGCGCGGCCGGTGAAAACCAGAGGATGGTTACGATTGAACGAAAGCGTGGATTTGGCCACCACCACCGTTTGGTATCCACTGGGTTTCAGTTAGTGCCGCTTCGGCGGCTCCTCGTGCAGTATGCAGCTGGTCACTCGCAGTGTATATAAGATTCGCTAAATGCGGTGACAATGGCGATATCACTTCACAGGCGGCACAAGCAAGCACCGCTTCATTACCGAAGGAACTACAGGAGGCCGAGGAAGGAGCTCTTTCGGCTAAGCGTCGATTCAGCCATTGGCGCCAGTTGTGGCCCCGGAAGCAGAGTGCGGCTACTCCACAGGTAATCAGCTTTTAAAGTATATGCGCACTTTCGGTAAATCCCAGTCGTTTGCTTGCTTGTTCTTTGCTAGGCCTTACAAAAATGAGTCGGACGTTTCTACAGGGAAGCTGTATGGTTGCTCTAGCCTTCGTCACGTACATTTCTGTAGAATTGTCATTTCTGTATGTCTGTAGATTGTCTGAATGTGTGCTTAATTATATCCTGTGGCTGTCCTGCATACTTTGCCTTGCAGATATTTTGAGGCCTGAGTGTGCACAGCTCACTTTGTGCGTTTGCTTTCTATGAACAAGAGACATTTTGTCATCTGCGTGCACCGAAAACTATGTGTCCAAGCACTGGATGGGTCGAGGCAGAGGAAATCACAACAAAGTCTTCGTCCTCCCCTGCTACCGCTCGTAGCATTTTTCTTTAGAAGCTCCGTTACATTCCTCACGCAGACGAAGCCCGCTGGGCGAGTCAGGCGTGCTCTCGTTGGATGTATGGCTTGAGCCGGGCCACACGGGCCAGTTCAGTTTGTGCAGAACGTCGGCCACCGAACCGAGACGCGCTATCATATGGTAGCAACCACCGACGCCGCACCACGAGGACGCTAATGTCAGCAGTCTAGGCCAGCGCATATACGCGGATTCGATCCCGGCCGCGGCGGTCGCCTTTTCGATGGAGGCGAAAATGCCAGAGGCCCGTGTACTATGCGTTGTCAGTGCACGTTAAAGAACCCTAGGAGGTCGAAAATTTCCTGAGCTCTCCACTACGGCTTTTCTCTCCTCTATATCTATTGTCACTCCCTTTCCCCCACCCCCACGGACGCTTAGCCATGCTCCCTACATGGGCTGCAGAAATTAGCGTCCTTTCCTAACCGAACCACAATCATCAATACCGGCGGCAAAAGAAAATTAAAGTATAATAAAGAGGTCGGCGCGTGCACGAATGTCAAACCCGGCACGCGCTTTTGGTTCGAGCAGCTGCGACATTGGTTGCTTTGTTAAAGTTCCGCAGCGACCTCACGATTCCTAACAGTGGTGACTCCGGACTAAGAGATCGGCGATCGCAGTAATGCGCCCGCGAGACGTCGCAGCTGTTCAGCTTCGTCTGCCCACGTTCTGGCGCAACAACCCGCGGCTCTGGTTCGGCCAGGTAGATGCACTCCGATTTGCACCACATCTCCTCAGATTTCTTCGTTTCGTCGCTTACTTTGCAACCTTTCACCTGAAGTGGCCGTTACACAGCCATTGCAAGTCATGTCGCCAACCGCCCGAAAGCAGCCTTTCTGGCTTGTTGGACAACATAGGAACCCAGCCCGCGGTGAAGGTATTCGTCGCCCACCCGAGACGTTGTCGCCTGGACCAAGTGTGGCCGCGATGGCGTGGCGCCGCCAGATGACACTACTTCTACTTCGTGTGTGTGCGCGCTAAATTTGCCCTCCCCCTGCGATCGAAAACAAAAATTAAAATAATGTGGGGGTAGCCCGCATCACCCGAAGGTATATCGGGCTTGTGTTGTGCGTGTGCATGCGTGCGTGTGTGTGTCACCAAGAAGTTCAGTTGCGTGCTTGTGCCCTGGACATTTTTGTGAGACATGTGTTTGCGAGGAGTCGTGCACGGGTGTGCACTGATTGCGCTACTCGTCAAACGCCTGTGAGCATGCAGAAGGGACAACCCCTTTTCGCTCGAGGCGGCCATCGAGAGGAGGGGGAGTTGACACCCACTTGGACGCAGTCATCGTGGGCGTCGGGAGGGACGACCCGTTCAACCGGACATTTGGGCGCTGATTGGACTGTTATAATTAGGGCATATTTCCTAACTAGGAATCTAGGGACATCTGCCGGTGTGAAACTAGCTGCCGAGCTAACTCTCGGTGCGGTCCTTTCATCCTTTATATGATGTAAATAAACTCCTGTTGAGTTTTCTCTCTCTGCCCCGGCTCTCTACTCCCGGAATCCAAGTGCCTGCGGGTCATCTTCACCACTAAGCACAACGCTACCAGCTGGTCGGATCTTTCAGAAGGCCATTCGCAACATATATGGCTCAAGAGTTGGCGGACGTCACTGATCGCTGCACCTACGATCTATGCCCTGTACCGGCGTCTAAAGCAGGACATTGTAGATCGCACCTGATCGCATCTGAGAGCGCGCGCCTAAGCATCTGCTTACCACTGAAGAGCTTGATGACTGGCGCTCCTCCCAGCTGCTCAACAGCATGATACAGCTCCTACGCTCAAGCGACCTCGACTCGAACGGTTTGCTGCTCAAAGGGCTCTTCAGCACCGCTTGCCGTTGTCCACCCGCCGAGTCTTGGCTGCTCCAGAAGAGGTTACCCTCGCGACTTCTGTTTCGGTCACCGCACTCTTTTCAACACCAGAGTCCCCCGTCGTATCTCGCTTAGGTGTCCCGGATTCAACAGCTCGCCGCTTCCATCGATGCCCTTAGGAGGCTCTCATTACCAGCGTGGTGTTTCCACACGTCCAGGCAACAGATAGTCTGTCCCGAGCGGTCCTCACCCAATCAGTCCTCGAAGCTCGCCTATTTGCTGGTGTCATCGCACTTACCAGCCCCGCACCCGCCGGTGCAGGTCCCGATGCACATGGTCAGGCAACGCATCGCAAGATTACTGATGGCGGTATGTGAACTTGCTCTACAGCCCCGCCGCCTGTTCGCGGTCATGGACAGCATTTCCGACCTGCGCTTCCTCGTTTACACGGGTTGGTTCGAGAAGCTTGCGAAGCTGGTTGCTTTGTCAAAAGCGCCGCTGCGACCTCGCGATTTCTAACAGTATGATCGACCGCATTAAGGCGCGGTCCAGGATGACAAATTCGTCAGCACAGCACGCCAAGAACTTCGTATATAGACCATACCATCCTACAGGAGTCCATGGCCTACAACATCGCCAGAGGCACAGCTGAGTGGGCGATGCTGGCTCTCCTACCTGACCTTGATGTGTCCTGGCAAGCTAGCGAGAGCAGACGAGCGTTTCAACGAGCTTTCTGTGCACGGCACGTAGTCTCGGCTATCAAACAGTCCTCAGTTGTCGACAAAGGCAGGTCAGTGTCCAAAGTGGGACGAGGCGGCCATGCGTATAAAGTAGAAGGCGTACGTAATATGCGGCAAAATCCCGTCCCAGTTCATGCGATCTGATGCGACATGCATGGACAGCGTGTTGATAAGCGTTCAATTGGTGCGCTTTGTGAGTCCACTTGTTTGAGGATGGTAAGGAACCAAATGCAAAAAAAGTCGATGCGCGCAAATGGAGAAGCTTCTCTATGAAGATTTTGCTGCGAATTGTCGTTCACAGTCGCTGATGATGAATGCGTGGAGCCCGCGCCAGAGGATGTCAGAATGAAGATGATATGGCACCAGCACTCGCTGAGGGTATGGTGGCCGTCTCGCAGTAACGAGTAACACAGTCGACACGCACGACTATCCAGCCGTTATCAGCTGAAGAACGTGTGAAAGGGCGTAGATGATCAATGCCGACTTGCTCAGGAGGTGTACAAGGCGGCCACACAGGCTACAGTTCAACGATGGCAACTATTTTGGGATGCTTATGACTCTGAAACTTCGTGCAGCTGGCGACATACTCTTCGGTGGCGTGACGCATTAGAGGACAATAAAACCGCTGTTTTGCTCTGGACAGAGTCCTTGCTGATTTTAAGCGGCCCGAGGTAGGGTCGTCGTGCATGACACGTGAGACAGAAATGCGGGGACTTTCTGCAAATGGAGAAGCAGTTCCAGTGCATTCATTCTTGCAAAGGTGGCTCCATGGGAAGCACGAAAACGACGCGCTGACGTAGACTATCACGTGGGGGAAAAGTATGGCTGCAACTTGGGGTGCTTCAGCTGCTCAGACTTGAAGTGTACGATGTCGGAAAAATAATACCAAATAAAGAGCGGATTGATGAACGTTGTCCGCGTCACAGTCTGTGGATTCAAGTGGCGAACTTGAAAGGCAACCATTGTCCTCATGATGCCGGACGGTCTTCAAGGATACAGTAATATAACCTTTGGAACCTGAGCGCCCAGCGTGAAAACCTGCTAGATGGATCGCTCAGATTGATAAACCAGCAGAGGGAGTGGCGGTCTGTGACGACTGTGAAGCGTCGTCCGTACAAGTATGACCGAAACTATGGAACTGCAACGACTACGGCAAGACACCCCTGTTCGGACACAGTGCAGTTGCATATTCAGGCTTTCTTAGCGAGCTCTCGGCCACCGCTGCACCTGTGCCTACACCACTAGTGTCTGTACGAACTTGTTGGCGCGGAAGGATCAACGTGCCGTAGAATTGGTTGCGACGTTAAAATTAGCTTCAGCTGGCGAAGAGAGGTGCCACACTCGTGTCCAGACGAATGGCTCATCCTTTCGCAGAAGGCGTGTCAGCGGGTAAGCAACGTCCTCAAACCGATCATAAACCGTCCAAAGAGCGAACATAGTCCGAGAGGAACTGCACAGCCCCCTTACAGAACGTGCTGCCTGGAACGCTATGGTCTTCTGTGGTTCAGGCCGGATAACGTCCTTATCCACAAGGTGACCTCAGGTAACGCTTGACCCTCAGCAAAGTGGCACTTCGAGTTGCCAGCTAATCTGGTTTTCTTAATGCACGCTGACACAACGTCTAGGCGCTGATTGTGTTTGGTAGATGTTCGACCACAAGTGACAACGTCGTCGATTGGCACATGCAAACGCCCCCCTTTAGGCTACGTACAATCGCATCCATGAACCGCTCATAGGCTGCGGGGTCGTTGCAATATAAGTTCGTTCGGCAGAGACTATATCAGAGAAAGCGTCTGCGGAAATAAAAGCTGCGGCCTTTGTTCGCATGCGTTTAGAAGACGTTCTTGGTATAGGTTCTTGTAGTCGGTAACAAGGTGACAGATAGGTATAAAAACGTCATAACAATATGTCGTTAAATATTGTGCATTTCAAGATACAAGCTGTCTGCATAACGTCTGAATAAAAATTCGAAATATTTTTGTCAAGGTACTCGCTTCATTTGTTGATGAAGCTTTTGTTTCACACACTCTTTGTCTTCCCCAGATACCTGTCACACAGTTGGCACCAGCGCTGGAGAAGGTGGAGGCATACAACGGCGCTACAGGAAAGCCGGCAAATTCAGCCACCAAACCAGTTACGACATCTGATGGAGCCAGGCATGCTGACGCTGCTGCAGTGCGAGCTGGTACTTCGTCGACAGAGACCGGAACTCGTGCTTCCACGTGTGAAGCGTCCAACGCATTGCATAGACTCGTTCGCGTAGACCTCGCTGACGAAGAAGGTGAGGGACACATGCTGTTTCCATTGTGACCGCATTGCGATTCAGTTGGTCGTGGGGCGCATACAGTATGCGCTCGTATGCTGGTATCTACGAGTGCTCTCACGATTGTTGATTATCTTTACGACGACAAGTAGCGCATTTCTTACTGTTTTATGATGGCATAGGAAGTAAGCAATACTCCAATTATTGTGGCCTCTCAAACGCTTCAAGAATCATGAACGCATCTTCGGAGCAGCGCAAATGAGTAGATTTGTGCACGCTTATACAATAAGCTTGCTAGCGAAAGTTCGCAATCTGACTTAACGTGGCCGTCGAACATCCTGATCAGTTTAGGAAGTTTACTTCGGCATGCAGTAACATACACATAGAAACAATTAGCGTGCACTGTGACAGCACGTTGCCCCAGTTATCTCGCGCCCCGGCTATTGTGTAAAACTTGTGGTTCGCTTTCTTTTTTGACAGTCTAGTTTTACTAAAGAAAATCATTTTTGCACGCTACGAAGTTTTGCTGCATCTGTGCATTTCATATAAAAGCAGGGTAACGCCCTTTATCACTTCAGAAATTGGTGTTGCGATCTGAATTATGAGAACCATATCGCTGTAGTTTCGTGAGACTCAACGTTAAGTACGCACAAATACATCCATGTTGAAGCTGCGCCTTGATATGTACTCTTAAAAGAGCGTGCATCCTTTATTCTCGAAAAGGTATACCCCTAGTCATTTCGCATTTCTTCATGCTACAGGTACTTTCAACCCAATGACGCCCTTTGCCGTCCGCAAGAAGAAAGAGTCGCTGGAATGCCAGCAAAAGCTGGACACGCAACGCCATGTTGGCGCGACCACAGGATTGCGCAGAGGCTATGTGCCCAGGATGTCACAGTCGACGGGCGCTGGTAGTCTCAACAAGAAACAAGAACAGGAAAGCCAAGGTAACGCCTTGAGCCTTCTGTTTAGACGGCACTCGTCCAGGTTTCGCCGGGAGAGCAAAGGCAGCGAAGTCTCCAGTTCAACGATCAAGGGCAAGAAACGCTCTAGGGTAATCGGCAGCCTAGGTGCCATTGCTGACTTCTTTACTGGAAGGCATTTCTCCGAAACACAACCCAGACACACATACGAGGAGAATGTCCATGCCGCCGATCAACACGCCACGTCTAGCATCCTGCCGGCTGTAGTCAAGCCGCCCGTAGCAGGAAGCGAAGCCAAGCCTAACGCCGACAAGTCGGCAATGATGAATGTTGAGTCCTTAGCACGCCGCGTCGGTGCGTCTGTGGAAAACCGTGCGCCGCACTGTGGCTCGTCGTCGGACATTCGTACCGAACTACAAGATCCTGGAACTTCCAAAACATCAGGGGACCAGTCTAGCCACCCTGTTTCGGCCGTAGTCTCTGGCCCCGTCATTACGGACGCAAAGGAAGCTCGCGGTCCGCCTGTCGCTGCGACCAAAGCGAACCCTAACGACGCAGTCAACGCCACGGCACATGCAGCAGCCGCGGTTACTGCCACGAACACCGTCTCTGTCTCACTCGAGGAGAGCTCCGTTAGGCCCACCAAACGGGCACGCGAAAAGGGCGTCGCGAGCAGTCGCAGGCCTACAATGGGGGACAACGTGCAAGACGCTGCTTCCGTTGTGACGAAGCTTCACGTTCAAGCCAGCGACAGCGACGGTCGAAGAGAAGAAAACGCGGCTGATGACCAAAGTGGCGAAAAGCCAGCTAACGAGGAAACTTGCAAGGGAAGTCGCGAGGCAAGCGGGCATGCAGCAGCGGCAACCGATGTCACCGTTGCTAAAGACAAGTTGCAGGACGAGACTAAAACGTCCCATCGTACCGAACCACGAGACAAGGAAGTGCACTCTAGATCGCGTACAAGCAAGGATAAAACCGAGGCAAAGAAGAAAAGCAAACGGTCCGGCAAGAGGAGCCGGGATTCAGCGTCTGAGTCTCGCCGCCAGTCTCTACATTCCAAGAGCAGAGCGTCTGTATCTCGTGACACGCCACAGCAGGAACAGCAAGCGCAGAGCGAACGTTCATCTCCCGCTATACCTAGTCAAGGATCGCTAACAAAGCTTTCTAGTCCCGTTTCGAACAAGGACCAAGGTAAGCCTGACAGTGGCAGCCGATCTGATTCAGTTCTTGCCACCGAAAGCGAGCAGCTTGGCGCTGCCACATCCGGCGCAACCCGTCGGAGCCAAACCGAAGGCCTTGAGCCGAGGCAGCTGCCAGCGCTGTCAGATTCGAGTAAGGTCTCCGCATCCTCCGGAAACGAGTCCGGAAGAGAGTCTGTGCGACTGCAACAAATGTCCAGCGGGGAAAGTGGTCGCCCTCGGGACATGAGCCGCCAGTCCAAAACTCCCGTCAGACGCCGCCAAAGTACCGGCCCCCAGGCAACCAAGAGCCGTGCCAAGGAGACTAAGCAACCTTCCATTGCCACCAATGGGCTGCCCGACAGCAAGGTGACTACTGATAGACGTAAACCGTCGGAAGAAGAATCGCCTGTTCAAGTGCGTAAAGAGGACGCGCAGAAACAGCCACAGTCGCGTGAAATCCCGAAGGCGCCTGAAATCACCACCGCAGGTGAGGGTGAGAAGGTACTTGGAGCTACCAAATCCAACGAACCAGACGAGGCCGCTGTTTTCACGAGTAATTTACGTGAGAAAGGCTCCAAGTCCACAACTATTGAAACTCCACAAGTTCAGTCTCTTCAGCTCGCTCCTTCAGTAGGCAGTGTATCGGTGCACAACTCACAACGCCCTTCTCGGCCGAGCCTGCAGACTCGGAAGCAATCCGTCGTGTCCTTCGGTTCGGGAATCAAGGGAGCGGTGGACGCATACTATCCGGAGGAGTCTCCTCAAGTGGTGAGTTGGGCTAGCTTAACATGCAGCAAAAGGAGCGCTCTGCATGTATCGTGTGACCGGTGTCTTTCCAGCCGAAAGCGTTGGCGCATCTGCAAGAGATGGCACCAAAGCCCTTTACAAGGAAGAGCGTGTCCACTATTCTCAAGGTTTCCAGCTCAGCGACTGTGCCCCGGGGCGAACCTTCGGTCGACTTCGGCAAAGCACATTTCACTCTGATCAGGTTTGTGTTTAATGGCGCCTCGCACATACATCGAGGTTAACGAAAGAACGCTATGGTGGAGCATTCGACATCGCAGGCCAATTAAAACAGCTGCTTGGCATAGTTGGGTGTGGTTCACGATAACCAATAAACCACAGCGCTCGTGCGATGTCTATATTCTTCTTAGTCCGGGTGTGAGCGCTGTGTTTCGTCAATATCATGAGTCGCGACCAAGTTTTGTAGTCTTTGCATGCCTCTTGGAAGAGGGCTAGCTCACATATAAAGTGAAACCATTACAGGCATCAATTTCCGCAGACACCCCCTCCCCCATTATGGCGCTCCTCATAATCATCTGGTTTTGGCATGTATAAAGCTCATCGATTCTCACAGCTAGTGTAATTCGGCGTTCAGGTCCTTATGTTCGTAATTCTATCATTAAATGCACAAGTGTTGCACCTGGAGGAAATAAGCAGGCTTTTTTGTATCCACATTACTGCTCAAAAAGCGCGAGTGGGCACTGTATGGCCAGGAAAGTCTCGCTACCTGAGCAAAGTATCTTGCAACGCTACATAAGCTCTGTTTTACGCCTTTAGTGTATGCCAGAGGAGATGAAACTTCTATTTTCGCACGATTCTTGCATGCATTTCGGTAGAGCTAACATTTCGATACATTCTCGAAACAATTCGAAAAAATTCGGGTTTACGATTAAGGACTGTTCGATCTGAACATAAGAATTAACGGCCAAGGCACTGTTCGATCCTACATCGAAAATTTTCGAATATTCCCGCACTCCTCTTTCTTCATGCACGTTTGCTTGCACTTAATATTTGATTGGAACTGTCGTTGAATAATCTTGTTCACGGAAACGTGTTTACAGCCTGTTCGTTACAGTGAGCACGTTTTAGCAAATGTGCTTTATGAGCAGCGTGCAACGAAGACCGAGGCGCATCTGCAGGACCCAGCCGTCCTGTATTTCTGCTGGGATAATTTCTTACGGAGACGCTGTGCATATGGGTATAATGTGAATAACTTTTGACGATAGTCCTGAGGGTAAGAAGCCGTCGTATAGGGCAGCCTGTCGGGCCTATCACACGTTTGGACGGGAAGGCATATATTTTAACCACCACATCAGAGTTCCATTGGTCTTCGGTGGTTTTACTGGGCCACCTAACGAGGAGCACTTCCAGAGCATGTGTTCTAGATTACTGAACTCGCCGCAGTGATGGCAATGTGGTCTGAATTCGTCGTGGCACTGAGAATGAGCAACATTAGGTTAGGGTATGACTTGAAGCAAGCGGAGCATGGAAACCTGCGCTCTGTTTAGCTCTTTCATAACCTTATGATGGAGTACTCTGTGTGATCCACCTATACCCACGCGGGGGATTATGTCGCAAGCACGGGTGTGGGCAGACTCGTTCAGATTTTTGTAGGAGCGAAACTCGGCGCCGAGATGGGCTTGGAACGAGGTGATGGTGTGCGGAGTGATCTGGCCCCGAAGTGTTCTGTTATCTTCATCGGATATGTGACTTGCCGCAAAGGCTCTGGTGGCGTATCTCGAGTCCGAGAAGATGCACGCTAAGTCGTCATCTAGCAGTGCTAGGTCGATCGCAGCATGCTTTGCTTTATAAGGGCTCGCGGATTTGACAGTGGCTGCGTTGATCTGTGCTCGGTGGTCTATCGCGACTGCCGTGAAATGATGCGTTCGGCCACATTGAGCCGCGTCCACGAAAGTGACCGTATGTGGTTCGTCTCTGACTTTCTTCGGGATGACTCTTGCCTTTCGCCTTCGTTCACTGCGGTAATGGGTGCACCTTGCGTGGGAGTGGTGCGGTTCGCATGTTTTCCATCTGCGATTGCTGGATTTCGTGGGGTCTCTCGTCTACCAGCGTGGGATTAATGACTAAGATGTCCAGGATCTTCGCCGAGGAGGAAGAGAGCCTCAGCACTTGTGCCGTTTCTTGCGGTTGAATTATCTGTTCGAGTGTGTTTTGGACTCGTAGTTGCTGTAGTCTTTCCGTGCTTGATGGCGCGAGAATACTCAGTACCTTCTTGACGCTTTTCCTAATGAGCGTGTTAAGTTCCTCCTTTCCGCTTTTCTGCCATTTGCGCATTGCAGCGCCATGTATCCAACATGGCTCATTAGAAATCCATAGAAAAGTCTGAGCAGGTGCCTGATGAGTGCATCATTTGTGTTGCCTTGAAGTCGACGATTTTGGCCAGAACCCTGACAGACTCGATTCTGAGGGCCACATTTCCCATACCTGTGTTTAGATAAATATCAATACCTGAAATTGGGTTCCACACCCTTCCTAGTTTTTTCTAGTTGGTCTATGAAACACTGGCTGTGTTTGGCGAAGGGGGCGGGTAAGCACCTGAGCGCTGTTCCCACAATGGAAACGGACTCGGGGCTCAAGCCTCCGTGCAGCCAATAGCTTCTTGTAGCGAGCTCTCCACTTATTACTCAGAGCCTCCGAGATTTCAAATAGTGATTTCGTCCACATGTAACGTGTGGCTGGCGCCTTCGATGCGGGATAACTGTACCGATATTTTTCTCATCGCTATTTTCAAAAAGAGGGGCGAAGCCTACGTCCCTCGGAGAGTGCCGTGGCCCCTCTCATTCCTCTGTTCTAAGGTCTGAGCTGAGAAATTACCTGACATATTTGTGAAAGGCTTCTCCGAAATTAAGACCCCACACCTAGTCAAGGATGTGTACGTGCCATACGTTGTCAAAGGCTTTTTCGAGGTCCCGACGTAAAATTTCACGCACGTCTCACATGTCGCTGGCAGCGATGTGCTTTTTTAGTAGTTTCATCACGTCTTGCGACGGGAGACACAGGAGAAGCCCGAGTATGTTGAATAAAAATAGCTCATTTTACTCTGCATGTCTAGATATGCTTTTATGAATGGCATTTTCTGCACGTTCCCTACGCAAGAGGTAAAGGAGATGGGCCTGAGGTTGGCAAAATTTGGGCCTTAACCATATCTTTGATCTCCCTCGTTAGTCTCTAGACGCAGTCGTCGTCACGGTCCCTCAGGGCCTTGCTGGAGATGCCATCAGGACTCCATGCAGATCTGCTTTTGAGGCCTCCTTACTGCAATTCGTACTTCACTAGTTGGAATAGTTTGTATAACTTGGTGTTGGGTCGCACGCACCGAGGCACCTAGTGCGAGATACTTTTCGGCCATGTCCTCGGCTATTTTTTCGTCGCTGCTTCGTGTAATATCTATTTCATCGTGTGGCCCTGGTTGGGTTTAGTATTTGTATCGTACAGGCGGTGTTCAAGAAGGTTGCACTTACCACCCACTCCTTCTAGCTGTTCTACTCTCATCTGACCGAGTGGCGTATTTCGTCCCACTAGGAGGAGGGAAAATTTGGCGGTCTGTGAGTGCGCAGAAACTGTCATCATCACGAAAGCAATGCGCACGCTCATTTCTTTTTTCTCTTGCCCTTCTAGTATTTACACCCACGGTCCTTGCAGAAACATGCATGATAAAAACAGTAGGTGCGCGCATCCTTTCCTCATTTATTTAGGGACCCTGCTTTTATTTGGAGTATTTATCTAGCGGGCTTCGCATAGTCATGATCAAAGAGGGCTAAAGCGACACATAAACAAGCGTTTAATACAAATAACACGCTGATCTACCATATATTCACGCATAGAAAGGGCTGAAGAACCTTTTAAAAGATCAATTTAAACATTTTGAAAGATCATTTTAAATATTCAATTAATTAACCGTTTCAACTGTTGCTTTAAACGCAAAATGATTCTCAAAGATGATTCAGAGTCCGGAGTGTTAGTGTTAGTGTGCGGGTAATGTATTTTTGGGCTCGACTTTTTCGTAATCTTTCGGTTCGCGTGCTGTATGTTGTCCAGTAAACAATGCACTGTTCAGCGAGGCACAGCCGTATAGATTACTCGATTTCTTGCAGCGTTTATACTGCGCACTGCGTTTTCGATGGAGCACCGACATACCTGCTTTGTGCTCTATCGCTCGTAGCCCCGCGCGCAGTCGAGCGGGCGCATTCCCACAGCGTCCAGCGTCGGCGAGTCGCCGCCACTCTCGAGTCTCGACGGGCAGCCTGTCGTCGGTGGGGGACAGCGAAGCGGGCAGCCTTGGACGGCCGCCCATCACGCTGCGTCGCATGACTCGCTGCCGCAGCTGCGGTTTCGAAGACACCACCATGCGGAGTGCCGACATGCGACCCTCTGTGTTCGGTATACTCTCCTCAGTGCTCAGATTTCTTGCCGTTTTGAATGACCTCGTAGTTCGTACGTTGTCCCGCTGATGTCAGCTATGTGTTAACTGTGTCATGAACTTGGCCGCGGTGGTCTTACTCTGTTTCACTAGTTCCGTGCAGCAGAGTCAACGCTGCGAGGCCATAGAGCGCAGAATTCTTCCGAAGCGAAACGAAATGTCATTGTTCGGCCACACAGCTGCGAGCCGCTCCTGCCAATAGGGGCCCCACATCGTCATCCTCCTTCCAAGGCTGCCGCTGCAGCGCCCACCAATAGCAGATGCCACAGCACGGCAGGGCACGTTTAGCATGTGTTCACCCTCCTGATTAGACGATGACGCCTGTAGCTTCCACGGTGCTGTACGGAACTACTGAAATAGAGTATAGTGGTTATGATTCTTGACTGAGGTCCCGAATGACAGGTCAAATTGCAATAGAAGTCTGTGCACTGTGCGATGTCCGTGCACGTTGAAGAACCCCAGGTGGGCGAAACTTCTGAAGCACTCCACTGTACGGCGTCTCTCATAATCGTATCGTTGCTTTGGCACGCAAAAGATCCAGCAACTGTGCCACGAAATAGTATTGTGCAAAAAGACGACATGAACACCGAAAAGAACAGAACACACGGCGCGCTTCGTGTGCCTGCTTCTTTCTTCTACGTCCCTGGCGTCACTTGCGCAATACTAGACAGTTTTAGTTTCACGTACATAGGGACTTCACGTACGCAAACGTGGAAAGTCCACGTACGTTACGTGAACGCCATCTGAAATGCTTTTAGCTACACGTACGCGACGCGCGGTGAGAGCTACCACGTAGCTCCATCTGCTGGGAATCATGAACACTGCGGTAGCCAACTCCAAGACGAGTATTTCAGCCAAGCCGGTGATGTGCTTTTATTGACCTTTGATGCGCTTCGGCTGCCAGGGCCCAACGGTGCCTTCTTAACGATTCTTATTATATAGCAGCTCTCTTTCGCGATTGTCAAAATTTCTTGGAGCAACTGGTCTTGTTCCAAGTACTCCTCCTCGGTTCCGGACCTAGGAGGTGCCACCAAGAAAAAGAAAACTTTGTACTGACCAGTCTAGTTCGCATTGTGCGTTGTACACTTAAAAGAAACCACCAAGCGAATTACCTTAGAAGGTTTCACCTGTCTTGCTCGGCGTGTTGCGCGAACAGCATGTCCGTCCGGTCGCGAACAGCGCGAGCGCTGAACACTTCTTGGTGCGACTCTGTCAAGCAGACAGCGATCTCTGTCCACCGCACTGTGTGCCTCATGTTTTCCTCGAAAGGGTTGCGTTCCCTCACATCGCGTAGCAGGTCTAAATCGTCGCTCTTCGAAAAGCGAAGGTTCCAAGCCGCTCGAGTCATCCTGTCGCCGTGTTTTGATGCAAGCCGCCAGCGCGCGCTCGGCACGCTTATCTTGTTCGAGCGCCCGCGCGAAGCTGTCTATGTGCGCAAGAAACGCACGCAAAGAATCAAATCTCACGTGCGTCCGTGAGACCAGCGCGCGGCCGCTATGTTCTGCGCATGCGCACTGCTTACACGTAGAAATTCTACGTACTCAAAGCCTCTACGTACGTGAAACTAAAACTCTCTACTGTGTCGTGGCGCATAGCCAACTTGTCCGAATTTCCAGCGCGCATCGCACGGGTTTCCTCACCTACAGAGTAGATATGTTACACCATGGCTATGCTAACAGCTGCTTCGAACATACACGCTTTCCGTGGCGCATGCCCGCCGGCTTTCTTTTTCTTTCTTTCTTTCTTTCTTTCTTTCTTTCTTTCTTTCTTTCTTTCTTTCTTTCTTTCTTTCTTTCTTTCTTTCTCTCTTTCTTTCTTTCTTTCTTTCGCGAAAGAAAGGGTCGTCTTTTTGCCCCTCGCGTAATCCCGACGACATGAGATCACGTCGCGGTGGCTGGAAAGCAACCGGCCAGTTGTATGCCTGACTTACGGAGAATTTCATCTGCCTTGACATGTTCGCATATATTATAGGTTTACAACTTTCCGGTTACTGCGAAATATGTACACCTCTAATACCTTATGGTTTCGCATTTCTGATTGTTCAGGGCACAGTGCTGCATTCTGAACGGTCTTATGCAGACATTACGACGGAGGACGCGAAAGTGCGGTCTCTGAATTGCCGCACTTCTTTGATCTGACACCCATACGCATATCTTTATTCTTACAGGAAGCCAGACCGCGAGCAATTTAGCGTTGATGGGCAGAAGAAGAAGCTTACCAGGTGAGCACTGCTGATACGGATTAAGTAGCGTGAACACATATGGACTCGATCGATGATAAAAGTGATTGCCTATGTCACCTGATGCTGTTTGTGGCCCTTCATCAGTCCTTATTGAACTGTTCACTGGCTAACCTTGATCAACCGTCACAGTGTGTATGTGAGCGAACGCAACTGCCCACGTCGGAACATTTTTAGATGCGAAGCAGCTTAGGCGGAGTTCAATCCGGTGGTGGTGGTGGTGGTGTGCGGCGTGACCACCCTTACTGCGCATGCGCAAACCCTCTCCAGGTGACGTCCGCGTTGCGTACGGCAGGGTTTGCTTGCCGACGCTGCCGTTGCGTTTCGGCACGTCGAGCCCGCGTTTCATCCGTAGCAGTTTCCCGCCGACGTTGCTGTTTGCGCTGGGCTTCCCTAGCCCGGAGCTCCGTGCTCATGACAGTGTCGTGATCATCACAGTGTACTTGGAACCCAACCTCTGCAAAGGGAACATAGAATTGTGCCTACAAGGAGCAATGGTTGAATACGACAAGGTTTGCAAGAACGACCCATTCATCATGGTGGGAGACTTCAACGTTGACATCTACAAGAACTTTTGGATAGTGCAAGTCACACCGATGCAAACGTGGTGTGCACCCCCCGTGCTGCTTCGCATCACCTCATGGTCCCCTTTAGCGGGAGATGGTGTAATTTTCTTTCTTTCTCTATGTAGGAACACTGATGTAAGGCTGCAGCTTACGGTTGTCTAAGCCTTACGGTTGTCTTACGGTTGTCTAATGTCTAAGCGCCTACCAGCGCTTAGACATTAGGGGAATAAATAATAGCTAACTTGCTGTTTGAAATTAATAAAACACACAGAAGTCAAAATCACACTATGTCAAATTCAGACTGTTTATGAAAATAAAAGAAATATCGTAAGCGATTTCCACTGCTTTACAAGCTGTGCGAACTGCGGTGAAGTGATTCGCCCACGTTTCCTTGTGGTTCTGTCTTGTTCATCGCTGGCGTTTTCGAATTATTTCGAATTTGATCTCAGTATGCGATTAATTACCCTTAATTCGTAGCTTTTATTCTACTGTACAAATATGGCTTATTTTAACCATTCTTAATGCGCATTCATTTTAACCGGGTTTGGACAGTTCTTAGCATGTTTTGTCCCTGCTTTCAACTGGTGTTGACGACATGAGACGACACCATACGCCGACAGCCCAGGCCAATAAAGTGCTTCGCACTTGAGAAACTCTGCGCGAGACGAGAGTGAAAACAAGCTATTTCAATTTACTGTGCCACGTTTGCCCACTCTTCCAGCTTGCGCTTCTTTTGAGCTCTTCTTGCGCCGTTTTGTTTGTTTTTTAAGTACAGCGTCGAAAACATTCCCTCGATGTCTGCAGTGACCGCATCGACGTGCACAACGCCTTCCTGCTGGGTCCATCGCTGATGACCATGCTGGGCAACATCTGCAGCTTCCACACCGGAGGCAACAGGAGGGCCCTCAAGATCGTCGTCCAGCGCGTAAGCCACGTCTCATCGAACAGACATTGTTTCCGTTGTCATGGACTCGTGTGGCCTTCGGGCCAGGAGTCCCTCAGGGCGAGATAGAAGAGTACGAAGAGCGTTGGGAGTGATAATGCTTACGATGTTATTTTACATCATATTTAGTAGCTGACTGTAGAATCCTCTCTGCCGGGCGTTCTCCAGGTGGTTAAATAGCCCGCTATCCCTAGAACTTCTTCTAGGGAAGAAAGAATCTGTTGGGGCTTCTCCTCCAATCCAGTGTCGAAAGTCCGAAGGGGGAGAAGGAGATACACCGCCTTTTTAATTAACAACTTCGCCGAGGCAACCCTTGTCGCAGCCGGACCACGTGAAGGCAGCAGGACTCCTTCGGGTGAAAATCAGTCGTCACCCCCTGCTGGGGTAATGATGAAGCGGTTACCAGTGCTCGCCTCGTTTCCGGCTTTTCTGACCCGACAACTTCGTCAATTAGCCTCTGGTGGCGCCGCCTCGTCTCCGGCGTTTCGGTCGCAACACCGTCTTCTTCTTTTATTTTCGTTTCTCAGTGCACACTGCTTCATAAAACGCACATGGCATCGTGGACAACAGCGCGAGACTTAACTTGTTACAGGCAACCGTGCGGTCTGCCATCATCGCCACGTAGGAATAAGTAACGGTGGGTAACAAGGGCATCGCATGGTAAGCGGGGTAAATGCTGCCACCAAGTAACCACTTGTTTCCATCTGTGAAACCATTAATTTCTCTTTGTTTCTTTTTTCTAGATTTATAGTCTTATTCCTGGCGCATTACTACGAGACACGGTTCCTTTAGAAGATGCTTTTACGAAACAAGAAAGCGCAAAAGGGCCACTGCATTTGTTGTTTGCGTAAATTCAATGGGGGCCAACGACTCTTCCCTTCTGCTGCAGATTTGAAGGGATCGAGGAGCACTCGGTGAACGTTTCAGCGTGGATGCTGGTGACACTTCCCGCGGCAATTCTGGCGTTCATAATATGCACCACCATAGTTTGGTTCGTCTACGTGAGGCCGCAGTGAGTATCTTCATCCACATCATGTGTCGTCTTCATGCAATCTTATAACGATCTGACTTGCACAGACTATTTCACGAATACATTTAAAAGCACTTCTATCTTGGGATGTTAACGTTTTCGATTTCTTTCATATTTAACAGCGAACTGTGTGTCGCTGCATTATGCTTCTTATCATCTAGAAACCCTAGGCCACTCGGATACCTTGCGTTAATCCTTGCACTTCGTGTCTTCAATGTTTCAAGCATAAGAGCTTAGACGCTATACTGAGTATTCAGTGTATATCGTATCGAACAGATTCAGCGGAAAATTAAACTGGTTGCTTTATACTATACATATGCCGGTAAGAAGTTCGGCACTGCGAGTGCACACGAACGCAGTATTATACCGACGGTTGTTTATTTTAGGCTTTTATTTGAAGTTCGGGGGTTTACCCGAATTTAACACCCCGTTCGTGGGGCTCGCCCTGCCTCTCACCCCCGAATCGGGTGCTATTTTTCAAGGTGATAATAGGGAAGAAATCGTGGTCTTTGAAGGACGATTCTGAAATTCGGGTTTATTTCTTTTCGAGTTACATTTAAAATTTTAAATTTATAATGACTGGTAATGACTGGTGTAGCGTCATTAGTGCTTCCATGCTGCTTGCAAAATAAACTGTACAACAGTGGCATTCGGGCAAGCCAACGGAATCTAATTCTGTTGAACCGAGGCGGGTTAACTAGCACGTGTACACATCAAACTACGTGCAGCATAATAAAAAAATAAAATTCAGTTGTTACGTGGTATGGCAATTCGGTGGGAAATCGGCCTTAACACGATATTCCTCTAATACGTTCGGGCTCTAGCAATCGGGTATGATCGCGTTTTACCCGAGAACGAACAAGTGTATAGTTATATCCTTCTATGTACGCTCTTCTGTCCTGCTTCGGCAAGCTTCTTACCAGCATTTGTGTAAATTGTCTCTCTGCTGGACACCACTCTACACAGGTATCTTCATTTTTTTTTCTATTGGAAAACTGAAGCTCTTGACCTGTGTTTAGCTTGGCGGTATTGGTCACGGATATTGGTTTTTAATTACTTGCCACTGCGCAAATTGCAAATTCAATGGCCGGCGAGGGAACAAAGCGAAAGAACACCGCGTTCTCTCCTCTCGACTGTTCCGTTTTTTTTTCCTTTTTTCTTTCTCCTTGCCATCCCCTTTGTGTTCTTAAATCGCGTTGTGGTAAAGTCTGTAGCTGTGGAGTATTTATACATGTTCGCTAAGATATGCGCAAACGTTTCTCCTGTTCGTCGACAACAGAATGCGCCCAGCCACGGTGGTCTAGTGGCTATGGTACTCGTTTGCAGATCCGAGGGTCGCGGGATCGAATCCCGGCCGCGGTGGCTGCATTTCGATGGAGTCCAAATATTGAGGACCGTGTACTCTGCGATGTGAGTGCACGTTAAAGAACCTCAGGTGGTCCGAATTTATAGAGCCCTCCACTACGGCGTATCTGATAATCGTATCGTGGTTTTGGGACGTTAAACACCATGAATCAAGACAACAGAATGCCCCTCCGCGGCTTCTGACCATTTCTTGCACACATTGAGCCAAATTTACTTTCATAGTGCTCATCCTCTACTGGGGTTACCAGCTCCTTAACAATGGAAGTCGAGCCGGGACGGGGACAGCGGTTGGGGACTAGGTCTGTAAGACTAGCGTTTATTTTCTTATTCACAGCCACTATCATTTGTTCTTGCGACCTCTTAAAACTGTACTTCAGACCACCTCTCGCACTTTGTAGTATGTGATCTTGCTTCAACATGTGTTCATTAATGCCCTCGCTCTTCATGCAGAAGTTTAACGTACATCCTATTTCTGTCATGCCTTTCCGTATCCTTGTTTCTCTATCTCTCTATGTTCCTCTCATCCCTCAAGAAATTAATGACGGAGAAAATCTCTCTACTTCATGACGAGGATTTAAAAAACTATTTCAACTACTGCCAAGGAGTTTGGGCAGCTTGGGTTACATGGAAGAACTCCACACAGTTTCCTTCGCTATAGGCGACTGCTAGCCTGCGAACTTTGCTGTCATGGCGTGTAAAATGTGATACTCGTTGTAAAATTCATCGCAGTCGAGGTTCAGGCCGGTGGCATTGACAGCACGGACTGGGGCGTCGAAAGAAACCTGCTTTATCGATAACTCAGCACCTAAAGGACCATCAGTGGGGCTTCACATAATGATCTTCGGAACTACTCATACTTCAGTCCGGGACACGTGGATGTCCCGACGTGGGCTAGTCGGGACTCGGGGCTCCGAATGAAAAAGACGGTCAGTGCCGAAGAACCCGGGACGGTTGATAGCCCTATCCTCTACTGCAACATCTGTAGTAGACGTGCGGAGTTCGCTCGACTGACAGAAGGAACATGTGTCAGTTGAGGTCCGCTATACCGGCCACACTCGACGGCCTTTGGAAACGTTATATATAGACGAACGCGAAGCGTTTGTTTCGCGGAACTACAATAAGAATGCACATGCATACTCGGTTAGGTCTCAGAACTTCTGATGTTCTGTTATCAGCGTTCTAGAAGTATACTGAGATGTCTTGTCTTGCACAGTGACCCGGACCCGCTGTCCTCCGACAATCTGGCCGTCATGAAAACTGCTCGAGAGAGGGTCACGGCTAGGGGAAGGCAGAGGTGAGACGCGTAAAGTTTTACACCATCGATGCGCGTGTTAAAAAAAATGAACGAAAACTGAGAAAGTCGTGCTTGGTGTGGAGAACTTAAAACGCAAGTTAACGAAGCTTGGTGTGCGAAACTATACCATCCGCCAGCGGGTGGATGGTAATCTTTCGTATTCTTTACTTCACGTCGCATATTATGCGGAGCCTGCATCTACCATATTAATTACCATGTGCTTCGTGTTTTCAATCAGTTCGTCCACGCTGTGCCTCCGCATCGGCTCTATTGGTAGAGCGACTGCCCCGGGCAAGCATTGGGCCTGGGTTCGAAACCTGGACCACTACGAATTTTGTCGTCAACTAAGAACATCTCATTTCAGAGAAAATCTGTTTGCATTTCCTTGTGGATTTGTACTTGTTACAAACAAGTGTATTCTAATTTATTTTCTTTGCTATTGATTTTATTTGCGCACCCTAATGTTGAATGAATTTTCAGTTTTGATCACGTTGAAGTGGATGTCTGAAAGCAGCCCACAATGCATTCTTCTGTCCGCAGAGGTGTGCAGTATGCCTACGCCACATACTTGGTCATCTTCAGCCTGTCATACACACCCGCTCTTATACTGGACGTGGAACCACGGTAAGATACTGTCCCTTCTTCGTGCACATATCGCTTGCCTATATCTCATCTGTACCGCACGTTTCTAATTTCTCATTCCAACTTCGCTATCCTTTAAATAGGCAGCCGTAGTAAAGATTGGGCCGAAACATGAGGCCGTTTACCTCCCTTCCTGCTCTGCAATTCATTTCTTTATCGATGGTTTCCATACGGGCCTGCAGACGCAACGCCATTATGATCACAACAGATAGGGCGAAATTTTTACCGTTATTTGACATCGAGCAAAGTTATCCCCGTGTAATAGCGAAGGTTTCGTAATTTCCCATTAATGTTTTACAATAACGAAGAGCACATGCATAGATCACATGCATGGATCACAAGGCATGGATCACAAGGCATGGATCACAAGGCAGTAAAAACTCGGGAGGTTTAATTTCGTCACTAAGCAGCGCCGCTCATGACGTAAGCAGGCAGTAATAGAAGCGAAGGCGCGGAAATTAACCTTTCTCATTACATGAATGCTTGCATATAAGGCCTCTATTATATGTGCAATGCAACGTTCAAGGACCCCTTCGATTTTGTTACGTCTAGTGTGAAACAGCACTTCACACTGGATATTTGAGGCCGTTCGGATCACATCTCTTAAGTAGCCTTTTCTTTTTAGGAATTTCCGCAGTGTCCGCACGGAAAGCTAGTTCTGTCGCCATATTCTTTGGCAGAAATTTTGTAATATGGATGGCATATAGTATGCTGCTTAAAAAAAAATAAGGACATTCTTCGCCTTCTCCCGTTAGTACATGCAGGAGGACTCTTATATTAATCAATTCTGCAGGATAACTGCTTCCGGTACTGCGACAGGAACTAATTCAAAAGTATTGACAATCCCTTTTATGCAACGTACTGTTCATACAGCGGTGCTAAAAGCGCCTAGCTTCTCTTCACACAGCTATCGCTGTTATTTCATTGAGTCTTGATGTATATTGTGCTTTTGTATGAGCCATAGAATTGCTTACGCGCGAAATAGTTATTGCTAGTTCTGCGTAAGAAGCGCGAGTTTTCTTAGCTGGTCCTTCATAACTGCCATCAACCGCGAACTGTGGTCCCGTAGGTGCCAACATTAATCTTAGCACATTTTCGAAAACGCCGTGTCTGTACACATACAACCAATGTAGGTTGCAGGACTGAATTTATAAAAGGTGACAACGCATAAACAAGCGAGTGCATAAGTGCGCAAATATGCCTCAGCGTTCGAGTGACAGCTGAACAGTGTTTCCGTGCGTCACGGAGGGAAATGAAGAAAGTTGTATGCCGCGCTTCACCACTCTGCGCTTCCTCACTTTGTGGGTGATCGTGGTATAGGAGCAGGTTTCATCTCCAGCCAAACTTTCACGCACAAGTCACGAGTCAATTGCCGCCGTACGCAAAAATTCAACAGCAATTCTTCACTTGATATGTTCCTTGATCTTGTCGGTATTTGGGAGAAACTTTTGCTCTCAGCTGAAAGCTTTCGCAGCCGTACGAAAAATGCAACAACGATTATTCCCTTGGTCCATTTGTTAACCTCCTATGTCAGTATTGGGAGAAACATTTGTTCTCAGTTGAAAGTTTTCGCAGAATTTTTTTTGAAATACACGCACCCCTGTTACATACATTTCAGAATTTCCGACATTATACCCCGCGTACAAGAGCAATTTTGAGGCTGTCGCTGTCTCACACTGTTTATTCGCTGGTGTGCAACAATGCAGTCGAGTATCGGAGGTTGTCGCACCCAGCCTCTGCCTTGTCGACATTTGCAATTTCATACACACGTCCTCTCCACACGCGTGTTTTCTCCCTATGTAGCTTTCTTACGCACCACATGTTTCACTCGACTGAAGCTCGCTGGTTCAAGGAAGCTTGAAGTAATAAGAAAGCATCGAAAAGGGAACGTCCCTGGAGTCAAGGCACTGACGACAACGCCGACGATGATTCGCCGACGATAATGTCGGGGCTACTTTGGTCTCCGTTGGACCATACCTTTACGCGTCATTTCACTGTTTACAAACAAACGCGTCCCTCGCATACCCCAGGCTACTTCCGGCGAAGGGCAAGTGCTTGCGTCCCTTTGTACTCTTGCTGCGGGCGAGGACAACAACAATAAAACGCAGGATCGCAGCGCTTTGGGCCCCCGGAGACCGGAAGCATCCTAGGGACACGAACCGGTTTGCAGGTCGTCGGGAACCCGCCGGTGAAAGGGCCTATATGTCACTGAGTCCCTCCCACTGGGCCTTTCCTTTAGCCTGGCACTGCATTCAACGTTGACATTGTCTTCGGAATTTCTGTATGTCGCCTCCGCCCTGTACCATTGAACTAAATGCGCATAGTCACACAGTAGGTTGCTAGACGCATTCAGCCACCAACGAGATCGTATGAAAATTACTCCAAAGCCAGACACGTAAAGTCTTGTAGTGTAGAAAAAGGAAGAGTCTCGTTGTCCGTTTTCAGACAAACGGCACAGCAGGTCAGACCACAAACTGTCATACGCTTATATTCTCCCATTTTCATCGCCCATAATCTATTTGTATTGCTCGCGCGGACTGCCATATATTAGAAAAAAATTATGGTGGCAACAACGTCGGAGCACTCCCGCGAAGCGACAGAACCGCTTCTACCTGCTGTGGGTGCATCAACGCCAACGCTTCTGCAGGATGGCTACGATTGTCGCGCTGACTTCCGTAATGCTGATGACCAGCACGCTGACGTCGTTCCTGCAAGCTGCCTTCGAGTTTCTGCGGCAAGTGTGGCAGATGCTGCCTTGGGGTGTAATCATCATGCTCGGCGCGACACAGGTTGCATCTAAGCTATTGCAGGTATGTCATGCTTGTTTATATGTCTGCAGGGTTACAGTTATATGACGCGGCTAAACCGGTTTCTGCTCAAATCCCTCGTTAGGAACATGGTCTCCCGATCGAGTCGTTCAAGCTCGTCTCGACCTCTTTCTGGGAGGAGCGTACCGTGCTCGAGCTGCAGGCGATGATGGCCTTCGCCGCGTCCGTGATGGCCGAGACCACGGACAAGCAGGCGCTCGTCGAGATCATGACCCCCATGGTGGTATACATCGTGAGTGATGGGAATCACGCCCAGTGGGGTAGGGATTGACTAATGCTTCAACAACAAGCTGCGAGGAAAATTGGGGAGAAAGAAATCTACAAGGTACAACTTCGCACTCAAACGACAAGAAAAGCTCAGAAGACAATGGAGGCTTGAATTGAACAGATCGCTAAAATCAATGTATAAGGGTGTCGCTGGAGTCTACGTTTCGACAAGTGGACTTGTCTTCGTCAGGACGGCAACTTCCGTCCTGACGAAGACAAAGACAGCTGCCGTCCAGCTTTCGCTGGACGGCCTGACGGAGGCTTCTGCTCCCACATACATTTGGGCACGTAGGGTTAATAGAAGTACGCAGGCAGCAGTTATGCGAAACTTCAATCCCCGCCCCCTTTTATTTAATACACTGTCCTCCTCCTTTCTTTCTTAGACGCCCATATCATTGCAACTACGGGTACGACAAGTTGTTGGTCAGCATTCCATTAGTGGTCCAGAAATGATGCTTGGTCACGTTAGACCTTCAGTGCCGCAATGAACTACAGGTCAGCATCATGTCGGGCGCTGTCTTCAGGCCAGAATAGCATTGCTAAACAAAGTTAGAAGGCTCAATCATGCGCTTTTATAAGCGTGGTGTCGTCAGCGACCGCTCAGGTAGAACAGGCGCTTCGAGAAGACACCAGCTAAGTATAGTTTATGTTGAAACACGCAACAATGTGCCCTGTTCATGCAATACGTAGGTGTGTACAGTCCGACCATAATAAACATAAATTTGCCCCAACTTTACCGTGAAACACTGGATCTTGCAAGGTAATATAGGTCAATACATGCACATGCGGAGTATACGTACATACGCTCTGTGTATATCGTGCTACATTCCCGCTTTCGCGGTTGCTAGGGAAGAACCGGTGGTAATTGTTTTCTTCCGAAGATCCATGGCTTAACCACTACACATGGCCCTTTCGCAATTACGGTGATAGTTATGTCTGTTCCCCGCTTCATGCAGGCCGATATGAAGCGGATGTACCCGGAGTATTACGCGATCCCTCTCATAGTCGCCGCTTCCAGCAACTGCATCATGCCGGCGTCGGTACCGTTCGCGATTCTGCACGGACTGGCCAAGGTGCCCTTTTTGAAATTGGTGGGTAGTCCACGTATATGCCCTGCTCGTTCTACGATGTTCTGCGATGCTTCTCTGGGGCATTTTCTGTGAAATCGCTAATACAGTCGAACCTAGTTACATCGAACTCGCAAAAAGGTTTATTAGTTCGATATATGGCGTAGTTCGATATAGGCCCGCTATAGGATTTTGTGACACAAAGGCACATACGACTAAGAAAAGCCCTTTATTAATATAGTGGCTTACTTGCGTGCCCTATTTTGGCGCAAAATAGTCCTGGCAGCCGGTCTAAGCCACTTCTTCTAGGGTGGTACCGGCAGTTGTCCCCGCCACCGCGAGGGAAAGCCCACTTGCGGGGGCACTTTTGAGGCACATGGAGTTTTTATGTCGGTTATCGTTGCTATTTTCGGTCGATGTAACCGTAAGTTTTGCTGTATATACTCAATGTAAATTTACCGTGCTTATAAATTGTTCGATGTACGAGATAATTTGACATAAACGGGTTCGATATAGTCGGGCTCTACTGTAGCACAACGAAGAAAAAATTGCGCACAAGAAATGTTTAGACAGGACAGAGTGATGTACCCTGTCTATCTCTATCTCCCTTCCGATATCACGCATGCAACACAGGAGCTTTTTTTGCCAGTAAAGGAAAGCTAAAGCTTAAACACCCCTGGGGAAATCCTGCATTGCTCCTGAATGCCGTCGTTCGCACCCTTCTACCTACATACATCATCACAACCCAAAAGGCTGGATTTTAAGGAAATAATTCACAAGACCGATTTTATGTATAGACTGCCAGGCGGGTGTTTTCTCCGAAATAAGGCTTTTACAAAAACGCTTTTGCAATACATCCGGGATGTATAACGGCTAAGCGCAGTACACCTTCGTGTTGTTCAAAATGGAACGTCACCTCGACGGTAACGAGCGAAACTTGTTGAAATCAGGCGATCCTATAGGAAATGTGTTTCTCCATTTGAATACGATAGTAGTAATAAAATGCAGACAGGTGTAACACCTTAAGGTGAAAGCCCTGAGCAAATATAATTTTCTTGAGGTACACATTAATATATACAATTGTGCTATTCGGGGCTTATCTGGTTCTAACATAAGCGGCGATTTGTACCGCATCTGCGCTATATGTAGTTAGTGCTGGTCCGTCTCGGTCTTCTCTTGTGCCCGTGCACCCGCTGCGGTGATCTAGTGGCTAGGGTACTTGAACTGCTGACGCAGCTGGCCCGAAGGTTGCGGGATCGAATCCCGGCCGAGACTGATTCGAGGACGCGGAATACTAGAGCCTCGTGCGTTGTGCGATGTCAGCGCACGTGTAAAAACACCGATTGGTCTAAATTGCCGGAGACCTCCACCACGGCGCCTCTTACAAGAGCATCGTGGTATTATTATTTGTGTACTGGTTTTTTCGTTTCCTTTTATTGTGATAGCAATTGTGTGGACACTTGAACGGGGCTTTCGCCGTCGCCGTAATGTCTTGTATACATTTAAGTATGCATTTTTGCGCCACAACGCATCTCTTATGCGTCAGGTTATACACTGCCAAATGCAGCAGGCCTGCGGTCCATCTAAAATCACGTCTGGTGTATGCCCGTACATTCCTCGCTATGGGGTGTGCGGGTATCCGTCACACGTGATCGGGAGTACGCGTTTCCATACTGCGTTACGCGACATTTCTTTTTTCGCGCCACGCGCGGCGATGCCGACTTTTCCACAATCATTTGGTATAGTTCTTTGAGAAGAGTTGGAAAAGACAGGATACTGCATTGCGATGAACTGAAATGAATAGCGAAAGGGGTCTCAAACTCAAATTCCTGGGTAAATACGGGGGCCGTAAAATGACCGCAGTACAATGTTGGCGAAAAAGCGCGTACAACCTTGTAAAAACAGAAGACGCCTCTTTAAAAAAAAAAAGACAAGTCACGCAGTTTCAATAACTTCTAAAACGTTTGCTTTGTGCAACTTACTCGTTTTTGTGAGGCGTACTTGACAGCCGGTTGGAAAAGAGAAATCGACGTTTAGAAACTACTGCTTTCCTTTACAGTTTTCTGGTTTACTCTACGTAGGGAACTCATTTCAGAAAAAAAAAATCTATACACGGCTTCGCACAAGCAAAGAGCCTGACAGTACCAGATTTAAAGCGAGAATTACTGCCTCAATGAAAAAATTGCATGGTTTTCCTTTGCTTCTTGGTTACACGATAGGTCGACTTCTAGTAAACTGTGGCTGGTGTGTGTGCGCTTAGAGTTACGTCTTCGTCGTATCGTTCCCTTCATTGTGATGGAACGTCTTTTTGTTCCTCTTCATCACCCATAGCTCCTGCTGGGCCTGCTTGCCAAGATCGTGATCATCAGTACGGTCATCCTGGCCGTAAACATGGTCGACCGTTTCGGATATTTTGGAAGCCACGCACGTCCGGACTGAAATGCCCCCTTTGTGTGAAGACGTGGAACCTCGTAGATTATCATCTTGATGTGCTCCTACGTTATCTTACGCAATGTATCGTCCGACTCCATCAGTGAGGCGCGGCGCTAGCGGCGCCAGTAATATTGGTTCATAAGCAATTCTTTATTCTTACACTTTCGTTACATATTAGAGGTATTTTTTTATTGTTGGTGTTTTGATACATCGCCCGGGGTGCTACGTTGACAACTGTGAATCAACGGGCTATAGCGTTGAACCCTCACGTGTTCTCAGAATTTAACGCAATGATACTTTATCGATTCTTGTCGGACTGTTTTGCTGACGCCGTGGATTGAAACTGTGGCAGATATAACTTTAATACAACCACCATGTGAGTCCCGAGAAGAAAAGCGCTGCGCTTTCATGGAAGACGCCGATACGTGGTTTTTAAGTCAGCTAGCGCTAGACTATGTCTGCTGTGGCATCGTATTACAAAGACATGCGCTCGAAACAATGCAGGGACGCAGAATGCACGTACATACATATGCCTCGATCAGGTTTCATAGCTCATGATGGTCACGCACGGTCATGATTAAGTGGTGTCAGAGAGGTGCTCTCCCTTGCGTAGCATTACGGGCTGTAACGTGCAAGAGAATGAACTGCGTCAGCGTTCAGAAGCGCGAACGCCGAGCACGAAACCGTTTTGCTAACACGGAACACACATGCGCTGCTTCCAACTACGTAACAGCTCTAGCCCTGTCAATAAATTCAATTTTTTCAGGCGTTGCGGATTTCTAAGAGTGATCTCACAGTCATCTCGTATAGTGCGGTTGGTTTTAATCGATAGGTGCAGTTTGAGAAAGAAACTCGTTTATCGTTTCATCGCAGTAGTATAGCCCTATGCTCAAAGCCCTCAAGTGCACGTGAATTGAGCTACATTTTTATTGCGATAGCAATTATATGGACAGTCTCGGCTGGTTTTTGCCGTCCCCGTCGCCACCGTCATGAACCGTATATATATATATATATATATATATATATATATATATATATATATATATATATATATATATATATATATATATATATATATATATATAACAGAATTGACGATGCGCCTCTTACAGAACGACGGTTTATTAAGTCAACGTTTCGGTCGGAGCCCGACCTTTTTCAAGAGATGTCTTGAAAAAGGTCGGGCTCCGACCGAAACGTTGACTTAATAAACCGTCGTTCTCTAAGAGGCGCATCGTCAATTCTGTTATAAACTAGCGGCAACCCAAGCTATTTTTGCATATACAGTCTATATATATATATATATATATATATATATATATATATATATATATATCAAGAAAATAATTCTGATAAATGTTTTCGAAGCGTGGAATCGAACCAGGAACCTCTCGATCCGCAGCGCGTGGCGCTAACCACTACGCCACAAAGAGCAGATCCTTCAGGGAGCTAACGGCTATACACACCCTTTACCGCTGGCAGGACTCAGAGACGGCAGGCGCTTATAAGCGTTTCTTCATTACCAGCGAGATGGCGCGAGGAGCGCAACGGGCGACCGCCTTTGCAACAGGAGCGATGTTCAAACTGAGAGTATCCATTGCGACAGCTTACTCGCACTCGCTCGGTGTATATAAGTGCGTTCGTTTCGTGCGTGCTTCACTTGACAGTTCGCGCTCATCTTCTGTTTGTTCATTTAGCGGCCTCCCCTAGCTTTGTGTGTGTAGCTTTGTGACACACAACGTATAAAGCCCTTTGTACCAGCACGCACTGCCCACGGGAGACGCTCACTTAGCAAGTGCATGTTTGCTACAATTAATATTGCTCCTGAAGTTGCGAGCCTCACTTCGTATAGCATAACAGTTTATTGCTATCGCATTCATTGGTTCGCCCTTGCGGCGAAACTCTGACTTTTTTTTTATGTTGTTGCCGACGAGAACTCTGCAAATAAACTGGGAGATCCGAAGCAGCCGTTCGCGTGATGTGCGTATTCTGATATCTAAAAAGTGCATATCAGCGGGCTAACGTACGGCGTCGGAGACCAAGGTTAGCGCAGGTAACGTGAACGCGTTTGACTTTAGGGCAATGGACAGGGCAACAAGTAAGGGAGAAAGCATTAAAGGGGTCGTGAAAAGAATATGGAGATGCCCGGTTGTAATTTTCACTGCTTCAGTATTCATTAGACAAGCCGATTCCGAAATATTTCGGCGAAATATTAAGTGCACATTTGATAACGCCCGTTTGAAACCCCAGCGTTCTTCCGCTCCCGAAACGATTATGCGATACTACCGGCTGTCATGGTACTATTCGGTGACGTTGCAGTAAGATAACTAAGTTCAGAGGTATAGTGAACTCGCATTTGCTCTAAAAGGATCGATTTACTTGAAAGCTAGAAGAGAAGAAGAGACTTATAATACGTGCGGTGCCGCCATTCGGAACCAAAGCTGCAGCACGGTTTGTGTTCCCGTGGCCTCCGAGGGCGCGCCAATCTCGGAGGTGTGGTGGCTACTAACATGACGTCAACTGCAGAGTTGAGGGGAACGCGCACAGTGAAATCGAAACCGCGTTTTTTGTCGCTCTAAATCAACCCATATGGTGCAACGGAACAATGCATATTGTTGATTGGAGGGTCAGGATCACGAATACGCACTTAGTAGAAAATGTTCAGAGAACGTTTCACGACCCCTCTGAGTCGATTTCGAATGGCCAATACTGAAGGAATCAAAGCTGCCTATTGCAAAACGTATAGGTTGCCTCGACGAAAGCAACGGTATAAGCGCAGGGGCTAGTCGAAGGAAAAAAATCCTGCAGATCCCACGCATTCTGGGAATCGGTGTCACGGGAAGCAGTTTGCTTGCCTACGTTGAATTGTTTGACATAAGCCAAGTCTTATGCGTAGTGTTAAGGTCTTCCGGCAAAGAGCATGGGTTGGTGTATGCTTAACGTGGGCTAACCAGGAACGTCGACGGCATCATTGTAACCGAATTGGTAGCTCATGGTAACGCTGGCGCTCAAGTCAGTTCACAGCACAGAACTGTCTTTTGTGGAGGCTGCAATGCCCAGTAAGGTGCGTATAATAATAAGCGTTGTTTGCTGAAGTATACCTACGGGATCGAACAAAGTTGGACAAAAGCATGTCGAGTGATAGTAAAACATATGTATTGTTTATTACATTGCTATGATAGCGCTCGACGCGCATTAGAAGCGCAATACACGTTGCACAAGCACCATCATCACAAGTGTCGCTTACTTACTACATGTTCCGTGTGGGAGGAGCCGCTGTGACCTAGTAGTAATTGCTTAACATCTCGAGGACCCGGTTCGCTGCTCCCCTACTGCTTGGTAGGTTGCCTGTGTGCCTATGTTTATATTTCAATCGTAAGCTATGATAAACGGTGTGCCTTTCTAATTCTTAAATGTGTTCTAGTGATACTTTAGATGACTATTATAGTTGGTCCTTGATTGACATAGGCTGTATAAAATTCAGACACCTGTGGTCCATACCTGCATACCGCCGACCGAGCACTATAGGTATGAGCCGAACATGATTGCAGTATCGTTAATGGCGACTTCCAGGACCAGAGCATCACGCTGTAGGCGTAAACATCAGTCAGCCATCTTCGTCATGCATTTGTATCCTACCATGCATGGAAATATCCGGGTATATCAGTCCAACGAAACGATCAGAAGAGCACCGAGACGTAGGCGGCTAGTGTCACCAATCCAGAGCTGTGAGGCACTGCACGCAATCGCCGGAAAAGATCCCAAGGACCGACGTAACAATCCTCCGGAAATGATCCCACGACAGCTTGGACAATTAAGTGTTGGTCCCCTTCAGCGCACTAGCAAAACGCCAGCAGTGGTTATGGCGGAAAAGGCGAGGAATATAAATCCATAAATTTGTAGCTTTGTCTTTCCCTCCCTTACGCTGTCCAATATAGTATTTATTTCTATGTCTGAGAAAAAAAAAGAAGTACGTTTAACGAGCAAGCCCTTTTGGAGGATCTTCTTAACCATATATTGAGATGTCCATCTTTTTAATATTGAATATTTGCCACACTGCCGTGAAACGAGACACGTTGGTTCAGCTATCGGTTTCGCGTAGAGAAAGGCAGGGAAAGGATAAACTTCAATGACAAAGTTGTATAGGCGCCTTACCGCTGCCGCGCCCCACATCCGGAGCACTGCTGGCCACAGCAGCTCACATTTGCTGCAGTGCACTGTGCTACAAGCCTAGTTTATCTTTTCTTACTCTACAAATCTCGCCTGGAGTATGTGTGGAGATCGTGTGGCTGCAATACAGTAAGTTAAATAAACGACGACGAAGGATGATATTCGTCAGTCATTTGAGTTGGACATAGAAATATGCTCGTATTTGAGCTATAAACGTCCAGGAATTGCATGTACTAACAGTGCTGCAATTTTTAAATGGGAAGCATTTCTGGCTCTCATGATTTGTGTGGTCTATCACAAACTATCGTCATCATTAGTTCTCGTCATCGGCTTGCACTTCTATGCGATGCCCAATGTGTGGCTTCGCACGCGCGCCTCTTTCTTCTCTTACGCTCATGCCCTCAGCCCACTAAGTTGGCAAAGCTGTGCCTGGCGGGCGCATGTGTTGCACGTGGAAGCAGAAGAAGAACACAAAGACATTTATCCGTTTATTTTAAATACATCATAGTGCGAGATAGTCCTAGATAATTCCTAATAAGTTACCGATACCGATTCATGGCCAATCTGCCAGAGTGGGGACGTGCCATTAACGCCAAGGTCCTCATCATCATCATAATCATCATTGTGCGTCCAAATGTCCGGTCCACGGAGTTTCGCAAAGCTATGCACACACGGCGTCAAGCCGCGGCCGTGAGTGCCGTGTCTGCCACCGTCTGCAGTTCGACGCGGACGCGTTTACGCTGAGTTCGGTGCGAAACTTTGAGAAGCATTCGCTGGGCATCGCGGTGCCTTGCGAGGCGTTTCCGGAAGCCTCGGACTACGACGAAATGCGGGTGTGTCGGAGACAAACCCGGGCCAACCAAGTGCACTGCACATCTGCCTTGCACGCTTTGCGCCACTAATGCAAGCTTCGCAATTTTTTTTTATCAATGTAGTTGTTTAAACTTGCCATATAAGTCCACATATTGTGCGCTGAAATTATTATCATTACGAAATCACTGCACATGCACTTTTATGAAATGTCCTATGTGCGGCATTTACGTGCGCACTTCCTTCTTCTCTTGCGCTCATACACTGAGCTCACTACAAAACAAAGGCAGAGCCGTCTCATCAGACTACGTTCATCTCTTGCGCACATTTCCTTCAGGCCACTACTACATAATGGCGGGTATGCGGCACAGAAACCGGGTATGTGCAAACAGGTCTCAATATAGTGTAGTCTTGCACAGTATAGTATAGCAAGGGGGTGGGAAAGGGTGAAAAGGGGTGATGCAAGGGTTAGGGGGAAGGAAAGGAGAAGGCGAGAGGTTAAATCATGGCACATTCTTGTATAGTATAGTTTATGTGCCATAGAAAGTGCGTATGTGCCAACCAGCTCTCAGAATAGCATAGGTGGCTGGAAAGAGAAGTGAGGGTGTGGAGGTGCGACGCGACGGAAAGGAAGAATGAAAGGAGAGTTGAATGTATTAAGAGATAAAGAAAGCAAGAAAAGAGATGTCACAGAGAGTAGAAGAAGAAGAAGAAGATGTAAAAAAGAGATAAATATGAAAGAAACACGAATGTGAAGAAACATAAAGGAAACTAAATCTGCGTTCGCAAGGTGATGTTTTTAGTGATTCTAGTTGCTTTTTAATGAGAATTCCGTTCTTCCTTTCTTTATTTTCATCTAGATATAGATTTGGCTTTTTAATTTTTCCAGTCAGGTATATCATTACCTGCAGTGTGACCAATCCCCCTCATGGGTATGTACCAATTAGAGGGGCCGCAACGACAACAACACGCGGCGGCGCTTGCTTGCTAGCTACGCTGTTTACCCAAGTGGCACAGGCGTGGTTCTAGTTTGAATTTTTTTTCTTTCTCTTATGTAAGCGCGCACGAGATAAAGCTGCTCGAGGAAAGAAGAAGAAACAAACCTGCTCGCGCAACGGTCTCGTATTCAGCCATTGTGCAAGCGTCGTGTTCCGCAAAGCCCATAGATTTTATCTTTTTGGAAGTCGACACCGCTCTACAAGTCATCATGGGTGAGTTGAGAACCTACGTTTCCGTTTAGCTGTCGGGACATCTCACATTCGTTCCATATCTGCTCATAACCAGTCGGTTAAAGGGCAACACCGGCGGTTTTTTTCACCCCGTTCTGATATCAATGTTTCCCGATGGTACTGACGGTCCTGCAACGGCCAGGGTTGTTGCGTTTGCTCAGAAACGCACCAATAATTTTAAATAAGCAACTGCAAGCCGTATTCAAACCGAAACCGAAACGGCTAGATGCTTGGTGGAGCGTGTGTGACGACGTCACAACCTTCCCGTCACCAGAAATATGGAACTAGAACCAAGGAAATGCCAGTGGCGAGGTCCTCCGACGACGTATTGAGTTATGCCAACTTTTCTGGTCTTGACAGCGACGATTTGAGCGCTGAAGTATCGCCGTTTTGCTTTTGAAGGTCCGCTGGCTCGGGTAGGCAGCGCGGAGATGATGACGTCAAAAAAAACAGGGTGACCCGCGTGGGAATCTGCTAAAAATTTTTAAAATTCATTTGCAGGAAAACTAAACGACCTACATCTGCCTGACTTGGCATATATTATTACAGTAGCGAGGAGAATGTATATTGAAAATTTGATTGAAATTGGTGGGCACTCAAAAATCGCCGGAGTTGCCCTTTAAACACAGCGCTCTGCATCGTACCGATGTGGTACATCAAGTTCGCGCTTTAAACGCTAAAGGAACTACGGGGCCACCCCATCAAGTCATGTGACGTGCAAATTCGAGAGCATTACTTGTCACTGAGTTGTGCCGCTGCTGTAATTGTTAGGGTGAAATGCTGCTGAGCACGTAGATGGTGCTCTCTATAGCAGCGTCTGTGTGCCGTACCAATTCTTCAGCTCCTTCTGTCTTCCGCGTCCTCCAGTCTCTTGTGCAGCTCTTTCCAGCGCACTTGGCAACCACGTGATGAGCTTCTAGAGTTAACCATTCTCTCTTGCCCCTCCGCCCCCCCTCTCTCTCTCTCTCTCTCTCTCTCTCTCTCTCTCTCTCTCTCTCTCTCATCGGTTTCGGGAAGCGACAGCGGGATGACCATGTGGCTCACAGCGGACAGATGTTTGTCTCGGAATGTCCCACTTCCTCAAAAGCGCCGGAAAATCATTATAGTGTAATACATATGCGACTATCCCATCTTTCTGCCACGAATTTTAAAATGTGTATGCGGCCATGTCTATCTCTAATAGGAGGTGAGAGCGATATCACTAACATCAATAAATGTGACCGCAACAAACATTCTGTTTCAGCGCAACAGCATTGATTGAATCCATGTTTACATGCGCATGTCGATGTCTCGTTGAGAGGTATGTCTGCCATAGACTATACCAAGAGTTGTCCTCCCCAGTTGCCGGATATGCCGTGTTAGGTATTACTCCAACATGTAGCCGCTTATATCACGTGTGGCTATAATGCATTTGGATCAATTCTATACTTTTCTTCTAGGTTACTCGACGGCTTCCAAAGAGTGCAACATTATGTTCTTCTATAGCTACTGTAGAATAACGTACAAATGTATGATTTTTACAGACACTGCGAGCACTGAACAAAGCCGTACGGCTACGTTGTCGACCACGTCTACTGAAGGTAAGCTACAATAAATATCGCCGACATGGCTAACACATTCCACAGCAAAGGAACATGCAGTATAAGAAGAAAAGGAGGAGAGGGGATATTGAGGATACCCTTTTTTACAGGATAAAGTGGTCTGCCGCACTTATTCCTCCCTTTCGAGGGTAACTGCGAGGGGACTATTACCGCTACTCCCTGCGCGGTTACTCCTCATATGAGGCGAACAGTCGCTCCTTCACAATGCTCCCCGAAGGCGAGTATCGCTGAGTGCTTCGTCGTCCCCGAACGTGTGGTCCTGCAGCTCTGCGCCAATGCTTCTGACGTGAACAGCTCTATGACAGACTGTACAAAAACGACAGACGATGCGCTTTCGCCTGGCTGCGTGCGCCTGCCTGCCTGTCTGTCTGTCTGTCTGTCTGTCTGTCTGTCTGTCTGTCTGTCTGTCTGTCTGTCTCGTCATACAAGCTGTTTGTCGGCGCCAGAGTCGTCTACCAACCAGTCCAGTTCACCACACTTCTGCGCCGGTGGCTCTCTTTTATTTGCGCCGACCACATGTTCAGATGGTCCCTGCTTTGCCTGCGTGTAATCGCTCAATCCACGCATTTATAGGGCTTTTTAGATGCGGAGCATCTCTTGCTCGCGGGTATGTCACGCGTCCGGCGTCCGCACTCACACTACGCATGCGCGACTCTCCTCTCCCTTCCACCTCTCCAACAGCTGCTGCAATAAATAAAGCGGGTAGAGAGCGCGCGCGCGCTGCGTCCGTCCGCACTCACACTACGCATGCGCGACTCTCCTCTCCCTTCCCTCTCTCCAACAGCTGCTGCAATAAATAAAGCAGGTAGAGAGCGCGCGCGCGCTTCGCTTCACTATAGTATCTCCTCCTTCTCCGATGAAAGAAGTTGGTGGTGTGTGATGGAAGCAACAGTTCCGTCAGCGTGTGGGTTGACGCAAGTACGCATCAGCATCAACCCACACTCTGACAACGGTCACGCGATGCGTGGTAACGAACCAAGTTAAGAACGTAATAACACGCAGGGTTCATCGCAAGGTTCACCGCAAAGGTAACACCGCAAACACTGCAAACCTGTAAACACCGCCGTTAAATGCACCGTTGAAACTCCCAGCGATGCTCCGCATCACCCCATGGTCCCCTTCGGGGAGATGGTGTAATTTTTTTCTTTGTCTTGATTATGACAAACCCGCTGCCTATGGTAGCGCAAGGATACCTTATAACATCTTGTTAGCTATAATGACATCGTAGGAAACATTATGTAGTATTTTTATTGCCGACTCCCAGCAAGCGTCCTTTAAAGGGACCGAGGAAAGGTTTAGGTGACTGTGTACAAATGCATTGCGCCGACAGCTCAAGTCCTTCTGATCATTATCAGACCCATATCTGCGCTCTCCGTAAAGTGTGCAATTTACTACGCGGTTTTAAATAGGCGCATTGCGAAAGATCGACTCAACCAAAACACTTTTTCAGCCGCCCCTGCCCACGGCTCGAGAAATGGGCACGCGACGACTGGCCTCTCCAACGGCTGATGTCATGAACAGCGAAAGGCCCTACCAGTGGTATCGTCGCAACACCTGAAGGCGCGAACTCGCGTCGCCGGCGATTACTAGAGCAGTAGTATAACCACACCAGCACTACTGAGGCTGGTACGCCTCAGTAGTGACGTGGCTGAACCATGCCACTAGTGAGGCCTCGGCACAGCGGCTGACGTAGGATGCGCACTCGTCGCTAGCGTGCACCTCTCAGCTAAGCGAGTCGCGGAGGGACAGAAGTACCGAAATGAGCCCATAGCTGCCTTGGTGCAAGGTGCATCGCTTAATTTAAGGCATGAATGATTTGCTAATGAACATAGCCTATAATTTTTGACACAATGGCAAAAGACCATTCAGGGATCCTTTAACGTAATAATTAATTCAAGAAAGACAGACAAGATATGGATGCGTGCACCATTTCGAACTTGTTTTCTCTGCGATTTTAGCCCTACTTACGCTATCGTGGGTTGGAACGGAAAGCAATGAATTGACTATAAAATTAGGCAGTTCTTGCCCATTTACGTGTTTCACCACTTCTCTTGTGAATGAAGCCGCTCGCGCGATGTGTCCTTGGGAGAAACTCCGTAGGAGAGCTTTCGAATGCAACACAAGGTGCGCATGCTCGTTAGCTGACTTTTGAAGGCGCCATCGACAATCGCTCACGTTATTCCCGAAGGCTCTTGAGCAGTCCGCTACCATTATAGGTGCGAAATTGTGACCACTGACTAGTACATTTTACTAACGCCTCGTGACCGCGGTACATTTCTTTAGAAGACAAATGAACCACAGCACTTTTGAGCGTTGCAACAATCAGAACTATACATTTTTTCGTTCGCGCGATGTTATCTCAGGCATTCGTATAAGACCGGCTGCACGAGGCGAAGTCTGTTGAACGCGTGCGAGAGCCAAGCTTGTCGACGAAGAAAAACATGCGAGCGACTGAATGGCAAAGCTTAAGAGGTGCAGGTAAATCCCAACGAATGTCTCTCACGTGTGGTCCTGCGGAGAGGTCGCATCTTGGGATATCAGATGCATCACCCTGCTGAGGAAAAAGAAATTGGGGAATACTGGGAAAGGGGGACACGATACAGCAAGATATTCACGGGGACCGGCAAGTGAAACGTGTCATCCGAAAGTCGTATTATCCAAACATAATACTTGGTGTTAGTGACAAACTGATAAAAAAAGTGATGATACTCACTTGCTGTTAGTGACTAACTGCATGGCTGCAAATCTCCCAGAGGCGCCGAGGGATGCTGCTCTGCGTAGTTCACTCGCCGTGCGGGAAAGCACCACTTGACGTTGCACGAACCGCAGATTTTATTCAGCAGCTTTACAAGAGCCCGTCCATACGCGCTGAACTGCCCGTAAACCACGTCTTTTGACAATTCGTTTACAGATAATGCAAGCAAGTCATTTTAGCGAGTAAAAAGATGGCGTGCATGACGGCAGTTTCCCGGGCGCACGCCACTGCAGGGGCATTTCTCATTGGTCACCTAAGCCCACGACTCATCTGCCGCTGTGGTGCGTCGCACTTCAAATCGGTCCTGAACTGATTCATCCTGCGGCACGAAAAACACGCATTTGCTGCCTCCGCGCAGCGCGCGTTTTGCCACGAGTGTCGCCGACTCCATGAGGCCAGCAAAGTCGCATCATCCGATTTTTGGTCAAAACTGCGATAGCATCAACAATATAAAATGAACCACGCTTATTGGCCCTTGGCCTGGAAAAAAAAAACGAAACCTATTATCCGATATACGTATTAACCGGGATCGTATCGCCGAGGTTTCGCTGTAATCGATTGTACATTAAAAGATGCTCGGTCTCCGACCGAAGACGAACATGTGCCTTGTAGTGGGCACACTGTGCCGAACAGTCCCAAGCATTTCGATCGCAAGCCTTTTGTCATTAACAGTTGGCTTCGCAAGTGGTATGCCTAGCGCAAGTTTACCGGAAATGTTTTTCTAGAATGACGATATCACAAGGTACCCTCATTAATGCGTATCCAGGTTATACGTTCCAACACAACGTATGCACCCCTCCGTGTGCAACCCGCCATGGCATTCGATATTTTTCACATATTAATTATATTGTATCCGCAACCATGCACATGGACGGATGCATATGGCTTGCTTAACCGCTCTTCTTTCTTCATTTCTCTAGAAACCTCGACTTCCAGGTCAGCCATCATGGACCCTACAAGACTGTCGAAAGGTACAGTATATATTTAGTACACAGGCCCAATCATATCTGGCGCTTCGTTCATATTTCTAACATTCTCACTGTATTCTCTTTCTCTCTGACGCAAACAGGCGTGTGGTAAGTGCATATTTTCAGCCGCTATGTACTTGTCCGTCAGATTTTCATCAGAGTATCGTCAGACGTCCATCGTAATTAACCGTTAAAATTCTGCACCCCCATGACACTGATGCGACGTGGTTAAGGCTGCCGGTGGGATGTATTAATGGGTAGGGCAAATATACCGCTGTCGAAAATGTTCACTCGCCAATACGGCACAAAGGAAAAGGGACCGAATGAGTTCTTGTAATATGTTGAAATTCAGTTTAATATTGTAGCTTCTTTTTAGCCTTGTGCTACGTATACAGGTGGGTTCCAGTTTTTCCTTTCATCTGTTTGTTTGTCTACAAGGAAATCAGTACGACGAGCAAATTTCCATATGGTCTCAAGAATGCGCAAGCGTAGCCTGCGGTCAGCCTATGAGTAGGGTAGCTTGTTGGGCGTGTTGGTGCATGGCGTGAAAAAATTCCAGCTGAAAACGACACAAGCACAAAGAAGAAGGAATGCACAGGACAGAGCTGGACATACAACTGAAGTTTATTTGAAAATGTTTTCTCTAGTTAACCTCCACCGCACATGCGCAAGCACCAGATATTGTAGGACAACCGATAACACACCGTACAAAATACAAAAAAAAATAATATGAAACACACGGGGAACAACGTGTCACTGCCAGTTTTAAATGATTTTGACAAGTGCTCTGCATCGCATCCTCAGTGGTTATTCAGAAATTTCATCTCTTTATCATTGAGATGTACCGAAGGTTCACTGACACATAAGTCGGCACCCTACTTCCTGATATGGAGAGCTTCGCCTATCTCCCTTTCCAATTTGCCGCGCTCTCTCCCCACTATTGATACACCCTGAAAATCTGCTTCACACCCGCATCTTCTGCAATGCAAAGGTAAATTTCCCCCTGTACCTGTTGGGAGCATATTTCGATGTTCACTCATGCGTTCATTAATGCACCGCCCAGTCTTGCCCACGTAGGAGCCACCGCACGAAAGAGGAATCTGATAAATTACGGATGTTGCTCAATTCGTAAACGTGCACCTATAGGTAAAGCGAATTTCTAAAGAGTGACTCGCCTCTCTGGCATAGGAACTGGTATAACACGAAAGTGCAATATGTCTTTACCGAAGCAGTCGGACACTCACTGTACATTGACATGAACTTGCACATTGCCATTTCGCTGGTATGGCACTGTCTGCCGTGGAAGCACCCACGCTGACGCCTGGTACAGCACATCTCCATCCAGACGACTAACGTCTGTGACCATGAACAACGCCTTGTGGTAACTTAACTAGTTTACGTAACACCTGCACGGAGTGGATGGTTTCAAAGGCCGCGTGACAGCGGTATCAATACATGTGAACATGCGCGACATTGACCCGTCAACGTCGTTGCCCATCTGCGACGCTACGCGGCAGTTTTCTTAGTCGGTGCCATCACTCCCGACGCAGTGCCCGGCGAAGAGGCGCAGTTGGTGCATGTGGTGGCTGCACCACGCACGCAGCTACGTTGTCAACGCGCAGCTACGTTGTCAACACGCAGCTACGTTTTCACCGAATGCAGTCACTGCCAGCCTCCGCTGTGTTGAGAACAACACCAGAGGGAACACCTCGTCTTAGTAGCGGTCTGTTGCGGCCTTTGCTTCACCCCCTTCTGAATGGCGGCGACGCCCCTGATGCGAATGTACGCATCGAGTAAGACGGGCCGAGGTTGATAAAGAAATGAGGCGAGCTGGCATGCTTCTGAGGATGTGGGTGAATAGCGCAGTCGTTAACAGCTTGTGCCGCGGAACGCGGGTGGTCGTGGGCTCGATCCCCAGCGCGACAGCCACAGCGAGATTTTTTTTCTGCTAATTTTTCTGTCATATATATCCGACATTTTACTGCGTCACTTCCGTGACATAAATGACGTCACTAAGGTCTTGGTGGATTGCTGGAATCAGAGTTTCGTGTTAAAATTGCCAGCTAGGTTGTGATGTATGCGATCCGATCAGCCTAAACCGATCTCGTGCTACACACAAAGTGAGCTTTCCTCTCCGCTCTCCCGCCGCAGTGGTATAATGATTATGGTGCTAGGAGGCCGATCCGGAGGACGCGGGTTCGGTTCCAGCCGCCGTGGTCGCATTTTCGATGTAGGCGAAATATACTGTGGGTTAGCGGTGCAGCTATGCACGTGCACGTTAAAGAACCACAGGCGTCAAAATTTCCAGACTTCACTATGCTGTGCCTCGTTACTACATAGTCGTTTTTGGCACACCAACCTCCAGCTATATTATTATTACTACTATTATTGTTATTATTCAGTCCTCTCTACCCTACATTTCATCTCTCTGCTTCGCTCACTACCGCAGGTGCTCGCCATTCGACGTTCATCCTCGCCGCTGGGATCTTCCTGCTCTTCTTCGTGGGGCTTTCGCTCTTCGCATTCGTAAGCGGTAAGGAGTGACTGTCCCTACATGGAGCCAGATCACACAGAACTACGGGACCAGTGTCATGTGCCAAACATTTTTTTAAATATCGGGGATCATTGTAAGGTGTAACTTTCGTCATCGTAGCAGTCGATGTAATTATACGTTAGATTACTGTAATGCATCAGACTGTCGTGATCTACGCTACATATAGACCGCTATGGGAAGCGCGGCAACCACAGCCGGAAATCGTGCCCGCACACCTGGGACCGTATGCAAAGAGACAACTCACTCTAAATATGTTTGTAAGAAACCTTTAAGCCAATCGATATGCTAGACATATCGCAAGGGATGCCCTCCCGGCCAATGGGCCAATACCACTAAGGAGGAGGAATTATAGAAGAGTACAAGTTCGGGCTAGTTGCACGGTATACATACTAAAACGTTACGACGGCGCGAAAGAGACGAGACATCCCTAAACGTAGAAACACACAACACGAGCGCTGATTCGCAACCGACATTGAATTGGGGAAGGGGCACCCTCCGCACTAAGGCATGCGGAAGGTTCCTCCAAAATGCCCGAGGCCTAAGTACTGCGCGTTATCAGTGCACGTTGAAGAACCCGAGGTGGTCGAAATTTCCGAAACCCTCCACTACGGCTTTCCCTTTCTTTTAGTCCGTTACCCATAAACCCACGGACGCTCAGCCGTGCTCCCGATATGGGCTGCAGAATCATTTCCTTAACCGAACCACAATCATCATAATCCATTTTACCTTTGCTGTATAGACAGCCCCAGCGGCGACTCTTAAGACTTCGCCCAAAGTGTGAGCGTTCCGCTGCACTCAGGCGCGTCAGCCGTTTGTCTTATCCGCAGCGAACACGGGCAGTGCGGCCGGACTGGAAGTCACAGCCGAGCCTGAACCCGAGCCTGAGAGAGGGGCCAGCTGGCGCCGGGAGGCGCACGTCGTCCGTCGGGCGGAGCACGACTCCAAGCTGCGCAAAGGAAGGGTGTCCGGTACGCGTCGCAAGGGTAAGTACGAGTGCGCTGTGCCCCTTCCGGTAATTGCTGCATGCATGCACGCACACACGCGTACAACAGGGAGTCTGCCAACCGGGAAATCTCGCAATCATATTTTTCCAGAGAAAATCAGCTCCTGGTGCGTCAGGAGCTGATGGCGTGTGAGTACCCTGCGTACCTCATTGACTCAGTAGGGCGTCAGTTGGCTCGTGCAATACCCGCCCAACCTGGACCCACATAGAAGCGGGCTGCGATCCCCTACGTTCCTGGTGTGAGCGAACCCCTTGCACGAGTTCTACGGTCTTATGACGTGCAGGCCGCGCATGTCCCAACGCGGAAGCTCCGCCACGAACTCGTGCGGGTGAAAGACCCTCTTGAGAAGGAAAAGTTCCCGGGCGTTGTGTATGTCATCCCGTGTGCTGACTGTTCTTTTGTCTACGTGGGGGAAACCGGCAACTTCAAGAAGAGACTTCAACAGCACAAGAGCGACGTTAAGAATAAAAACGTAACGTCCAGTGCCGTGGCCGAGCACTCTGAAACTACGTCACACGATATCAACTGGAAAAAATCATGCTGCACGCCTTTAGCTCGAGTCCTTGGTCATCCAAACCACACCACACACGCTTAATCGCAACGAGGGAAATCTTCCTCCGATGTACGCCAGGTGTCTTAGTCACGTGATGCGCCGCACATAAAGGGCAACAGCTGTGCCTATGTTTTTATTGTGAACAAGGTTCCCGTGGGGGAGCCGAAACGTCAATACATTCGTTCTTTTGAATTATTTTGGTCGGTGTCCGGATCCTTTCTTTTAATAGTTTTAGTGACCTGTATAGCTTTGCTGCAAATAGAACTAAAAACAGTGTTTTTTGTTTGATTTTTCCCCGAATGCCCGCAGCAAAGCCGACCGTGTGGGTGGACAGCAGGAGAGACGATGAGAGCAGGGAAGTCACCGGCCGTGTTCCCGGCAACGAGCTCCTTCACGAAACGGCCACGAAACAGATTGTTTCAACAGAAACGACGACGACGACGACGACGACGTACACGACCGTGGAAACAACTTCAGCGGGCTCCAACACCAGCGGATCGCAAGAAACCAGTGAGAGCTGAATACCGAAACGTCGCTTACGCGTACATCCCGAGGAGGACAACGTCACTATGACGCGAACCGTCCACATTGTTGCATGCATCCGGCATGAGGTCCGTAGCAAGGGGGAGTCAGGGCCCCTCCCGAAATTTTGGTGGGGCGGTAGTGTTAATAACGTAGTGTAGCGCTAATAACATAAATGTTTAGGTTATTAATAACGTTGCATTTAAAAGTTACTTATTGTACATACTGCCATTTTTACCGAAAATAATGAAGATAGTTGCTTTTTTTTTTCAAATAGCCAAGGCCTTCAGTAAGTGCTCCCCCCCCCCCCCCCCCCCACGCCCCATCCCCGAAAGAAATTTCTGGCTACGGACCTGCCTGGCGTAAGGCTCGCTCTTCATGAGATGCTTTCCTTTACCCTGTATTCGCCCAGGTCAACTACCAAGGAATCTCTTAGTGCTTAAAATTCTAAATAGTTCGCCTGGCGTCAACCCAGTATAGAACATTTTCATTGTTGCAAAGCTTTCTTTCCTCTGCCCGCCTAATGGCCTTGCAGTCAATCTTGCGAACAGTGTGTGTGCAAGCGTATAGTTTGCTTGCATAGAACAGCCCGAACGTTGTCAGCATTTCAGGCAGTGCCGCTAGTTGGAAAAGTGCGCAGTGCAGAGGAGCCCACTTGCGAGTTTTACAGAGGGATGTATTCAGAATGATTGCGTCTACAGCCTCGTAATGTTTTTTGTTTTTTTCCCTCTTTCTTGTATTCACGAGTGTTCATGGATTGTCTGCTTATTTGACGTCACTGTTCACATCGCTGTACGTCTACTTCACTGTACCCCCCACCCCCGTAAACGTGATGCCCGGAGGAAGGTTATGTGAATAAAATGAACGAAAAGGTAGCCCCAGGTGCAAGAAGACCGAATACCGTTACACGCGAAATAAAACAAACGTCTTCTTGTTCAATTCCCACAGAGGCAACGAAATTCCTAGAATTTAAATAAGAGACGTAGTAAACAATTTCGATCAGCTTTGAAACAATCGATGACAAACTTTGTTCCAGCCTCTTCAAAACGTTCTATATTTTCTATTCTCAGGAAACTTCGTTCATCAATCGTCATCATCTACATTTTAGCCAAAAATTGCTCGAAATAGTACGTCGAGAGGGAAAAGAAAAATTATCGTTTGAAATGCGCTGCTCGATATTAGTACATTATACTGCCTTATTATTGCTGTTACTTTGACTTCAGCTCCTGTGGGGCTTTAGTGTTTGTTTGGTGTGGTCGTGTCAGGAAACGAAACGATGTTTTTATTCTTTCATCGCGAAGCAATCACTACAACATCTATGCTTTCAATCAATCATTTTGTCCCGTTCGAGAAGAGTGGAACGTGGGGTCAGGCTGAACTCGTATATGGCCGGTGAGCTCTCCCGGGAGGCTGCCTCTTAACAATCGCAGTTTTTCATGACTTACTTCACCAGAATCGGAGCTTTCTTTTTTTCTTCTTTTTTTTTGCGTAAGACCTGGAGCCTCCAAGATCCAAGACCTTCCATCCTAAACAGATCCATAGACCTGCGGCAAAAGCTGAGGCCCCCTGCGCCGGCAAGATGGCACTACGACGCCCCAATTTATCGCACTAGCATCGGCGGCTTCGGCCACTTGGCAACCGAGGAGAGTGCGGTGACATTCCACATGCTCCCGGCTATTACATACTTCATCGTTCGTCCGACACTTACACGCCAAGCATTACCAAAGTCAAGTTTAGCGATGTCCACGCTTCTCATCTTCATTGTGAGTGAGTTCAAGTCTTGTGGAGCATGCTCACTGGGAAAGATTCGGGCAATGGACACTTTTCGCTTAAGCTATAAGCAACGTGTTATGGTCATGATGAATGCGCGTCGCGTCCCCTATGCTTCTTTTGTTTTCATGGACACTTGCCTTCATATCGTTTCGTCGAACAAAGGCGAGCCTTGTAATGTTTCTCCTTAGAGTTCTCGTATCGATTTACTTGTAGCTTTGTGCTTCAAACGGGTGAAGGAAAATTTATCTTTCCATCTAGAATCGTATATTTCAGATATCCAAACTAAAAAAGAAGTTCAGGGGAAGATGGGGGGTTGAATCGATGAACAGATCGCTAAAAACGAGACAAGTTCACTTGTCTCAACGATTGGCTTCAGCGACATTCCCTGTTCTACATCGTTTTTTTTTAGCGATCTGTTCATCGATATTTCAGATGTGAAAGTGTAAACGACACGCCATGAAAGTGTACCAGAAGGGAAACTTGGTCGATTCAGTGGTAACGCCATAGATAACAGCAGCGATATCAACCCGAGGACACCGGAAGAGGCATGTCGCCTCGTATTAGCGCTCCTGTTCCTTATGAAGCGATCAAAGGTCACGGATGCAAGGTTGGCGTATACACGCAGCACGCGCGGGCCTTCCGGAAGCCGGCTTTCGCCACAGCAGCGGAGGTCCCCAGCAGCTTCCCGCCCGTTCGTTGGTGTGTGTGCTGGGAGGCCGGTCCGAGGAGTACGACCGGCTGGCAGTGGACGGCCTGTGCGACGTGGCCCTGGTACCCTACTACGCACTGCCCGCGGGCGGCGACACCTTCCTCAACGATGATCACGCAGTCACGCAGGCAGTGCTCCAGATGGCCGCCAAGGCCATCAAGACAACTTATGGCATCCACGTCCCGCTCAAGTATGCGCGCTACGCGCACAGTATATTGCTTTAACTATAGGGAACGTCTAGACCCTAGAACATGCATGCATGGGAATTGTAGTGGGAATGTGGTTGTGCGTTCCCCTTGACGCATGTAGTACATGTTGCACGTACCTTGTAATGAAGAGCGTGGAAGGGGACTAGCATGCCTTTATTCTAAAACAAGAAATTGCATCCGTAATTTGGCTCTATGGTCGTGCCAAACCGTTACCTGATCGCAACGAAGTGGTAAGGCTTCTTCTGCACAACAAAGTGCAAAGTAAATAAAGGCAGGAAGTCCATCAAATTGCTGCACAAGCTGCAGGGTTGTAAAGAAGGACGCATATGCAATGCAAACTAAGAAAGCATACTATATCTGAAACTACGGAGACTGTTCCTCGTTGTATGCTATTTGTTCAATGGTCCGCGCAACTGTGCTATTCAAAACTGTCCTCCGGCCCCGCCACGGCGGTCCAGTGGCTATGGCGCTCGCATGCTGATCCGAAGGTCGCGGGATCGAATGCCGGATGTGGCGGCTGCGTTTTGATGGAGGCGACAATGCTAGATACCCATGTACTGTGCCATGTCGGTGCACGTTAAAAGAACTCCAAGTGGTCGAAATTCCCGGAGCCCACCACTACGGCGTCTCTCGTAATCATGTAAAACCCAGGAGTCAATGAAAGCTGTCTTCTGTTTACAAAGTTTTCCTTTAAAAAGCCCGACCGTTTACAGTCTTTCTAAGTGTTCTATATGCGCCATACGCAATGTAATGCGCCTAACCTTTGGCGTCGTGTTCTCTGCGGCGTCAATTATATTTATGATACCCGTTCTGGCGTGTTCGTAAACCTTACTCGGCGCAAACGCACGGAAAGTGAAATCTGCAACGCCAGTAACGAGACAGGTCGGGATGAAAAGTCTTCATCGTCGTCATCCGAAAAAGCACTCTTAAATTGGTCCAAAGCGCGTAAAAAGAGTTGCAAGTACTTGACAGCACCCAATTAGTCCAGATAACTCGTCTGAAAGCGATGCCGACGGTCGAAAGAAACTCATAACGTGTCTGTGGCTTGCGTGAAGAATTGTGCCAAGTGGAAGCAGAGTGGAAATGTGCACAGAATAGTGTTCAGAATGAATAGGGGCACGGAAAGTAAATTCAGGACTGTTGTGGTGCAAATCATGCAAGTGTGTTTGCACATTGTTCATTCACGCAGCACACTTCCATGTGTAGAATAATATGCTGCTGGTAATTACGGCGGCTAATTGGCATGCTGCCCATGAGTGGGTTTGGGCAGGACAAGTGGGAAAAGGGGTTCACCCTCCCTTTTCGTAAGTGACGGCTCTGCCCAGCTATTACATTGCTTTCTGCAATACTTCGCAATGCAGAAGTCAAAGACGCTCAACAAGCTACTTCAACAGAAATCATTGTTGGATGCCATTTGAAAGTAAATAACTTGAAAGGTGTGCGTATTTTCTACTTCATGGTATCGCAAGCTGAATGACAGGGACTATGGAAGGCATACTCGACACAACGTGGCGCTATGCATTTACTTTCCGTAGTGAATTTTCTTAATAGGGAGTTTTAGCAACGGTTGCTTACCGTGCTTTCCGTACTGTAATACTGTGCCGTCGTGGTCAGCACGTGGCTATTTCAGTCAGAAACACCTGCGTTGTTAGCTCTATACATGTATAGTAAGGTGATAAAAGTTCGAAAGGATCTTTCATCACGCTTTTAAGGCCGAAATGAACTGTGCCAGCAGCGAAGGACCGGTAACAGCGTGCTTACTGTAAGGTAATCCTCCGCTGCTAAAACACCCTATTGTCTCGGCTACGCCCAAGTAATTGTTGCTTCTATCGTTATGTCGTGCACTGTACTGTAATACGCTTAAAACGTTTCATATTGGTCTTAGGAAACTGCTTCAGGCTAAAAACGACCTCAACAGACAGAAATCACGGGACCGCATGAAAAACTACTGGGTCGAGCACAACATCTACCACTACGCAGTTCTTGACTTGGAAATTGGGCCCAACGGCAAGGCAGCTTCTAACGTGGTCCGACGGGTTTTTGCCTTACTAAAGGTGAGCGTAAATGGCGTAAATGTTCTCACGGACTAATGTGCTGCATTAATGATTTTAAATAAATGTGCTTCATGTCCTATGTACTATTCTCTCGATGAATATCGCTTATGGTTTCCCTTATTGACGGTAGTGAAATTCAATAAATTTAAGCACACTGCCTTCTGCGAGTGTGGTAATATATAGAACTACTTTGTAAGGTATTTGAATATTTAATAATCAATGAAGCCATTGTGTTGACACACTAGCCTTCTAACGAAACTGCAAAGCTCGCTAGCGAAATGGTCGCTGCTCCTCATTGTCAACAGACATGCGTTCTCAGACGCATTCATTCGTTTAAATGAATTTTTCCAAAAGAGTCAGCTTGGTCTTTTGCATTGACAATTATAATTTGTAGTATCTGCGCAGCAATGTTTTTCTCTCTCTCTCACTGAACTTCGTTTACCCTTGTTTCATGCTCTGTTTCTTTCAGCTGTTCGCGAAGATACAGGACGCGATCCGCCATGAACTGTCGCTCGAGCGCAAGACGGAAGCGCAGCCCGATGCCTACGTCATTCTGGGAGTCCACCTGTGGGTGTCCACCAATGACAAGCTATTCAAGGCGCTTCAGAAGAACGTCCGGTATGCTGTGCATACCTCTGTCTTTACAAAGACCGTTAGAAACTACTCTACTCAATGCCATGCTTGTGGAGGAACGTTGTCAGCCAATCAGAACGTTATTTAGCGTATTCGTCCTCCTGAAGTAACTCATTCCTGCGGACTCGTCTGTGTAGTGGGCGTCTCACTCGCTGAGAAAGCGAAGTGTGGAGTGAACGTCACTTATTTAGCACATACTGTTATGTCAGACAAGGCGATGCTGCGTGCACTTAGTGCGATAGCGAAGCACGTATTCTTTCAAGTCTTGTTTGCCGCGAGCTCTGCCTGTGCAAACCGCAGCAGTGGTCTCGGCGTGCTGGGCATGTAGTCCAGTAGATGAAATACTTCTTCTAGCAATGAACGAAAAATATGTCGTAGGAAAGGCAAGAACGTCAGGGCTATACGGTATAAGGCTAGAGCGATGCAGAGCGCTTGTGCATTTGTGTGCTGTGCACTCCATTTCCCATTCACCCGTCGCTTACACAACTTGTCCCACTCTATATGGACAACTGCACGTGCGTTTTAGAGCTTTTCTTCACTTAACACAACCCGTCGATCCAAGAAAGCTCATGACACTGGTGCTATACAAAACATAACGCTGTCGTTGTGGTTCACCAAAACTCCGTGACAAATTCCTGGGCGTAGGTTATTTGTTAGCTAGCACTGCATGTACGCAAGCTAAATTACTTAATCGGGACATTTGAGTCGCGCTGACGAAAGCAAACGTGACTGAGCTTAAAGTTATGACACTGAAATCGTTTCTATCCGATACGCATCTGGATCCGTTCTGCTCTAAGCCTCTGTGGACTTTGCGATGTACCAGAAATGACAATCTGTCTGTTTTTTGTTCTTCCTACGTACTATCCGCCGGGTGTGCAGGTCGTTCTCGATCAGCGCCCTCATAGCCAGGACTCACATCACCGAACGCGACCACAACGGCTGCAAGACCAATGGTCCGGCGCCGTACGAGATCGAAAACAATGATAATATTATGGGAATGGTAAGACGATATTGCTGATGAGTATTATCTGGTTTACTCTTGAATAGCCTGTTACAATGCTCAGGTCTTGTATGGTATGCATTATGACTGGTGCATTAGACCTTCATCTGTAACACAAATGAGTTGTGCCCTCCCAAGGTGGATCTGTGTTTTGTAAAAGCAGATATTTTTTCTTTCTTTTTTTTTGCTCTGTGGATATTTCGCTTGGCCTTCATTAAGCTCGAGTGGTATCCACACGCCTGTGCAGTTTTTCATTGCACGGTGTTGAATTTAACCAAGTTTCGCTTTTGATTTGATTCTGTGTACTCATTTGACGCTTGTGCTTCGTTATCTATAAACTTGCCAGTGCACGGACGCGTCTAATTAAAAAAACGTTTGTTCTTCGTGGTTTACTATACTTTCAACACCGCACTAACAATTCGGTTTAGTATGAGCACTAATTAAGGTCGGAGGTAAATACAATGAAATGCGACACGGATGTGTGCGCTGCGCGAAATGGACAAAAGGCGGGTGAGTGGGTGGAGGGGGGGGGGACGCTACAGACCCCACTGACGGATCGCTAAAGGTGCCTGAATCTGGTTATTTAGCAGGTGCCGTATGGCACCTGCTAGGGTGTCCAGGGTGTCCAGGGTATGGCCAGGGTGCCTACCAAATTTAGATGTTCCAAATTCCAGGACTTGTCCGAGTTCCTCCTGGCGATCTTAAGCGTATTCCCTGAAATAAAAACTAGGCTAGTGGTAATATCACTTATTGTCGTTCTTTCCAAAAATGAAATGGTATCGAATAATTTTAAGGTAAATTCCAAGGTACAGTGGGATTTTAGTAGTTGTGCAGCGCAAGGTATGAGTGGTAACATACAGTAATCTTTAAAATCTACCATAGTTACCCTGCATGTCTCTCTCTAAACTGTAAAAAAAAAAATGCGAAGCGCAAATACGCACATTTCACAGTAAAGTGAAGCTTCACGGCGGTGCGCTTTTTTTTAAAAAGCTGGTTTTACGGCATACCAGTTTTGCAATGCAGCGAAACTACCTTTTCAGGCGGTATGAGGTGAAGTGCGTCTATTCGTTCGTTTCGAATACAAAGGAACTTCGAAAATTATTTTAAACTCCCGATGAAGCGAACTGGAATATCGTAATATTCGTTCTAATGATCGCACAAACTTAGGCATGCGTCAGCTACCATGACCCGGCCATGTAGTATCTTGAAAAATCCCCTGACAATTCCCTGATTTTCTCACAGCAGATTCCCGACCAATTCCCGATTTTCCCCGCCAGCCCCTATATATGTCGCAGCAGAAATGGAGTCTTGAGCTTCGACTCACGAGAGCGCTTGAGGGAAGTTCGAGTTTATGATTTCCTAACTGCAGCAAAATATGCAAACAAAAATTAAGGTCTCACGGGACAAGGAGTAAGCTTTCGTTCTTATTGCGATTTTTCTTGCGCTCCATACAGGCAGAAAGAAGAAAAACGGGAGAGTACAGCGCATGCCCTGCCTTGCTTGTGTCTTTCTCGTGTATCAATCACAGAGCGCTGCAAAGGATCAACACCATGATGTTCAACCAACTCGCGCACCTGTTATCCGGCAAGATCGAAGGTCTCAGCCAAGCCATAACACACCCTCCTTCCCTCCACCTAACGTTCTCGAAGAAACGTGAAACTACATGCACGCATCAAGAGTGCACTACACCACACCCTCTTGAAACAATTCTTTAAAAATTATTGTAAACTATAAAATTCGCTTGAAAATAACAGAAAATAACTGTAAAGGGAAAGCTTTTGTTCCTTAGCTGTTTCCTTAGCTAGTTTCTTCGGCGATGAGAAGACAGTGTCCGTGGTCGTTTATTTGGCGTCCAGGCCAACGCGGTGGCCTACGTGAGGACGTTCGCCTGGGTACAGCGGACGTCCCTGGCCGTCTCGTTCACGCTGTGCACGCGCTGGTACAGGCCCAAGAAGGAGTTCCTCGTCGGCGTCGACTGCCTCAGGGACGCCGTGACGGTGTCGTCCTCCGGCACCGTGAGTCGCGCCGTCTATTGCTCCTTGGAAAATTCGTGATTAGTGCGACTTTCGTGTCGTATACTAAATTTAGCGATATCTTCATTCTTATCCACTGCGCCTCCCTTTCTTCTTATCACAAACCATGGCCTCCACGATCCCGCGCGCCGGCAGAGCCTGCCGCGTGAGCAATCTCGGAGGACGTGCACACACTATACCTTTCGTCGTGTTCTACCTTACTCGCATGCGTAGAGCGAGCGGAGGGGGTACACTTCCTGCAGTGCGCGGTTTTTGAAAAACGCGCAACAATTTAAATATAGTCATGCAGAAAAATAAATTAAAGGAAGCACGGCATTGTGGCTGCTAGGACTTTTTCTGGGAAGATGTTTTCTGCGTGTCCGGCGTTGCAGATCTGCATATATGCAACACCACACAATCGTTTCTGCACATCTAACAAGTTCTTTGTTGTTCTTGTTCTCGTGTTTCCTTTCTTGAAGCGCATAAAGGCATACGACAGAGAAAGGAAACTAACAACAGGCTCACGACTCCGAAGACAAGTGACCGCTCAAGTTTTCTCTAATAGAAGAAACAGTGATATCTATGCAAGTACATCGTCCATCGTTATAAATCGTGCAGCTTTGTTTCCGGACAACACTCGGACTGATTTTTCCCTTCGGCACTTTCCCCCTGCATTTATATTTTTTTCTCATATTTATACCCTGTGTCAATATTTGCGTATAGTGTCATAATTAATGGAGTGCTGGTCTGTGTTCCTAATCGCCGCCTGTGGTATTGATGGCCAATGGGTTGCAATGGTCCCTTACGGTGTAGCAGCGCCGCTGTGTCATGTTAGCTGTACTTCCACTGCTCTTCTGGGTGACGAGTGCTGTGTGCTTCTACATGTCTTAACCGGGTGTTAGCCGGCGCTACGCGTAGCCATGACGGCGAGTGCGGAACACTCCTTTAGCCAGAGGGCGTCACACAGCATACGTGATATTAATATGAGCTTTCTGCTGACGAATTAAAACGTACACAAATACTCAATGAACTGGATGAGTGGACGACTACCGCCGTAGCTCCGTTGGTACGGCATCGGATGAGTTATCCGAAGGTCCGTATACTGACCTCAGGCGTGTTTTCAGTCCATTTTAATTCCCTTCACTTTATGCCGTAATTACTACACTACAGCAAAACTACAAATAACTTCCCCTGTGCCTTCCTTGGCCTGTTGGATTCATTACGCTGTGTCTAAAAAAGAAACTAGCCCTTGATTTACTCCCCCTCTCGTTACATGTATATATTTCAGGTATGCACCGAGAAGCCGGACTTCTTCGCGAACGAGGCCGTCGACAAGACGCAGCACACAGCATTTTCGTGGGAGGTTCCCAATGCGATGGCCACGTACGACACCGCCGACACGATGCAATGGAAGGCGAGTGCACGTCCGCAACATTGCACTAGGTTGTTAAGACATTAGGTTGTTAAGACCGGTGTCCTACCGAGGTGCAGAAAGGCAATAAGGCAAAACAAATTGTACGCGTAGCCGCCACGGTATGCTATGCAGATACGTAGCGTTGTTTGGCTCAAGGACGCGAGTTTGATTCCCGGCAACTGCGGCTGTTTATTTATTCATTTAGCAATACCTCACAGGCCCCATAAAAGGCATAGAGTGAGGGGGGGACGTGCAGTACAGGTGAATACATAACATATTGTACGCATACACGTATTCAAAAATTGAAACTGACTCAAGAAAAGTAAAAGAAGGGCCAAAGGGTCAAAGTAACAGAATACCCGTGAGCTAAATACACGCACGCACGCACGCACACACACACGCACGCACGCACGCACGCACACATGCACACGCTGTAGCGCCATAAAGACAAGTAAACGAAACATTAAAATAACCTAAAGTTCTTGACCTCCCGCTGCACAAAGGGCCAAACAAAAACGTGTTAAGGACATGTGATTGTTAACTGGCCAATATGGTTCTGTACACGTCAAGCCCAACTCAAGCGTTCCTTCAGCCTTATTGCAATTGTTTCTCTCTTTCGCGTTGAATGGGCCTCGCAGATGTGTTCCCTGTCCATCGAGTACCGGCGGCTGAACCTAGCCGTCGCCCTGTTCGACGTGGAGTGCGACGACTGGCACTCCGAGTGCAAGCGTCCCAGCGCGTCACACATGCGGCGCTTCGAGAGGACACGCCGGATGCGGGCGTACCTGCGCGGACTACAGTCGTCCAGCTATAGTAACGGCAACGTCACCGCCACGTGCCAAGGGATGCAGAGGAAGGTTCTCATATGAGCTCTTCATGAAGAGCACATGCGTGCACCAACGACATGCACATCGTCGATGCCTCATTGCAGATGGCAAGGGGCTATATAATAAACTTGCGATTACAGCATTGCAAGATAACTATAAAAGGCACTGCATTTAATTTGCGCGATGCTGACACTTCAGTGTTTTGTAAATATACATACGAAGTATATTCATTTACTGATCAAGTGTGTGTATGTGTGTGTGTGGGGGGGGGGGGGGAAGCGGGGGGGGGGGGGGTGTACATGATGTATGTGCACTGCATGTGTCTCCTAACAACCCTTCTGCGTAGCGGAAGCAGCTGACGCAAGGAACTTTTTGCAGCTGCAGTAGTAGGCGTCGTCATTACCAGCCATCAATAGTCCGCCTTTGGGGCAGGCATTGGTCTGTACTGAGGACGTGATGCAGGATCCCTTTGTGCTGTGCAAGTGTTTGGCACTAAACATCTCTTGCGTCCTGCTCATATGGCGCCGTGTTACAGCGACTACGGTGCGCCCTGTGTTACCGATGACGTCCAGAATCGGGCGCTTGTATTTCCCGCGCTTGCTTTGCAATTTGTCCTATTCCTAGAACATTGTTTTCGCGCGCCTTCGACAGCATCTTTTCGTAGCATTCGTCAGAGCGCGCAATGGCTCGACGGGAGGCTCAACCTGCGACCACCAACACATCGGGTATGTGACGTGTCTGGCATCACATTTGCTTGAGACCTATAGGCACCGGCGCAAGAATGGCCTCAAGAATAGGTCTCAAGAATGTACCAACTCGCCCAACAAGAGGTTTTGATGAAGATCATCACATTTGCGCAGTCGAAATCTTTCTGGTGTGCATAAGTGGTATTGAAGAAACTCTATTTATAAAGTGTGTACTGAGTGAGTACGGTTGTACAGCAAAACGACAAGCTGTACATGAATATCCTCATCGCAAAGGATGTCATGCGCGCAGTTTTTATTAATAAATACGCCTCCTTTTCGGGAGTCGCATGTGGTGCGCCCGCTTGATCGGCCTTACGTACTTATTAAAGTTCACCATGAACCCTTTCAGCCGCGAATTATGGAGTTTGTGTAAACACGTCAGGTCTTCGCGCATTTTCTCCACGAAAAAAACACTCCGTATTATCTTGCAAGAAAGGATCAAGTCAGACTTGAAAGGCCGGTGCGGTTTGTTGTTGGATGTGTTCAGTACGAATCAACGAAAACTATTTTCGACATTACTCCCGGAACGTACCACGCCAACCCACTCGTCAAATGTGGTAATGCCTTCAGAAAAGTGTCTGCAGGAATACGCCGCACACTGCAGCAAACTGACGGCTCACTCCCGGAACATACGTCAAGCCACCCGTCAAATGCGGTAATGCCTTCAGGCAAATGTGTGCAGGAATACGCCGCACATTGCAGCAAACTGACTGCACACTGTACACTTCGAGGGTTCGATTCATTCAAAGTTCAGTGTACCATTCTTTTTCGTGGCCCCCTTGTCCACTGAACTTCCAAAAACAGGTTGTGTACGCAATTGTGTACTCCACCGCTGAAGAAGATTAACGCCTAATCTAGTCGTTGTGCCGGTACTTCAGACAATGCATGTCGCGGAAAAATGATGCGATCCCGAAGACGAGAATCTATGAAGTCGCCAAAGCTGGCGCAGTTGACGGACGCCGAGACGCTTGGTGCGTTTCGGTTACGATCGAGTTGTCTGACAATGATTTGCGACGCTACGCAATAAATTGATGTGAACGCCACAAGAGGGTTCCAGGGCTGTTACATACAGTGCATACAGTGCAGTGTTACATACAGTGCAGAGCTTCTCGTAGGGGACACGTCCTCCAATCATCGGAAGCCTGCGGGGTGCTGCCACCGCTGCTCCCTCTTCGCATCGCAGGTACTATCGTGAGCAATATGAAAGGGAACACAGGAACGCGTGGCAAGCAGCCTGAAACCCAGGCATACGATACGTGGCGGCAGCCGTCGGAAACATACTGGGGAAGGGAAGGCTGTTTTCTCAACTGTTGGCACTCCTGCCGTGTGTTTGTACAAAGTGCAGGAAGAAGAAGAAGAAAGCATTTAATGTGAGGAAAGGAGGAGATGTTGGCCCGGAGAGTGAGTCTCTGGCCTGCTACTCCTCACAGGGGTAAAGGGAAAAGGGATAAATAGAGATAGAGGGAGGTATGAGAGGTGACGATGACAAAGTACAATGAGTCACTACACAAGTCCTACAAGCGGATGTGCACCATGAGCAGTAGTCGTTCCAGCACAGTGTTAGAGACGGGCATCTAAACCTGTGTCACACAAAAAGTAAAAAGGGCCTTGAAGTTGCGCTGGGCGTGGTCCGTGTGCTTCCATGCACCTAAAAGTTTCTCCTCCGAAAAGGACCGGGTGTTCAGACCATCTACCACGCAGTACAAAGTGCAGGACTTCGCAATGCACCAAGCGCTTGCGTGAAGGAAAAAAAAAAGAATAAAAGGAAACGAATCGCTGCATGTCACAGCGACACTTACCCCGTCTTATCTAATATCGGACGATACCATGTTATCGGTGAAATTACGCAAGTTGCTCCTTTGTAGAAACTCCAGCGTGGTTGGAGTGCCAACAGTTACTGGAAGAGCGCCCTCCCTTCCGCTTCGATTTTCACAGCGCCATCCGCGTATCACTCCGAGTCGATTTCGAGGCTGCTTGCCATGCGTTCCTGTGTTCCCTTTCATACTGCTCACGATAGTACATACATCAAGGTGTGCCTTTCTCTGTGGCGTGCGAAATTAACTGTACCCCTACTGGAACAATACCTGCCGATGAACCTAATCTTTCATTACAATGATAACCTTGCTGTCGCAATCAAATGCGCTCTCTTGGTGCCTTTGAGATATTTGTCATCACGCAATTATCCAATGTAGCTGTTCTATGAACCGGCGAACGAGCTTTGGCTGTTTCGAAAGAAAATAACCTCAGCGGTATATTGGACAAGATATACGTATACTTTGTGTAATGCTGCTCTTACTCAATGCCCCCCGTGGGGCCTGTAAGGTACATTGAAATAAAATAAATAAATAATTAACATCGAACTCCGGAAATACGCAATGATGCTGCTAAACATTATATCCCCAGAAATGCACTGTGCGCAAGTTAATCTATGTGTGGCATGCACGGGGCATAGATCGAGACATTTCACAACGAAAGCGTCCACAATATGCGAGTGCACGAGATGCCTGAAAAGCTAGTAGTAGTTCCAGAAGGCTATTAGGGCCGCTGCTGTTCTTAAATGACGGCTACCGCATCTGGCTCAGCTGATTTACTGACGTATGCATTCCGTGGGAACGACTTAACACAACCCATTTATCCCCTAAGAAGCGTCACTTTCAGAGTGTATGTTTTTTTCTTTGTTGTTGTTGTTGTTGTTGTTGTTGTTGTTGTTGTTGTTGTTGTTGTTGTTGTTGTTGTTGTTGTTGTTGTTGTTGTTGTTAGCTTTAAGTACAACCCCGAGGTCCAAGCTATCCTTTGGGGAGATAACACGCACAGTTGTACGATGTGAACATGCCGCAAAAATATTGCGGATACGTTCAACTTTCTGGGAATATAACACTCTTTTCATGATCGCTTCAGCCGATTTCGGCTTCTCGCTCGGCCTCTTTGTCCTCCGCCGCGGAGGGTAGTCGTAGCCGGTCGTCGTGGCTACGCCCACTTCGGTAACGCGACACATCAGCGAATCAGCGCACCACCTCATAACCGCAGGGACAAGGCGCAGCTTCGTAGTGTTGGTTAGGACCAATCGACGAGCTCATTGCTGCGTCAGTTTCCTCCACGAAGTGAAGTCACTTGGCGGGTGAAGAAGTCTGGTGAATCGTTGGAAAACGGTGCGACAATTTTTATTCTGAAACAGAGCGTCCGCACGGCGTGCAGCCCTGGGACGTCCGCAAAATGTCATCGCTGCTTCCTTTTCTATGGTGTAAAACGAATCTGGGCCTGTTTACTGGCCCTCTAAGGCGAAAGGAGTTAAAGCCTCTATGTCGCCTCAAGTTAATAAAAACCGTGGCACGCTTACACATGCATTGAAGGTTCCTAACAGAGAATCGTTTGATGCATGAAGCGAAATGCAGTGTTGTGCTCGAAACATTATTGCATACTGGTTCGCATCGGATGCAACCATTACCTCAACAAAAGCTCAACAAAAAAAAAACCTCAACAAAAAAATCGTTGCTTTCAAATGAAGGATGTTTTTGGCAGAGTGGATGACTCGCCCACGCTGCCTTTGTTACGTAAATACAAGATACTTGAATCTTATTCTGCATATATTTTCCTCCTCTTATAAGTCTACTGAAGGCAACTGCATGCCAACATTCCAGAACACAGGCTTGTACACAAAGTCGTCCAATTAGGCAAGGAGAGAATGAACTACATATGGCAGCCGCAAAAGCTATACGACAGCCACCTGTCCTGAGGTACACTCTTAAAAAAAGGTAGTAGAAAAGCTAGTAACGGTACCAGTTACTACCGTTCTGGCACCATTACTGCATTTATTTGTCCCTTACTAGCTTAGATGTATGCTAGAGGTAGTAAATGTGAGGGGTAGTAACTGTCACTACATGCGTACGTAACAGGTTAGTAAATGCTACTACTTCCACTGGCAGTAGTATATTATGCTGTGGCAGGTGTACGGCGGAATTTAGACAAACTATAATTGATTTGATTATGTTTGAATAACAGTCCCATGCAGCGTAGTTGCATACATATGCGGAAACAGAAATATACAAGAATATCGATCCAAAGCATTGATTACTTATCCGAAACCACTTCTGCTTACCGGAACAACGTGAGCGTTTTTATGTATGGCTATATATAGCTTAACGTTGCTGTTAGGACGTATATCGCGTAGGAGCTTCGACCTTCTGTGTGCGGTAGTGTGTGCTGTCGTTTCTGGTTCGAACATGTAACACGGTGTAATCAGTCAGCACCAATCAGCGTCACCGTATAATACAGCCGACTTGACATGGCAACGTAAACAGCAAATATAAACCGAATCATAATAAGCCCGATAAAAGATTGCCAGGTAGTAAAGTTACTAGCTTTGGTTACTACCCTTACCTATAGCCAGTAACTGCAGGCAGTAAATGACATGGTAGTAAAGTTACTACCTTGCCGTTTACTAGCTGCAGTTACTACTTAGGTAGTCAATGTTGTGACAAGCATTTACTACCTGAAGTGACTGTATACTTCTATACGCTCAGTTCTTCGTGTACGATTTGTCTGACTTCAAAAGGCCAGGCAACAAAGGGGTCCGCGCTCCCCCTACTTTTAATGTTTCTTTCCAGATTCGAGAGCAATTATGACGCCTTCGGTGTATATTCATGTGAACTTCCAATTGCCGAGTGAAACCAGTGTTCTGCTGGATCTGTGAAACGGTTGCACACTTCCCGATGATGCCAGCGGACAATGTATTTACGATACGTAAAAGGTTCCCACTCACAAAACGTACACTGTTCTGGTGACATAAACAACGAAAAAAGGAGAAAGAATGCGCGACGAAAGAGGGCGTTATTTTAAAAACTAAGCGATCGTCAGGAAAATTATATGCGCAGGTAAGGCACACCGCAAAGCGTCCGCGTCCACAACTCCTAAGAATGGCACCAGATAAAGCAACGGGGTGCGCTGTGGCGTTCAGGGTTCCTCGACGCCTTCAGGACGCTGGGGCGACTTGCTTTTCTCACGTGGCGACGCGCTGGACAAAGACAAGCTACCGGACGTCCTCGACTTTCTGTGGCTGTGCTTTACGTGGTGGGACGGGGACGCTGGGGACAGGGACGCCTGAATGAGCGCTTTGCGCTCGGCCTCAGTCATCGATGCACTCAGTTGCTGCTCCTTGCTCTTCTCCACATAGGCCTCTGGCAGCGATTGTATGGACATCACGCTCACAAGCACGACGACCATCATTATCAGGCTGATGGCGGCGTCTCCTTCGCGGCCGGCAATCTGCGAGAGAGCGACGACCGCCAGCACTCCAAGCCTGCCGAACGCGTAGGCGACGCACAGGCCCAGGCTTCGGGTGATGGTTGGGAAAACGTCGGCCGTGTAGCCGTAGTTGAGGCTGAGCGCCGCCGAAGAGACGCTCTCCACGACTACCTCCATCGGGGTGCGGAGCGAGGCGACGTCCATAATGAGCGCGCTCGCCTTGAGCGCCACAAGGAGACACAGCGCGGCGAGCAAAACGGAGAGAATTTCACGCTGGCCGTGGTTGTGCAGAACGCGCCATACAATGTAGTACAGGCCGGCCTGCGTGACGGCTTGCGACGCGTGCCACATGTGGTTGCTGCTGACGGCGCGCAGTACGTGACCGTAGTAGGTGAAGTTGACGCTGAACCACGACAGGAGCACGGCTACGGCGCGCCGCCGAAACAGGGCCGACTCAAAGTAGCCCTCGGCCAAGGTCGTCACGGTTGTTGCGAGCATCCGCTCGCGCCTGGATATCTGCTTCCTGAGGGCATTGAGCGTGGCGCGCGCCTTGACCAAGTCCACGCCATTCTGGGTGGCGGCCAAGAGGATGATCTGGTCGGCGTATCGTGCCCTCCACGTTGCCAAGAGCCAAGTGGGGGACTCCTCGATGAGAGAGCACCAGAAGGCTAGCATGGCAGTGGGTAGGATGAGGATGGCGTGCGACTGGTACCACTGCGGCTCGAGAGCGGACAGCAAGTGGATCGAAAGTCCGAGCACCGTGGTTCCCACGGCCGTGTCCAGCAGGCCAAAGAGCGCGCGCCGCTCGTTGCCGGTCACCTCGTAGAGCTGGATGAATATCAGCACCTGCACCGAGCAAGTGCAGGCAGACACGAAGAACCGGCTGATGACGAACATGGCGAACCGCTCCGAAATGAAGGCTCCCACGCTGAACACCAGTGCGCCTACGGCGTTTCCCACAATGGCGGAGCGGCGCCCGAATCTGTCGGCCAGGAGTCCGGCCGCTGGCACAAACAGCATGGCGCCCATCGCGTACACTGTCTTGGAGAGCTTGAGCAGCCAATCGTTGTCGCAGACCAAGTCCCACCGGCTCACTATGCTGTCGTCGGTGTTACTGGTGTCGTACACCCAGTGGTCGCAGTGTACTACGCGTCGTTGTTGGGTGGCACTCTTCTGCGATATTCGAAAACGAACGGCATCATTAGGTATCTAGAACTTTATTTACCACGATAGCGTTACACTGGACACTCGCCTACGCAATAACGCTTACACTGCAATTGAAATTCTGTCGGATTATTTCCCTTTATTTTGTTCCAGCCTAGATAGGCATCGAATGGTAATTTGAATGTGCCTCTCTTTTCCGTTATGTATAGTGATCACCTGCCTTGAATTTTCTGGAACTATTCCCCAGTAGGAGCCGTGACGGTTAGTAAATTTAGGAGGATCTGCTAAGGAACATTCATCGACAAACCGGCAGTTCATTGAAGATTTACTCTTCGCATGCCGGAAGATTGTGCTAGAATGAGCATAACTGCGTACTCTTGGACAATATCTCCAACAATAAAGAACTGCTGTTGCCTTACCTTTATCTGCCCAGCTTGAAAATTTTAGTGATTAAATTGCTGTCTTCTTTGGTGCAGTGCGGTTTAAAAATATTTTCTTGTTGTACACATGCTTACAATCCAATTAACTATATCGGTACACCACGGTGGACCATACTTTTTCTACCAATAAACGTTTACTCGTTCGTTCACTTATTCCTCCTTCTTCTGATGGTACAAGATCACCTGAGAAGAAGCGCGACCACGGCCTTCAATAGCGATAGCGCATGTAAAAGGCATGCTTTCTTTGGCTAACTTCTCCAAAATTGTTTAAAAGGCCAACTCCGGCGAATTTTCGGGGCCAATAACCTGGATGTAATCCGTTGGGTACGTTCCTTGGCACACTTCTGTCATTTGTGCAAGATGATAGGCTCGAGAGATGCGCATATTGCTTGCAATTGAAGTTTCACTGATTACCTCAAAACGCCCACCTGGCTTGCTTCCTATAATTATTGTGGCCACACTGTGTTGACGTAATTATCTGCAAAGCGACAGAAGTGCACCTATCAGCGCACCGGTGCCCATACCATGACCTCCGAGATCTGAGCGCGCCGCCTGCGATCGCGACATTACCGCCAGGGGAAGGGCGCATGCACTATCGCAACACGCGAAAGGCGGGGTTGACTGATTTGACGTCGCTGCTGGACGCCGGTTTCGGTTTCATCTTCTTGCATATCAAAAATTAATTTCGCACTTTCTGAGCATGTCTACTGTCAGGAGCGTAACAGGAACGCCCCAGGAACACAGGATCGCCATTACCAGTGCATGCTGAAAAAATAGCTGGAGTTGGCCTTTACAGGTAACTCCAGCGATTGTTCCTGTGGCGCTTCCGTCACACTTTTATAGTAGAAATGCTCAACAAATGCGAAAATAATGTCTAATGAGCAAAAAAAGTGTGAAACTGAAACCGAAATTCAACCCAGCAGTGACGTTAAATCAGTCAACCCTCCCTTTCGCATGGTGCGCTACAGCTAGCTACAGCGCATGCGCCCTTCCCCTGGCGGTAATGTCGCGAAGGTTGGCGGCGCGCGCAGATCTCGAAGGCCATGGTATGGTATCGGTACGCTTCTGTAGCTTTGCGAATGATGACGTCAACACACAGTGTGGCCAATAATTGTAGGAAGCCAGGTGGGCGGCTTCAGGTAATCAGGAAAAATTGAATTGCAAGCAATCTGCGCAACTCTCGAGCCTGTCATCTTGCACAAATGACGGAAGCGTGCCGAGGAACGTACCCAGTGAATTTTTTTTTTTTTTGAGACCTATTGACCTCGAAAAATCGCCGGAGTTAGTCTTAAGGGAAACTCTGAGTGCTTGAGTAAAGCCTGTGCCCGCTGCATACAAAATATGAAGACATTTGTCAGGTTGTAACGTACGGCCAAATGGGCCAGCTATAACCATCGCCGGAGGGCACGTCGGCTTTAAGCACCGGCGTTCAACGCTTATATGGATTCCAGTGGTTAAAGGGGCACTGACACCAAAATTTTCGTCTGTTGTTTTTTCGCTGCAATACGTAGCTGGGGACCTGTTAGCCATGACACGGCACATCAATTGCTCCAGCGCGCGTCAGATAATTATTTACGGCCTGTTTATTACCCACTAGTTTCAGTTTTGGTTTGGGAGGGCTCAAAAAACGACGAGGCGCCCGCCGCCCGGTGAAACTGGCGCCATCTAGCGCTCGCGATGGAGTAGACGAGTTCGGACACGTGAGCACACACAACTGTGACGCACTTCCGCACGACAACCGCCGCGTGCTCGTTTTCTTTCGCCTGTCGCACGTCCTGCGCGTTGTTGTCGCTGTTGCTGTCATCGTTGATGGGTGGCAACTATTTTCTTGAGGTCTGGCGTCGTCGGCAGTCTACTAACGCAGCCGCAGCGAATAAGCAATGGCGGCTATGACGTCATCATTGCTAGCTGCACTCTCGGAGCTCGGCTGCCGTGGTGACGTCGCGGAAGTTGGGGGTCCCCTTTAGGTTGCACACCTCAGCCGCTGACCAAGGGCCGTGCTCACACGAAACGCGCGCCGTACGCCAACAACGTATACACAAAACTTCGACGTCAACGGCCTCGTATGCCTGATACGACGGTCGACCCGCACAGAAGTTGGCTCCCCTAGAGATGGAAACCACCTAGCGATGCTTTCTAGGTAGTACCCAGACCTAGGGAGACGATCAAGACGAAATTATCGCAAAAGCCCCTAGATCGCACCCTCGCAGCTCACGCATGCGCACAAGACATCGAGTGTCCCGAAAACGACCGTCTCGTCCTTTAGGTCACCTTTGCTGTTGTCGATGCCGCGGTGTACGGAGTCTAGCGCTCGACTGCGCATGCGAACTTCAATATTCATTTAAATTATCTTCGGAGCTGTGTTCGCCATTGCGATTTGGTAGATGACATCTGTATGTCCACGAAAATCGATCTCGCAGGCTATCTTAGCAGCGAAATTTTGGTGTCAGTGCCCCTTTAAGATAATCAAGTGGCCCAGCCTCCGTGAGAAAGCCAAGGTAAAGTATAAGAGAGCGCCTTCGAACTCTTAGTAATGTTGGTAATGTTAAAACGAGATATAGAATAATTATGTATTTCATCATATATTAAGCCTATCTAGATAACGCAACTTAGGTAACTGTTGAGGTTTTACGTCCCTAAACGGCGACATCGTTATGACGCACCGGAGTGCACCTACAGCCGTGTAGGTTAAAGAACCTGCACGGCTGTAGTTGTTGTTCTTTGATTTTGTTTTTTTTGTTTTGTTTTTGTTTTTGCAGTCAATACCTATTACGTATGTTAGATTATTTAACCTACACGGCTGTAGGTTTTCTTTTTTTTTTTTGCGGTCAATACATATTACATATGTTATATTTCTCGATTGGGCCATATATTGACTTAAGTGCCTGTTGTCACGAATTCGCGACAAACCTAAAATTATGCAATAAAGTTGCGTTTCACATAATATAATTTCCGAATGAAGTAAAGATTGCTATTTAAAGCTGAAAAATGAAAAACAATTTTTTTCTTCGGCGCTTTCATAATTCAGGCATTAAAGGGTTAAAGAACCTGCACGGCTGTAGTTTTTTTTTTTTTTTGCAGTCAATACCTATTACGTATGTTAGATTATTTAACCTACACGGCTGTAGGTTTTTCTTTTTTTTTTGCGGTCAATACATATTACATATGTTAGATGATACATTCACAGTCCGCGAAAACGTCACGTCCATTATCAACTGGCGGTGTCTCTATACTCCACCTTTCATTATTATCGTGAAAGAAGGGGGAAAAAAAACCTACGAAAGGGCGCCACGTGGCATGGGAGACCGCACTTGGACACGGTCACGCTCCACTAAAGGTTACAGAACCTCGAGCGGTCCGGCAAATGTAGGCCTAATCCTACCCAGGAGGCAACACGTGCACAAGGAGAGAGAGACTAAGGAAAGGCAGGAAGGTTAACCAAACGCGCGTTCGGTTTGCTATTCCACGCTGGGGACAGGGATAAATAAAAGGCGTCAATAGGTGAGCAGGGAAATAGAATAGAATAAACAGGGAAATAGGGAAACAGAATAAAAGGCGTCAGAGGTGAGCAAATGGCCGGGTTGAGGGTAAGAGTGAAAAAGTGCTCGCGCGAATGCCGCACATTGGGCTTCGGATAACCACCACCGTGGAGCAGTGGGCCAAGGGCAAAAGTGGGTTAGCTTTTCCTTTCTTGCGTGACTAAGCAGCGCTCTGGCAAGGGCCGACCAATAACCGCTTCGCTGTTGATTGATTGATTGTGTTTCGGTTAGGAAAGGACGCTAATTTCTGCAGCCCATGTAGGGAGCACGGCTAAGCGTCCGTCGGGGTGGGGGAAAGGGTGTGAAAGAGATAGAGAGGAGAGAAAGGCCGTAGTGGAGGGCTCCGGAAATTTAGACCACCTGGGGTTCTTTAACGTGCACTGACAACGCACAGTACACGGGCCTCTGGCATTTTCGCCTCCATCGAAAATGCGACCGCCGCGGCCGGGATCGAACCCGCGTATTTTGGGTGGCAGCCGAGTACCGTAACCACTACACGACCGCGGCGGAAGAAACACTGCGGCATGGGAGACAGACACGAATGCGCGACGTACTAACCATGAGCGGCGGATCGTAGATGTCGCACTGGCTGGGCTCGCCGTCTGGACCGAGCGGGATTGCCACGTTCTTCCACACGTCTGCGGGCAGGTCGCGCAGATCGTGCGGCGGAGCGCACCAATGGACGAACTCGCGCGCGATGAGCTGGTCGGCCAACGCGTGCAGCAGCAGCACGGCCACGGACAGCATGCCGGTGAAGAGTAGGCGACGCTGGAAGGTGCCGTGGCCCAGGATGACGTAGACGTTCTCCTGTATCGCCTTGTGCGTTTCGGCGCTGGTGAAGCCCGCGAGGAGGCTCGCTTCGTGACGCGTAGTAGACCAAACCTCGCGTTGTGGCGCAGTGTTGTCCGTGTCGGAAGGCTGCATCGTCCAGCACGGGAAACGTAGACTGCAAGGGCTCGGACGGCAGCCGCATGCGCTGCTGCTTCTTTTCCGGCGTTCCTTCTCCTTCTCGAGATGGGGCAGCGATCAGCGCGAACCCTCGTGCGTCTTCCAAGCTCTTCTTCTTCTGTTGCTCGATGCAGCTTCAAGCGCGGTCTGAACCAGCGACTGTTAAAAAGATTTTAAGCCCGTCGCCTAAACCTCGCCGATCGCACCTGCTCCGGCCGACAGACTCATTTAAGATGCGCCGAAGAAATATACAGAAAATTAAGCGCAAATCATTATACTGTAGACGTTTTGCTCCTACTACTTCAATACTGCACTGTCGTTGTTGTATCCTTTGCTCTGGCACATACCGCCCCTCCCCCGGGGGCGTTGGAGGACGGGGAGAGGGGGGGGGGGGATTAGCCAAGATGCGAAAAGTATAAAGAGTTACCTCAGAAGCACTGTGAAACGCTAATCGTAATAGAAAAATCAGAATAAATCAAGAGAAGTGGCTGCAAGCCTACCTTTTATTCATCTGAGCCAAAACCCCACCACTCAGGTATTAATGGCAATAAGCATGTATAGACGAGAAGATGAGGCGTCTGGATATGCTCACAATATGATTAGTTTTCTTGGCCAATGAGTGAACAAATTTAGGAACAGCGCGACACACACAATACGAGCAAGAGAAAGAAAGACTAAAACGCTGTGTCTCTTAGCAGGCTTCAATGCGTGCCCCTAAACTCGCTGACACTCATTTTCATCGGGTGTAATTTATTACGGCAGCGATTGCGCAGACTGTGTTGACGTCGCCGTGGCTGTTCTTACAAGGTTCTAATTCGACAACACGTCATTCCGCGCCTTGGGGGCGGTGTGCCGTGGAACTGAGAAGCACGCGGTATTCAGAAAGCGTCGTGAAGAAGGCGGGCTGACTGATGTGACGTCACTGCTGGGTTGGATTTCGATTTCGCGCGTTTTTCGCTCAGTATTATTTGCGCATTTGCTGAGCATTTCTACTATCGGCAGTGTGAGAGGAGTGCCTCAGTAACATAGAATCGCCAATACCTTGAAATAATAAAAAATCGCCGGAGTTGGCCTTCAGCGACCATAAGACTGAGGAAATAGGCAGTGAAGGTCGGAGATGGTTCTGTTAACTACGGTGTTCTTGCACCACTTGTGGTTCTTTGTCCGCGCTGAGAATGTTTTGTGTAGTTACGACGCATTGTCAGCATAATCGTTTTGACACTGGATTCCAGTTGCCATAAAGCTTTCCTGAAATTACCTTCAGCAGTAAAACTTGCTGCTCAGCCAGTTGGCGACTTAATTCAGAATTTGAGCACAAACCACATACACACCACATGCGCTATGCGGTGTGGTATATATATATATATATATATATATATATATATATATATATATATATATATATATATATATATATATATATATATATTCATGTGTTCGTGCACGTGGTTTACGCTCGTGTAATTCTACAGTTTCTTTGCGTCTTCGTGATTTGACCTCCTCTTACACTTGATTTATGGTGGTAGCATGAGCAACAAACCTGCTGTACAGTCTTGTACCTTTCTTCTGAAGTTTATTCTTCTAGGGCAGAAAAGTGCGAAAAAATTAGTAGTGATATTCTACACGGAAGTTGAGTCTAATGTTTTTATTTATTCATGTGCAGCCTGTTTTGGATCACACTAACCTGGAACGATGCAAACTTTGCTTGCTCACGACCAAGGCCTCTCATCAAGCTCATGTGCGAGCACTACAAAAGCAATTTTCCCTACATGTCTTGCTTGGCTGATAAATTCCCAGAAAATGCCCTCCCACCTATTTTTTCATGTTTTCCAGTTCACCACACACACTGCTAAATTCGTGCCCGAGTAGTTCTGTCTTCACTACAATTTTCGCACATGTGACTAGACCAAGTTGTATGCATGAGTGATTTTAAACGTTCCAGGCACACTATCATAATAGAACCCATACTAGAGTTTGACTTCAGTAAAATGGAACTCGACAGTTACGCTAAGGGCATATTTTGAAAGCTTTTATGGTGAAACAACAAAGCCACAAAACTAAACATTTTCGAATTCAAGAATTCTTGAAAATTACTTGGAAGCTGTACACAATGAGGCACAGCTGCAAGATGGTGTTTCCACTTCTCACTTGTGCATGTGTTAAGTCTTTTTGCCATTCAATCAACACCTTGAGCTTGAGGTTTAAAAATATTTATACTGGCGTTTTTCTTCTTTTTCTTTCTTTTTTTCAGGGCCTTTCCCCCAAGTTCTCTGTAGAGTGGCTCAAACCAAGGTCTCTATTGAGCACAAGGCTTCAGAAATAGACTACCGTGAAAGAACCTGGAAGATCAAAAACAATGGTAAAAAAAATTCTAAACTTCAACTCTGGCAAACTGAGAGGATTCCAGTTGCTTGCAACAGCAAGCAGCAGGAAAAGCATGACACAATACTTTGATGGAAATTTTATTGTGAATTTACATTTGCCATCATCATGAATGAATAGGAAAAAAAAATGAAATGATGAAAGACCAACACATTGGAAACGTGTACAACTACAAGAAAACACAGTTTTTTAGCAAAGGAACAGAAATGAGCAGAACAAAAACAGCCACTTCGTGGGGCACTCAAACAGGAGAATACAAAGAGAACCGAGACTGTACTAGTAACGACAATGTTTGAGGGCATGTGCAAAAATAGTCGCAGCAAACAAACTAGCCCTGTGCCTGACCTCACGTTTTGTAAGCATTACTAGGATTATGGCTTCCAAGAAAGAGAAAACAATGCAGTCATAGTGAGCTTAACTTGAGCACACTAAACCCTATATTCATAAATGCTCATTAATTTAAAGCCACGAATTGACTTGGCCAGGTCTGGATAAACAAAAGCCTAGCATGAAAGCCACAATGCTCAACGAAATCTTCTTAAGCACATTCATGAGACATTACAACGACATATTTAAGTAAATTAACATGGGTGTCCACTTTCGTAACAACATAATGCAGTGCTTCCAGTTGCTTTTTTGGCCTAGTGTACCAAAACATATTCTTGAAGACAGTACACTACAGTTTCACAAAATGTGAGGCCTCCTTAAGTTTACTGTGATTAAGCCCCCCTAAAAGCCAATTTGACAAAGGTGTTAGTTCTCAGTACAGCCAACAAACTACCTGACCGACTCGATAGTGGTCACAAGGGACCACATGCCACCAAGCAAGCTATTACAAAAAGGGTTTATAGCAAAACGCCCTTCGAGATCTGCCCGAACCAGTCCAACTACATGCCCCTGCATTTGCAGTGACAATTGGCACACGTGAGCTCACAGAACAGTGTAGAAAAACCATCGACCAATACCAAAACACACGTGCCTTCTTGTGCATTCCTTCTGCATGGAAAAGCTCCCCCACTCACACGCATGCCCTAGCCGTTGTGGATGTAGACGCCGTGAAATACACCGTCTTGCTGCTGTACAGCCACCATCAGTGAAATATAGCGGGCTGAATCTTTCACGGCACCCACATAGTTGGACTTTAAATCTCCAGATGACCAAAGAGCATTCACAACACAGAGTCAAAGCTTCCAGGAATTGAGCTTGGAACAAAAGCAGCAGCATACAAAGGACGGCTGCAGCTTTTGCAAAAGAATGCACCAGCCACCCACACAAACCCACGTGCGCACACATACCACACTGTTCCCGCCTTTCATCAACCATGGAAAAAAAAAAAAGCACATATGGCAGCACGGACCGGATGTGCCAGAAAAGCATGAAGGACAGCTCATCTGACATGAGCAGAAATGAGCATGTTCAACAAACAGCCAATCGAAATCAAACTGACGAGGGCAGTGGGGAAGAAAATGCGTGTATTTACAGTGCACCAGCATACAAGAGAACACTTGTTCGGAGTCGCGGCTTCCTAAAGCGGCTGTGGGGAAAACAATGGGTACCTAATGCAAGCTAATCCCTTATATTAATGTTACAGAGGCCCCTACTGTTGACCAAATTACAAACCAAACCACAAAACTTCAGAGACAATAAGCTTTAAGCTAAAAGCATCCCTTCAAATCTACTCATATCCTTGATGGACCCAGAACTCTCCTCTCAGCAAAATGACATGCCAAACAAACAAGCGTGAATGTATGGCTGTGGTACCACCACAAAAGTGTGAAATCAAAGTTTTAGGAAAAGAATGCTCCACGCAACTGACAACTATAACCATCATTTGAATGAAGGCGATAACACACACATACCTTCTGTGTGCTTTACCCAAGGGGCATGAAAGTTATAAAACGCAGCTATAAAATGGGCCAAAGCACGAATAATTAAGATGCCCCTCCAGAAAGTAGCCCTGGTGCTGACGGTTGTAATGTACATTTCCCCTCTGCTCTCCTTGCTCCCAGAACACCCTCTCCTGCCACTTGCGACAATTAAGGGGTCTGAACTCTGATCCCTTTTGGTTAGCAGCTGGATACTTCCACCGAGGAAGATTACCTAATAGAGCTACAAACTGCAAAGTGCCATATTAAAAGCAATTTCACTTTTTAAAAACATTAAATAGTTCAGATGCTTTCCCATCACACCTTGTCCTGTGAATGCCATGCAGGACAAAACAAAGAAAATGAACACGACTTGTGGACAAAAAAGAAACGGAAACACACGCAATAAATGTGGCTAAACAAATGCACAACAAGTCAACCCGTCCCAAGTGTCAAGTCTGCACAGCCAGTAACACAACCTGAACCAGGTTTGCAGCTGACGGTGTTAGCAAATGGACAACATGTGCTGAAAGCGGCTAACGAAAACTTAAAGCAAGCTGAGGACTTTAAGCAAACAACTCCTGCACAAGTGTGGCTATCCAGCAGCCAATGACAATTCGTTTTCGAAAAAAGAAAATGACTGGTTCATCGAATGATCACAAAGTGCTATGGCTCCAATGTCCCTTTGTTCAATGTATAACCCCAATGTAGATTCTGTTTGCTGCTCGAATGTGTGCTCGCAAGCTTCAGGTTTCCGACCGAAAGTCAAGAAGACTGACAATCCAACAAAACTGGCATCAACAATGGAAGCCAGTGCTCGTGCAATTAATGCCATATTCATCTCTTGCAAGGCGTCACAACTCATACGGGGCTATGCTGGCCACCTGTTTCCGTCGTACGAATACACAGGGCTCATTGTCACAGCAGCACTGCAAGTGCACTCAGGCATGTCAAGTACATCAGAGGAAAAAAAATGCTTATCTACCACGCAAATCCCTTGCATCCATCATGGGCCTCATGACAAGTGAACAGCACACATGAAAAGCAGTCCATGTACCTATGAGACTTGCACTTTTCTTGAAGATACGCCTGAAGCAGGTAGGTACACGACTACAACCCAGGCCCACGGTAGGAGTTGACTCAAAATTCAAATAAATACGCACACTGTTTCATCCCCCAATGGTGAAGACTGGTGGGGGTGGCCAGAGTGAAGTGCCATTAGTATTTAGACTCGCCTGTAATTGCAGAGGTGGCTCTGAGCTCAAATGCCGTATCAAACAAGAGAAAATTCAGAAGAGAAGTTGCGTAGTGCCAAGGCATGGCAGAAGCTCTCAAAGCCTGCAACAAACAGACTCCACATTGGGATGATGCGAAGAAATGTGTGATCTGAGAGGGGGGGGAGGGGATGTGATGCCTGCCAGAGAGAGGGAGCCCAGCCGCCGAGACTGAGTGCACTAGGCGGCCACCTCCTCTGGTGGTTTGGTGGCCACCGGCGCCGACGCACTGTCCCCTGCAACGGCATTCTCCTTGGCTACTGGCGGCTCGGCGTCTGCTTTTGCATCGGCTGTCGTCGTGGCTGAAGCCTTGCTGCTGCTGTCTGTGGTTGCCTTCTCTTCCTTGTTGTTGACCTCCTGCTCTTCCTTGTGATCTGCGCTGGCGTCGCCGGAGTCTGCTTGCCGAGCCTCACTGGCACCCTCATCATTGTTCACCTCGTCCTTCTCTTCCTTCTTGTCTTTGCTGTCACCCGGCCCATCCTCGTTGGCTGCTGCTGTCGGGGCCTCCTCGGCAGAGGCTGCCTCTTCCTCGTCTTCCTCTTCGCTCTCATCCTTCTTGCTGCGCCTGGAGGCAGTGGCTTTCTTGGCACCACCGCGTGCTGGTTTCGCAGGGGTCTTCCGTGCAGGTTCCTGCAACACACATGAATGACTTCGAGGCCCACTAACAATAGAGAATCATACATCCCCCCTATATGACACCGGAGAAAAGCCAAGCTTGCAGCCTGCCCTGTACCCATTGAAGATCATAAATATGCCACGCCACAAACAAGTCCCAAATGGTCAAAACAGTATGTTTACGGTGCAGTCTTTATATCCAAATAATACACCCATTCACCTCCCCCTTTTTCTTTGCCCAACAAGTGCTGTCACACTAGGGGATTCAAGAAATTTTCTTTCTTACGACAACTGACTTTTGGAGTCTATTCCAAGGTGCCATGAAGCCAGTGCTTCTGCTATCACATCAGCAGGAGTGGTGGCAACTTTGGTTTCATCTGACGGCTGGCTTCTGTCAGTTGCACTTGTAGCAACCTTGGTCTATTCGGATTCTAATCTCTGAAAGGTTGACTGCTTGATACTACAGTCAAACCTCAATATTACAAACTGATGTAATGAAATCCTCTATGCAACAAATTCAATTCCCGATCTTAACTGCACTGAAAACAACGTCTTTCTTTTCGCTATTTGAAAAAGCAGCTTGATTACACAACCTCAATTTAATTAATTTTAGCTCATTCAAGTGCAATGTAATGTAAGCGTTACAGGAAATAGTAAGAGCAATCTTCACTGTTTGACAAATCGCATTACCATAAAAAGTTAAAACACTCTCGGAAAGCAGACTAAATTTTTTTAAAAGCCTTATGCAGCACTGTAATTTTACACCATGTTTCTTCTATTGATGAGTTCTGTGCACTGTATGCTAGAGTACACCCTTTGTACTTGAAAGGCAGATGTGCAATCTACCTTTCTGCAAAAGAACTTTGCTGGGAGAGAGATATTGCTTTATCGTGGTGTCGTTGCACCAGGCTTCCCTAAAAGACTTCCTTCCGAGCGGCTGTGTCTCAGGGGTACATGACAGGTTCATTTCTTCCTTTCAGCGAGTGCTTGGCAAACATGTTTGCACGAACTGCAAATATTCATATACAAGCAGCACTTACAGCCCGAGTCTGGCGCTGTTGCCGTGCAGGTGGAGCAGCTGGGGTGCCCCGCGTCTGTGAGCGTGTACGCCTGCGGCCACTGTCCGGGTCGTTGCTGTCCTTGTGCCCAAGCTCCTTGAGAAGAGCCTCACCTTCCTTAGCAGCCATCTCCAGGCTGCTCACACGCCGTCCACCTGCCGACTTCTCACGCTGGGGACGCGTCTGCGTTGTGCAAACGTAACAGGGTATGGCAAATACCTTTGAGAGCAAGCAAACCGGACACCTATATGATCATAAGTTGGCACAGCCGCAAGCAGCCTTGAGTAATACTACTAAAAATTCATTTCACAAGCACAGGTAGGGGCATTAACCCTTCGAGGGCTGAAGCTTTTCGAAACACACTCTCCCGGATGGTAAAATTACTCTATGGCAGATTTTGAATCTGTAAAGTTGGGAATGAATTGTAACAAAAAAAGAAAGAAAAAAGAACAGGAACAGTATTTTGGCGTCAGCATCACTCAGAACGGCAAAAAGTTCAATAGTATTTCAGTGTGTGGTAGTCCTTGAAACACGAGTCTAAGCGCAGCACCTTCAAAGTTCGGAAGTTCAGAAACAAGAGCCCGAACAGTCATCGTTATTGGTGTCGAGAACGGGCAGTGAGTTCGGTCACAGTGCCATGCATGTGAAGAACAAGAAGGAAACTTGGCAAATGAGGAGTATGAGAATACCTCATCAGCACAAGTGATAAACAAGCCAAGAGCAGCGCCAATAAAGATGAAAATCAGCTTCAGCTGCTCTTGCGAAGAAGTGCCTAAGAAGATAAAAATCAAGTTTTGCATGCCTCCATTGTGATCACGTAGGCGAAACCAAAACCATGAAAGAGCGTTGCCGTCGGTTGAAGCAGGCCACGCGACACACTGAAGCTAGAAATCAGTTCACCATTAATCAGTTCACAGTCAATTCTGAGACGCAGGCAACTTTTCTAGCTTTGTTGGAAAAAACAAACAGTGCACATAGACCCCAATAAATATGTATGTCTCAGTAATATGTACTGTAATTTGCATATATGTGTGATAAAGTTCTCTGGAAATTCCTACCCACGTGCAAGTTCAGAGCACATGTACTACAGCAGGAAAACCCTCAATTCACTTATTTTCCTTTGATTCAAAGTTCTTTTAACATGAAAACATTTTTGGGTCCCCTTGGGTTTGAATTATTGAGATTCTAATGCACAACAAATTTTACTTCAGGTTTCATATATCATGACATATTCAAACAAGATCAACACCTGTCAAAAAAATATATAGTGATGTTAGTGTAAGGTTGGTGGTTATGTTGTAATTCATTTATTTATTTAAAGGGGTCATGAAAAGAATTTGGAGATGCCCTGTTGTAATTTTCACTGCTTCAATACGCATTCGACAAGCCGATTCCGAAATACTTCGGCGAAATATTCAGTGCACATTTAATAACGCTCGTTTGAAACCCCAGCGTTCTTGCGCTCCGGAAACGACTATGCGACACTACCGGCCGGCGTGGTACTATTCGGTGACGTTGCAGTAAGGTATTTTTAAGCTTAAAGGCATAGTGAACTCGCGTTTGCTCTAAAAAAATAGATTTATTTGAAAGGTAGAAAGAAAGAAAATACTTTGAAACCGTGCAATGCCGCCATTTGGAAGAAAAGCTGCAGCACGGTTTGTTTTTCCGTGGCCTCCGAGGGCGCGCCAATCTCAGAGGTATGGCGGCTACTAACATGACGTCATCTGCAGAGTTGAGGGGAACGCGCGCCGCGAAACCAAAACCGAGTTTTTTATCGCTCTAAATCAACGCACACAGTGCAACGGAACAATGTATATTGTTGATTGGAGGGTCAGCATCCCGAATACGCACTTAGTACAAAATGTTCAGAAAACGTTTCACGACCCCTTTAAACATGCTGCTAACCCACATGTGTGGGTCATTACAAGGAGGGAATACATCAATAAGAATTGATAAGAAACACTCAAGTATACATGAAAAATAATATCAAAATCACCAAGTGGCATGACAAGAGACAAACAAACAGACAATGGAGTGAATCTCACGGAACATAACTGTCAAGACAACTTTCCAATGCCTCTACATCAGTGCACTCTGCAATATGCTTAAGTATTACATTCCATCTTTCGATAACACCAGGAAAAAACTAATACTGAAAGAAGTTTTTGTGAGCGGCATAAGGTCTGGTGGTTGCATTGCGATTTATTCTTTTTCTAAGTCTTTCAGGTTCTCGTATGTACACACTTTTATCAATATTTATATGACCCTTGCGAATGTGAAATAATTTGTCTGTTTCTCTGTCAGTTAATTTCTAGCAACTGCAGGTTACATGAACTTAGCATTTCGGTGACTGAGTCCGATTTTTTGTACCTGGAACATATGAATCGGGCTGCCAGTGTTTGAATTCTTCCTAGTTCTGCAATTAGGCCTTTTTGATGGGGGATTCCAAACTACTGCACCATACTCTAGTACCGGATGAATAAAAGTTTTGTATGCCATTAATTTGACGTATTTGGTTACGTTCGTTAGCTCTATTCGATGAAAACACAGCTTTATATAAGATTCAGAGCGCACGTTCTCAATCTGGCTGCGCCAGTCCAGGTAATCGGATATCACTACACTAGATCCATTTTTCAAAAGAACACTTCCAATGTGATACTGGAAAAAGACAACCTTTTTCTTTTGGGTAATGTGCGTATATGTAGCTTTAGAACAGTTATTTCCATATCCCATTTTAGGCACCAGGTATCGAGGCCTTCCAGGCACTGGTTAACTTTTTTCTTTATCATTTTTATAGGTAACTGGAGCATAAATCAAGTGGTTGTTGGCAGAATGTTTCAACGTCACTGGGGGCTGAACAACTGCAACTACATCATTCATATAAGGCAAAAAGAATAAAGGGCCTAGCACTGATCCCTCTGGTACCCCAGAAAGTACATCCAAAATCTTGACACAGAGTTAATAATGTGTACAACTTGCCTCCGTCCTACTAAATATGCTTCAACCCATTTTAAAACACCATCATTGATACCAAGTTGATGGCACTTAAAAACCAGTTTACTGTGCGACACTTTGTCAAATGCTTTTTTAAAATAGATGCAAATTGTTGTATCCTGTACATAGTTCTGGCAGTTTCGGTTTAGTGTTTAGGTTGGCAACACTGTGTCCTTGTGCTTGTATATATTTGTGGAACGTCTATTAAAACGGAGAGTATGCAACCGCTACCCGTGAGTGCGAGTCACTTCACCCATCACAACAATGGCGACGAAGATGGGATCCCTGCTGATATAGTTCCCGGGTGATAACCAGCCACGCCCCCCAGATGGCTTTTGCCGGCATCGCCCCACCGGATCCGTTCCTTCCGACACCGGGTCGTCCCGTGCAGCCATGGCCCCGATGGCACGACATGTTCAAGGTCTACCTGCTGGCGTCCGGTGCTTCAGAGTTCTCCCCAGAGCGACGCAAGGCTCTTCTACTACATTCCTTGGGACCCGAAGGTCAACGTATCTTCAATACTCTGTCTGTTTCGCAGGCTGCCGAAAAGACGGAGGAGGAAGGGACCGGAGCTACGCCCGACGTCTATGACTCCGCGGTAGCGGCACTGGCTAAGCACTTCGATACCACCTGCAACCTGGTCGTCGAGCGCCACCGATTTCACCGTCGAATTCAGTTCCCAGGCGAGTCTATTCCAGAATACGTGACCGCGCTACAAGAGCGTGCCGCGATGTGCTCATTTACGTCGCAAGAAGAGTCACTACGGGACCAGTTTGTTGCCGGTGTGTCCTCGCATCGTATTCGGGAACGTCTTCTGTTAGAAGGGTCTTCACTTTCGTTCCACAAAGCAGTTGCTCTCGCGAGTCAAATCGAGCAGGCAGCAGTGGAAATGAAGGAATTTTCCATTTCTGTGCAACCAGTATCTGCGCAGTCTGGCACAAAAGGCAGTTCATCGTTGCAATCACCGAATTCACTGCCGCGTGCTCGCACTTTCAGTCAACGCGAATCGGGGAACCGCCCCCCATCTCGACAGCGCTCCCCATCGAACTCGCAGCAACACGCGATTTCTTCGCATTGCTTCAGATGTGGTTCTAAGCAGCATCGCGCTTCTTGGAAACGCTGCCCAGCTAAAGGAAAAAAATGCTTCTTTTGTGGCCGTATTGGACATTTTGAAAACGTTTGCAACCAGAAGCGGTCGCAAGCAGCGGTCCGCGAGGTTTCAGTAGATAGCCCGTTGCAGGATGAAACCGTCGAGGTTCTTGTAGTTCAACAGCCGCTTGCATCCGGAATTCACATTATCATTCAAGTCGGGCAAGTCGCTATGAAGCTGTTAGTCGATTCTGGCTCTTCCGTTTCCATTCTTTCAGGCAAGGAGTTTGACCAACATTTCTCTGGTGTGCCGCTTCTTCCCGTTCCTCGTGTGACGCTTCTGGATTATTCCAAAAGACCAATTTTGGTTCGAGGCTGCTTCTTTTCAGAGGTCTTTTTCGAGAATCGCAGCGCACCGCTTTTGTTTTATGTCGTCGAGCAGGGTACTTCTCTCATTGGCTTGGATGGTATTAAGGCCTTGAAGCTGCGCATTGAAGGCTCTGAGCTGCAGTGTTTTCAAACCAGCACGGTACCGAACGCCGAAGTAGCTCGGACATATCCGATAGAGCCATCTATGCAGCTGCCATCAGCACTTCAGCGGCAGTTTTGCTCGCTCTTCACAAATGAGCTGGGCCTTGCAAAAGGTTTTGTTCACAGGATTAAGACACGTGCGGGTGTTCAGCCAGTAGCATCAAAACTTCGCCGGCTTCCTTTCATGTTACGACCACGCGTGTCTTCCGAACTGCAGCGCTTGGAAAGCTTGGACATCATTGAACGTATCGATGCGTCAGAATGGGTGTCCCCTATTGTAGTCATTCAGAAGAAAGATGGAAGTATTAGGCTTTGTGTAGATTTACGCGAACCTAACAAGGCCATCGTTCCGGACAGCTTTCCGCTGCCTCACATGGATGAGCTGCTTCATGCCTTGGTGGGTGCCACGCACTTTTCTAAACTCGACTTAGCGTCTGCCTACCACCAAGTTCCCCTGCATCCTGAGAGCAGGGACTTGACAGCTTTTATCACACATGAAGGACTGTACCGGTTCAAACGCGTTTGTTTTGGGCTAGCCTCAGCACCTGCTGCTTTCCAGAGTATGATGTCTCGAATCCTTCGCAATTGTCCGGGTGTCCTCTTTTACATTGACGATGTCATTATTTTTGGTAAATCAGCTGAGGAGCACCTGAAGAACTTGGAGGCAGTGTTACAGCGTATCAAAGACGCAGGTCTGAAGCTCAACAGCAAATGTGTGTTTGGAGTTCAGGAGCTCGAATTCTTGGGCCACAAGGTGACACCTTGCGGTATTTCGCCGCTCCCAGGGAAAGTGGACGCAATTGTGGAAACCCCAGTTCCAAGAAATGCCGCTGAACTCCGCTCCTTTCTTGGGTTGGTGGAATACTACGCCAAGTTTGTGCCACACTTGGCCGAGATGGTTGAACCAATGAGGGCTCTTCTTAGGAAAGGCGAAACCGTCACCTGGTCTGTTGAGGTGGATAACAGTTTCCGCGCGGTAAAGGCGGTATTATCTTCAGATCTGGTCTTGCACATGTTTGATCCTGCGCTTCCAATCATCATTTCCACTGATGCATCCGAATGTGGTCTAGGAGCAGTCCTCCAGCAGCACGCCGGTAATAAGCTTCGTACTGTTGCTTTTGCATCACGCACGCTATCTCCGGCTGAAAGAAAGTACGCAGTGGGTGAGAAGGAAGCACTTGCATGCATTTGGGCATGCGAACATTGGCATGCATACCTGTGGGGACGGAGCTTCACTCTCCGAACAGACCATCAGGCCCTCGTTTCGCTTCTGTCTTCGCAGGGCTCAGGCCGACGCCCTCTTAGGATTGCACGTTGGTGCACAAGGCTACTACGGTACAATTTCACGGTGGAGTACCAGAAAGGCTCATCTAACACAGTAGCCGATGCTCTTTCGCGGTTACCCGTTCATATGGCAGATGGAGAGCTGACTTTTGAGGAAGAAATTGTTTCCATGGTTCAACCAACTTGCCTGACCAAAGAGCAGTTTGAACAAGCGGTTCTTGCTGACGCCACTCTTCAAAAGGTGAAGGCGTTTGTAAATGGGTCTTGGCCCTCACACAGAGACTTGCCGGAAGGTCTGGAACCATATTTCAGAGTTCGAGACGAACTGTCAGTGGTGAGCGAATTGTTGTTGCGTGCAGAGAGGCTTGTAGTTCCATCATCTCTCGTGGCTCAACTGGTGGCAACAGCACATGAAACTCACCAGGGTATCGGACGCACCAAAGCCAGACTTAGGGAACAATTTTGGTGGCCCCGCATGGACGTTCACGTGGAAGAAGCAGTCCACAATTGTAGCATCTGTCAAGCAGCAGATAAATCGGCAAAGACGTCGCCTGCCCCGCTGCAACCTGTCGAGCTACCAGAGAGACCATGGCAGAAACTTGCAATAGATATCGTTGGTCCCCTGGAGAGGGCGCCTCCAGATTGCAGATTTGTGCTGACACTCGTAGACTACTTCTCAAAATGGCCAGAAGTACAGTTTTCAAGGGAAATTTCTACAAGAACCGTGACAGAGTTCCTGCTCAACGTATTTGCCCGGGAAGGCTATCCTGAAGAGATAGTCTGTGATAATGGGCCCCAGTTCACGTCAAAGGAATTTGTCAACTTCTTACAAGAACGAGTGATCCGTCTGTCGCATTCATCTGTTTATTACCCGCAGGCAAACGGACAGATCGAGCGCTTCAACCGCACGTTCAAGACTTACCTACAACTGGCCCGTCTAGAACAACGTCCGCTGCGAACTGCTGTACGGGATTACCTCGCCGCATACAGGTGTACACCACACGCCACAACAGGAGTGGCCCCTGCGGTACTTTTACATGGAAGGCTGCCAAGAACGAAGCTTGACATCTTCGGCTTATCTCCTGAGTCCTTCGCAAAGGCACCCTACCAGGAACTGGCCAGGCTGAGGCAACGTGTCAAGCGCAGGCAAGAGTACAGCAAAGCCTACACCGACAGGAGGCGAGCGGCAAAACCGACAACAGTGGCAGTAGGAGACATGGTGCGGGTGAAGAAACCATCGGTTTCATTCAAGGGTGACATCTCTTTCTCGAAGCCAAGAAAAGTCATCGAGAAATGCGGTCCAGCATCCTTCATTCTCGACGACGGCAAAACATGGAACGCGGCCAAGCTGTGCAAGGTGCCTGCTCGGCGCCCTGGCGACAATGGCCTTCAGCACCATTCTGCAGGGCGTGAATCTTCGTTAAATCATGATCCCGTTGATGCGACGCTTCTTTCTGCAACATGGCAACCAGTGTCCGCCGAGGCAAGTGTTCCCGCAGCGAAACCTGTGCCTAGTGCAGACTGCGATTCCAGGTCGCCAACAAGATCAGCCGCCGGACAGTTTCCGGCTTCAGAAACTGTTTCACGCCCGCCCGTGAACACTACAGAAGAACCTGTGGTGTCGTGCCCACCTGGTCGTCGCATTCAGCCGCACAGAGACAGACGGCGACCGGACAGATATGGTTATTAATTGTGAATGTATAAATATTCCTTAGTTGGTGGACCAATTACCTAATGCATTCAATATTTTTGGCATGTGTATAGATAATTTTGTGTATATATGGATGTGTATTTCTTGCTGTGTATTTCTCGTTCCATATATAAACTGTGCGCGATTAACCTATACTAACGTACTAACACCTTCCCAAAATAAAAAAAAATAAAAAAATAAATGAGGGAGGGAAAAATGTTGTATCCTGTACATAGTTCTGGCAGTTTCGGTTTAGTGTTTAGGTTGGCAACACTGTGTCCTTGTGCTTGTATATATTTGTGGAACGTCTATTAAAACGGAGAGTATGCAACCGCTACCCGTGAGTGCGAGTCACTTCACCCATCACAACACAAATCACATTAGTTTGTTGGCACTCATCAAAAGCCCATGAAAAATCGTGAATGGCAATGTTCACTTGAATGTACAATAATTATTAAACCTGCGGGAAATGTGACCTTACATTTCTGATTGCTGCTTGCTTTCCTGCATCTCTCACCAAATGCACTGACATTTCTGATGACAACAAAATTGCACAACGCATTTCCACCCCACATCCATTACGAGTACAGATGTAAACAGTCTAAATTTTGTGCACATGGCCATTCGGACTTGCCAGTGCCAGTAACAAAAGGCCACCAAAATTCGATACTGGACACCAAATCGATAATAACTAATAAGCTAAATGAAACAACCATATTTCTTCTTTTCCTCACAGGAGGAGAGCACCACCCAAAAAAGTAAAGACTACTGCTATGGAAAAACACCCATAATTAAAGTTCTGCTGTTTATTACATGCAAGTCCTTTATCTGGGCAGCATGCAGAAGGGCTGAAAAGTCACTCTCAAGTGAAGTGCTACATTAGTACTGTGTATTTTACAGAACGCAGTTCCTTTCCTGCCTCCTTTTGTTTTATGGCCATTGCAAACTGGGCAGTTGTCGGTCCTTCAGTCAAGAAGCTTGTAGATGGAATGAGGCTTCTTATCCAGTGTTTTATCACAATCCACACATGCAGATGGTAACTGCTTTTCAGCATGAGCCTTCTGGTTTCTCACACCCAGTGATGCGACTGGCTAAAACCATTTTGGAGCAACGAAATGAGCATTTCGGAGCAGACACACAGGCTTTTTGAGCAGCCAAATGCTCAACGTTGAATAGAAAAATGACTGAGAGGCAAACCAGGAAGACAACGCGGACACCTTTGTAAGTAAGTGGACATGCCATAAAATGGGCATTAGGGACAATTGTACAACACCAGATGTTGCCCGAAATAACCATAGTTAAACCTCGATGTACTGAAGCCAGTAAAATTCGCAACTGACTTCGTTATGTCAACCCTTCGTAAAATTGAAATCAGGCCTACTACACAGCGTGTAGCCACCAAAAAATTACTTATTACATGGAAATTGCTTCAAGAATGTTAGTGTAAAAGGTCAGTACAAAAGAGAAACCTCAGCAACATTTAAAGGAAATTCAGTCTTGTAGCGCAGCACAACCAGTGACCACAACTCTGAAGCAATGCCAGCGAAGCACTTCTCACAGCATGTGCACGTCATGCATGTAAAGCCAAAAAACACAGGTCACAAGCACTGTGATGATTAAGAAGAAGAGATATCACACCCACTCTGCCACTGCTGGTTGTTGTCCAAATCGCAGATGATGCTCAAGTCAAGGCACGACGCCGATGATCACCGAACTGCCTGCTCTAAGCTTTATTTGATGATCATGGAATATCGAAAACCTTGGAACATCATAAATAACGAGAGCTACGGCATAAAATCACATGAAAACAAGGCAACAATCTGAACTGCAGCAACTTTGTTCATGGTGGCCACATTTTCTCTTTTGCAATATTGCACACACACGTCTGAATAATCAGCAAGATCAGGTACAGCACTGCGAGTTTCGGTCGCCGTTGTGCATTGGCCGAACAGAGGCCTTTCAGTAGAATGCAACAGCAGTTGGCAACAAGGCAGACACAATTGTACACAATTCTACCGAAAAAAGATCTGGTTGTGCTGCGCCTGACAGCGCACTACTGTGATCTGTGTGATGATGTTAACAGGCTTGACAACATACTGTGAAGAGTCCATGACCACCAGTTTTCCTGCCTTCTTGTTACAAGGCCCGCCCAAGCCCATTTCTTCTTGATTTCAACAAAGGTGTAATTAACATGCGCTCATTTTCTTAGCCACCCTGACCTCTTTTCCTTTTACCAAGAAACAGTAGACGTTCGTATTAAGCTCTTCCTTTTTTTTTTTTTTTTACAGCAAAGCTTATTTAGGCTATCCTGTGCTCGACACAAATACTAAAGCTGCGCAAAAATAAAAATTCCGTCATTGCGCTGCAGGTTCAAACCATCAACTGCAGGGTTGTGAGACCAGCATGCTAGCCAATTCAGCCACTGTTGATTCACCATATATGTGCTTTGAGGTAGGTCACCACCTTCAAAAAGACATTTTTGAACAAAAATAATGATTGTTTGGACTTAGCGTATTCAAGCTCCCTGTCTATTCAAGAATATTTAGCAAGAAACATTACTGTGATATCCTATATTACTGTGATATCTTACACCCCTGACACACGGGCATGCTTTAGGTAAGGTAAGGGGGACATCTACCGGAAAGGCGTTCATGCCCAGTGACACACGACAAAGCAGTATCTCCTTCCCGGCAAAGTTCCTTTGCAGAAAGGTCGATCGGCGATCTAATTTTTGAGCGTAAAGGGCGTACTCTCGCCGACAGCGTACACGACCCATAAACGGGAGAGAACTCACGAAATTACAACACCCCGCAAGTATTTTCTTGCTTGCTTTAACTCTTAGCATAATGAGATTTGTCGGGCCGTAAAGATTTATTTTTACCGCACTCTCGAACGCTCACAATGTCGCCATGCGAGATTCCAGCAGTGTCATTTGCTTCTTCGTCGTGGCAGGCATTGCGCGTGAAACAAACAATCAACATTATAAACCATCAGCAATAACAACCATATTTTCACGTTCCGCAATCGCTAAAGGTATTTAATTGCAGAACTTTTTAAAAATGTTCACTATCTTGCTGCTTTAACAAGCAGCGCCATTTTTTTGCAGCATTCGTCTTGGGAACCACCTAAAGAAGTTCACGTGCTGCCATGTGTCATCGGTGCAACTACTTTCTGCAGAGGGTCCTTGAGAGTAGAAAAGGGGGTTCACTACAGAGGACTTTACTTTTCCCCGTCTGTCAGGAGTATTAAGCCGTTCAAAAGTTATGAACACTTTTGCAATCCCTCCTAGACTCATCCAAAACCGAAACTGAAGTTTCCGATTTGACCAGCTCTTCATAAGTGTATCTTTATGTAAATATAACGTAATGATAATTTAAGTAACATTCGAAAGCTTTTGGAAGCATATTGTGGTGCACGATGTTTTCATTGATTTAGAACTTCCCACTAGCGGGCTGCGAGACGCTGCGGCACTCTGTTGTTTACGTTCTGCGCATTCGCACTGGGTTGCATTCGCGCCATTGTTGCCCGCAGTTTTTTTAGTACACTGATTCGAGTTTGCAAAAGCCTTTCAAGCAGGAAGTTACAGTAGTCTATAAAATATTGCTACGGCACATACGCGAGTGTCCTTCATGCCTGGCCCGAAGAAGACGACGACGAAGTGATAACCGAACGCTGGCTGTTCTTGCTGTGCACGGTTAAACTCGAGCCTGTAAATACAGGTGTAGGTAGCCTTGTTTGTGCGTAACATCGTGGTGGAGGTGCGCGATCCCTGACCTCGCCACGGAGCTTCGCAGCGGCCGTTTTCTTGAAGCTCCCACGATGGCTTCTGATGCACCGGCGCCAACACCCGCCAATCCGTCTGCGACAACGTACGTCACCGTTACCACACCGCGAGATCCCGGCGTGTTCTCGGGCCGCGAAGGCGCAGACGTGGAGGACTGGCTTACTCGGTACGAACGTGTCAGCACCACTAACAGGTGGGATCCCACTCTTCGGCTCGCAAATGTACTGTTCTTCCTTGACGGACCACCGCGAGCATGGTTCGAAACTCACGAATCTGACATCACAAGCTGGGACAGTTTCAAGCAGAAACTGCGCGACGTGTTTGGGAACCCATACGGTCGGCAGCTGGCTGCTAAGAAGGAACTCTCCACGCGGGTCCAAACATCAACTGAACCTTACATCGCCTATATTCTGGACATCTTGGCTCTATGTCACAAAGCCGACGTCAACATGTCCGAGGCAGACAAGGTAGCCCACATTCTAAAAGGGATCGCTGACGACGCGTTCAACCTGCTCGTCTTCAATAATGTCACCACTGTAAACGACGTCATGAAAGAATGCCGTCGCTTGGAACAGGCTAAAAGCCGGCGAATCGTTCATCAGTTCGCCCGCTTGCCCAACACCGCAGCAACGTCGTCATGTGAGGGTTTTTCTCACGCGTCCGCTAACTCTGACAACGTTACACGCATTGTACGGCGTGAGATAGAGGCCGCCTGTCCTAGTACTGCCGAAGTCAAGACCTTCTCGGAACCTGTTGTTCCGGTTTCGCTAGTTCAAGCCGTCGTTCGCGAGGAGATTCACAACATGGGCATTCATGCGGTGTCTTTGCCAGCACGCCCCGATGTCCGCCCCAACTTTGCCACCCCATCCCGTCCCGTATCAACCTTCGCCCCTCCCCGGTTTAGGAACTCAGCTGAATGGCGAACTGCGGACGACAAACCTATTTGCTTTCACTGCCACCGCGTCGGACACATTTCCCGCTACTGCCGAAGCCGCTGGACTCCATCCTGGAATTCTTTCGCCTCTTACTCTGCTCAAACACGCCGTCCACAACCGTACCCATCCAGCTCACAACACGTCGACCCTGAAGAATACCCTGCTCAGCCTCGCTACACCCGCTCACCTTCGCCCCAACGCCGCCAATCTCGCTCGCCTCAACCTCGCCGACCATCCTCCCCGACCATCTTTCGCCGCTCCCAGCCGGAAAACTAGGCAGTGCAGCTCCTGGAGGTGGCGCTGCATTGTTGGACATGGCACAAAATCCTCTGACGATTCCGACCAAACAGAACCTACTTGACGTATACGTTGACGGCGTCCATGTCACCGCACTCATCGACACTGGAGCACACTTATCGATCATGAGTGCTCAATTTCGTCGTAGATTAAGGAAAATTCTGACGCCAGCAAGCACTAATGCTGTACGGGTCGCCGATGGCGGAACCGCTGTTGTTATTGGAATGTGTACTGCCCGTGTTAGCATCGCCGATCGCCATGCGGTTGTTCTCTTCACCGTTCTTGCCCAATGCCCGCATGACGTCATCCTTGGTCTCGACTTCCTCTCAGCCCATTCAGCTCTCATAGACTGTTCGGCCAGCACTTTACGCCTCGATCTGCCTCTAGTGGACCCTGTCGACCAACGCCCCAGTCGTCTCAATGCCGCCGCCTACGTTCGCTTGCCGCCTCAAACACTTACTTACGTCGATCTCGTGTCGTCGCCTCCAGTACCTGATGGGGACTACCTTCTGACGCCAGTAACTGACGTGTTACTCGACAGAGGCATCACACTTCCTCATACAGTTCTCTCAGTTGTTGCCAACTGCGCCTGCCTACCTGTAGTCAATTTCAACTTCACGCCCCAAGTTCTACCCCGTGGTATCTCCCTCGCCCTGCTCAGCCCACTCGATGCACGCGAAGTGCAGGCTTTTACCGTCACCGGTTCGCCACATTCACCTGCGCAGCAGGATGCCTGTCCCTCTGATAAGGCTATTACATCGATGATTGCCCCAGACCTAACCCCTGAGCAAAGTCAAGATCTACGTCGCCTTTTGCGTGAATACAATGATATTTTTGATATCGGCGGTCGTCCTTTAGGCCAAGCTACGCAAGTGACCCATCGCATAAATACTGGCGATGCCCCTCCTATCCATCGACGTGCCTATCGTGTATCCGCGGCTGAACGTCAGATAATTCAAAGCGAAGTTGACAAGATGCTCGCAAAGAACATCGTCGAACCATCGTCGAGTCCGTGGGCATCGCCTGTCGTTTTGGTGCGAAAGAAAGATGGTTCTTGGCGATTTTGCGTCGATTATCGGCACCTTAACCGAATTACAAAAAAAGACGTGTACCCGTTGCCACGCATAGATGACGCTCTTGACTGCCTACACGGAGCTCGCTACTTTTCATCAATTGATCTACGTTCCGGGTATTGGCAGATTGCAGTCGACGATATGGACCGTGAAAAGACAGCCTTTATTACACCGGACGGCCTTATCAATTCAAGGTCATGCCTTTCGGCCTCTGTAACGCCCCTGCCACCTTTGAACGCATGATGGACTCCCTCCTGAGAGGTTTTAAATGGTCCACATGTTTGTGCTACTTAGACGACGTTATCGTGTTTTCACCAACATTCGAAACGCACATTGATCGCCTCTCGACAATCCTGGACGTTTTTCGTCAGGCCGGGCTCCAGCTCAACTCGTCCAAGTGTCGTTTTGGCCGCCGCCAAATCACGGTCCTTGGCCATTTAGTCGACGCCAACGGCGTCCAACCAGACCCGGGAAAAATATCCGCTGTCAAGAACTTCCCTACACCACAGTCCATCAAGGATGTCCGCAGCTTTCTCGGGCTATGCTCATACTTTCGCCGTTTTTGTCAAGGATTTTGCGACCATAGCGAAACCACTAACGGAGCTTTTGAGGCAAGACGTCTCCTTTTCTTGGGGCCAGCAAGAAGCGTCCGCATTCTCTCGCCTCATCAGCCTGCTCACGACGCCCCCGATCCTCGCCCACTTTGACCCGTCTGCCCACACAGAAGTCCGCACTGACCGCAAGTGGCTACGGACTCGGTGCAGTATTAGCCCAACGTCAGCGTGGTCACGATCGTGTCATTGCCTACGCAAGCCGCCTCCTATCGGCCGCTGAGAGAAACTACTCCATCACAGAGCGTGAGTGCTGGCGGTAGCGAAGTTTCGACCCTATTTGTATGGTCGCCCATTTTCCGTAGTTACAGATCACCCACGCACTCTGTTGGCTGTCTACTCTTAAAGATCCTTCAGGACGGCTTGGGCGCTGGGCCTTGCGTTTACAAGAGTATTCATATTCAGTCGTCTACAAATCTGGCCGCTTGCATCGCGATGCAGATTGCTTGTCTCGCTATCCTGTCGACAACCCTCACGACGACGACGAGAACACAGTCCACTGTATCTTCTCAGTGTCCGACCCTCGCTAACCTTGGCGACGAACAAAATCGTGACCCTTCCTTACGACCGATCATCGAGCACATACAGGCATCGCCCAATGACCCCTCCGTCAGAAGATTTGTCGTCCAGAATGGCGTCCTCTACCGACGTAATTTTCGGCCCGAAGGACCTGACCTGCTCATCGTCGTACCGAAACACCTACGCCGGAGCATACTCCGCGAACTTCATGACGCACCCACTGCCGGACACCTCGGTGTATCCCGCACGTACGACCGTGTCCGCCGCCGTTTCTTTTGGCCAGGACTTGCACGCTCTGTCCGCCGTTACGTGGCTGCCTGCGAGTCGTGTCAGCGTCGCAAACGGTCCTCCCTTCCACCTGCGGGTCACCTTCAGTCGATTGACATCCCCGCAGAACCCTTCTTTCGCGTCGGACTCGACCTTCTAGGCCCTTTCCCTACGTCCGCCTCCGGCAACAAGTGGGTAGCGGTGGCGACAGATTACGCCACGCGATATGCGATCACTCGCGCACTACCGACCAGCTGTGCCACTGATGTTGCGGATTTCCTGCTGCGTGACGTTATCCTCCTTCACGGTGCTCCCCGACAGCTACTTACTGACCGTGGCCGTAACTTTTTGTCCCAGGTAATCGCCGACATCCTCCGTTCTTGTTCAACTCAGCAAGGAAAAGACGGCATTGGCCAGATGGCGCATAGCGAAGGAAAGACCGAAATGAGCGGGCACCATTCTTCAGTCACAAAACACGTGTAACTCTGCTATTACTGTACCGTTTCGAAAAATTCTCACAGCTGCATGTTTGTTGCCGAATCGTGAACAACTGCAACACCGACACTAAATTTCGACCTCCGGGTGATTTAGAGGTCCTCTAAAGAAGATTTATTTCCCAAGAGGCAGCGCATCATCCGTAAGGAGAATGCACACATAGCACAGTGAGCAATTGGACAATTCTACTGAAAAAAGATCTGATTGTGCTGTGCCTGACAGCGCGCTACTGTGAGCTGTGTGATGATGTTAACAGGCTTGACAACATACTGTGAAGGGTCCATGACCACCAGCCCAAGCCCATTTCTTCTTGATTTCAACAAAGGTGTAATTAACATGCGCTCATTTTCTTAGTCACCCTGACCTCTTTTCCTTTTACTAAGAAACAGTAGATGTTCGTATTAAGCTCTTCCTTTTTTTTTTTTAAAGCAAAGCTTATTTAAGCTAGCCTGCACAGTCATGCTCGACACATAAATACTAAAGCTGCGCAAAAATAAAGATTGGTCATTGCGCTGCAGGTTCGAACCATCAACTGCAGGGTTGCGAGACCAGCATGCTAACCGATTCAGCCACTGTTGGTTCACCATATATGCGCTTCGAGGTAGGTCACCACCTTCAAAAAGACATTTTTGAACAAAAATAATGATTGTTTTGATTTAGCGTATTCAAGCTCCCTGTCTATTCAAGAATATTTAGCAAGAAAAATTACTGTGATATCTTATACCCCTGACACACGGGCATGCTTTAGGTAAGGTAAGGGGACATCTACCGGAAAGGCATTCATGCCCAGTGACACACGACAAAGCAGTACCTCCTTCCCGGCAAAGTTCCTTTCCAGAAAGGTCGATCGGCGATCTAATTTCTGATCGTAAAGGGCGTACTCTCGCCGACAGCGTACACGACCCATAAATGGGAGAGAACTTCTCACGAAATTACAACACACCGCAAGTATTTTCTTGCTTGCGTATAAGCTTTAACTTTTAGCGTAATGAGATTTGTCGGGCCGTAAAGATTTATTTTTACCGCACTCTCAAATGTTCACAACGTCGCCATGCGAGATTCCGGCAGTGTCATTTGCTTCTTCGTCGTGGTAGGCATTGCGCGTGAAATGAACAATCAACATTATAAGCCATCAGCAATAACAACTATATTTTCACGTTCCGCAATGGCTAAAGGTATTTAATTGCGGAACTTTTTAAAAATCTTCACTATCTTGCTGCTTTAACAAGCAGCGCCATTTTTTTGCAGCTTAGGAACCACCTAAAGAAGTTCACGTGCTGCCATGTGTCATCGGCGCAACTACTTTCTGCAGAGGGTCCTTGAGAGTAGAAAAGGGGGTTCACTACAGAGGACTTTACTTTTCCCCGTCTGTCAGGAGTATTAAGCCGTTCAAAAGTTATGAACACCTTTGCAATCCCTCCTAGACTCATCCAAAACCGAAACTGAAGTTTCCGATTTGACCAGCTCTTCATAAATGTATCTTTATGTAAATATAACGTAATGACAATTTAAGTAACATTCGAAAGCTTTTGGAAGCATATTGTGGTGCACGATGTTTTCATCGATTTAGAACTTCCCACTAGCGGGCTGCGAGACGGTGCGGCACTCTGTTGTTTACGTTCTGCGCATTCGCACTGGGTTGCATTCGCGCCATTGTTGCCCGCAGTTTTTTTAGTGCGCTGATTCGAGTTTGCGAAAGCCTTTCAAGCAGGAAGTTACAGTAGTCTATAAAATATGGCAGACTTAGGGAATCATCATATACAGGCGTGGCCTCTGCCCTCATGGAGCTGGCAGTTGGTGCGGCTTCCACCAAGCGAAAGCACTCAAGAAAGGACGCCTAGAAGCTCAAGTAAGATGAGAGCTGTGGACGACGACCGTTGTTCCAATGAACTTTTGAAAAAGTGCCCGCATGATATAGCTGGAAAGGCTAGAGTGTTCCTGATGGGAAATTTTGGCACAGGATTCCTAAAGATGCCCATTCTATTGTTGGGACTGGACGATGCTGTCACTCAGTTTAGTGGTGGAAACAGGGTCATACAGGACATTTTGAATTAAGTAGGCATCAAACCTGGCCCTTATACGACGATGTCATGCCTGACTACTGATTGTCGCTGCGTGAAGAAGGCTGCATGTGAATCAGGTGCAGATGCAAAACAGGCAACAAAAAAATGCATGCTTCAGCTCGCTCAAAAACAGATCGCCTGGCTCCCAAGGATGGACAAACCTATGACCATAGCGAAATTTAGACACATTGAGAGTTTCTTTCTTTCTTTTTTTTTTTTTTTGCTTTCTTCTTTTGCATGGATGCTCAGTCCAAATGTTTAAGGCCAGTTTTCTCAAAACATGGTTTATGCATCCTACAGTTACGAGAACAGAAATAACTTCCCATAAGATAAATATTTTCCCACAAAACATTGTGTGCCCTTTCTTTACATAGCAGAACTGTGCATTGAACCAGAATTACTGGAAACAAGCAGCGAAATTTCATACTATGGCCAATTGTTTGAAAAAGAAACATGCCGGACATGAATTTTATCAGCCTTTTAATGATAACGCACCTCAGATTACAGATGTGATGATTGTTGTGATGAGATGCACAGGCTGTTGTCCTCACTACGTACCTGCCAAGTCGCTCTTTAATTGCACCTACCATCTCGTAGTTATGACTGCTGGCACGGTATGCATATTTTGTCACATTATAGTTTACATAAAATTTTGTTTTTGAATTTTTCCCAATTTCGTCATTGTTTCAAACTACCCAGTTTTCACAAGCCAAAAATATAATTGTAACTTTTGGACTAAAATTCTAAAGCTTTTTCTCGAAGTTGGTGACCTAACTTAAAGCAGGATTTTCTATGCCTGAGGAAGTACACACAATGCAAAACGCATGTTCGTAACGTGTACATGCTTTTCAGTGCACGCTTGGCGGGTGAAGAAGTCGTGAACATATCTAAGCCATATGGATACCTTGGAATTTCTTCAAGGAAAGAAGTAAGGAAAATAAGATAGCATGAAAGAAAGAAAAAGAAGTAGGAAACAAAGAAGGAATGACAGACAGCAAGAAAACAAGCAACACAGAAAAGTCCACTCAAAGTCCACTCATTCAGCTAAAGCAATAACAACTGCCCGCTCACCCTGGCCGGTTCAGCCTTGGCCTTCTTGGCAGGTGGAGCAGCATCCCCATTGGTCTCCTCTTCCTCCTTGGAGTCTGTGGCAGGCTTCTCTACCTCGGCCTTCTGAAACACAGGAAAACAAAAATGGTGCCCGTCAACGGCAGCAGTCCCCCTGTCCTTGCAGACACCCCAACCGTTTTACTTCCTATGGACACTGTAATGACCACCCGTTAACCTGTTAATGACAAAAATTCACATAACTCCCACAAATACCACAATAAAGGGGTCAGAAACAGCATGCACTGCCAAGACTGCCTCCAGCAGACAGCCCCTGTGTTGTCACTTTGCTGTCTATGGTCTACAATGAGAAAGCACAAGAAGTATATATATCTGAGGTGTTATAGGGCAAAACCATGCGACTGTGAGGCACACTATAAGGGGAGAACACTTCATCTTTTCAACATGTACTATGGGAGCGACGCCCATCAACAGGTTGGCCTCAGCTCAATACGTGCCGCGCACTGGCAATCCACGCGAGTCCCTTGTTTGCTCTTAAGGCAACAGCCAAAGTGCGGCCAGGGCAGTCGGTGCAGCTGGCGGTTGCCACGGACTGCAGTGTGTGCGGGAGGTGTGCGCCTCACCGGGGCAAAAGTTAGGGACAAGTGTAGGTGCCCGCATGTATTTCTTTAGTTTTCACAGTGTTCTCAGTTAATTTTGCTGATAGTTCTTGACTTTATCAGCAGCGGCTCATCCTCGGCGACAAGGCGGCCTGAACCCTTACAATATCTAAATCACAAACGCACATATACCCTTATGTTGTCCCCATCAAATGCAGCCGCTATGGCCAAGAACTGTCTTTGAGCTTACCAGCATGATACCTTAGCCACAAGCTACCATGGCAAGCAGAAGAGAGAGATGAAGCACGTCTTTTTTTTTTTAAATGCCATGGAGTTGAACTTGCTTGCAGGAATCCATTGTGGTAGACACATTGACATGAACTCAGAATTGTGCTTTCTTCATATGCTGCCTTTACATAACAGCGATATTAAACCTTCAACTCATTGTGTTATCATTCAAGTAACTTTGTAACAGTGCAAAAGTGTTACTCCCTACATCTTTCGTGCGTTTGACGTTTTCGTTACTGCTCTTAAATTCTTGGGAATTATATGCTATTATTGGCCATAACTAACTGCAATAAGTTGCTCTGTTCCAGGTTGCAACTGCAAAATGGTTAGTTTTTTTGCTGGTGAAGTGCCAATAGCTGCTCTGAGCCCCCACGCTACATTCCTTTGTCATGGAAGGTCTTTGAACAAAAGCCTTGAAAACCAATGAGTAATACGGCCAATCTTTCACAAGCCATGACACGATGTTCGCAGAACAAGGCCGAACTTGTAAACCTTGCAGACATTTCGGGAAAGCCAGCAGGGATGTCAACAAGAGACACTTAACCTGCTTGAGCCTGGCATTTCAAAACTCACACCGTTGTGCGTACGAAAAAATTAAGCAAGAAATACGCACACATGTGCGAACATATGTATTATCTTAGCAGATACAGCTGCCGTGCTACTACGGGTAAAGCCCTTCAATAAGTTGAAAGCAGTAACATCTGTTGAACTTCACTGCTGTCCTCCCGCTCTTTTTCCCAATGCTGGGCCTGTCATGCAGTCTCTAGCACTTCATTTTGCGGTGATAAACAGTGTGATTGGTGCAAGCGGCTTGGGAAGTCTACATGTTTTGCAGAATCGCAGGCCCTGCTACAAAGGTGCACCTGCTCGGGAATACCTCTCCCCTTCCAATCCCGCCACGCAAGAGCTTCGCAAGTAAGTTTCGCGCCGCAAGAGAAAGCTAAGGCCAGTGTGCCAAAGGAGGACAAGTGAAATGTTGCTACTTCTAGTTTATTGAGTTGCTTATAACTACAGCTACTGTAACCACCAATGCCACTAGTAACAATGTCGCATGCAGTTGGTGACTAAACAAGGAGGACGGGGTGGGGGGAGTGTATTTGCTTACACTGCGTTGTCACAGATTGACGCTAACCAGAGGCGACGGCTTAGCGATAGCTTAAGAGGCCATGGCTTTTGGAACACAAGGACAAGCGCGCTACACTATGGAGCAGCCAGTGACAGTTGGGGTTGCATATAGTCACAAGCCTGCATTTTACTACATCCGATTCAGCTGACGTCTGAACTATATGGTTCTGCACTGCCTTTTTAATATCCGCGCCTTCAGCGCACAATGATGATGATGATTTGTGGCATAGCCTCCTCTATACTTTCTGTGCCTGCTACGTCGTCGGGAGGACAATAGGAGCGCGCCGTCGCTGAAGTTGCGGAGAGTCGCCACTCGTTTTCGCGGTGGCACCACTCACGTTGAGTAGCGAGGCGAGGCCGCCGGCCCGCCGCGACCGTTCGAGCGCCGAGAAGCGGATGGCCCGAAAATGCGGTTGTAGCGGCCGTTATCGCGCCGCTACGCCGCATTCGTTGGTTTTTGCGCCTTCTGACTAGAAAAACAGCTATTCTCCAAAGGCTCACAGTGGTACACGACATACGAGTAATATTTGTGGAACGCGACTTGTGCGACTGGGAAACGAACACACCCTGTGGTGGGCACCGCGCAGGATTCAGTTTCCATTTATTTGTGATTACCACGATCGTACAAATGATAATTGCCGGAGGGAGGCCGCGCTAAATGTCAACACAAACTGAAGTGGAAGTGCTGTTGCAGACAGCACAGTTCCATTTTTATTATATTGCACGAGAAGCCTAGGATATAATTCGTAACATATATACTATTTTTTTCTAGCAGGGGCGCGGCATATATTCATGGGGAAAAAATGAAAAGGATAGCGAGACATGTTAAGTGGAATAATGTGCCAGTTGGTAGTAAAAAAACACAGGTTCACGAAACTAATTCAGTGGCACCTGAAGGGCACGCAAGCATTTTATTCTCAGACACAAAAAAAAATTGAAAACATACATATATGAAAGCTGCCTTTTAAAGCTTAACATACTTTCTGCTCAGAGGCTTTTGCGAGAATGACTTGTAAATGTCAATTCTGTCAGTGGCTGCGGAGGCATAGTTGACAAGTAGTGGCCTGATAAACTTCACACAGATAAGCTGGACCAGGTTCTGGTGGTGCAGCCGGTCATTTTGGGGGCAGTTAAGGAGGCCACAATCAACAATGGCAGGTACAGCCGCTTCTTGAAGTGTTCTCAGTGGCTTCTCCAGCTTTGGCGCCTTTTTGAGAGGAGTTTCCACGAATAGGCGCAAAATGTCCAAGACATAGACGAGCTGGTCAGAAGGGTATAGTAGCCCACCCCTGTCTTGATTTTGCGTCAGCTGCTGCAGTGGCTGGTAAGACAGTGGCTTCGACGTCAGAGAATAGCAGCTGTCGCAAGTCACATGTTCCCTGATGACACGGGCAATATAGCCACCAACATACACAGTTGCTGAAAGCTGCAGTGTTGGCAAACTTGCAGGTACTCTGGCGATTTTAAGCCGCTCGAGTACGAGGCCAGCTTCTGGTGGCAGCTTAACCGAGCTTCCAGATGATCCCGGTGCATTCAGTAAGAGACCTTTGCTGAGTTCAGGCCGCTCATTGTGCAGCACATTGCTGCTTTCTGATGCTGCAGCAATTTTAGTTTTCAGCAGCTTTTCTAACCCAGACATGGCAGAGCGGACGTCCAACTGGTCATTACAACCAAGTGACCTTCGTAGTGTGCCAAAAAGTGCCTCTATTGGGTCACTGCTGAATTTCCTCGTAAGCACGAAAGAAAACTTTTCCGTCACAAGCAAGTGACGAACACATGCAGCCGTTGAGTAAGTAGTCAAGAGAAGAGCTTCATAAGTTTCTGTTGTCAGGAAGCCACGTGGAGAAGTTGACTTTTTCTTCAGATCCTCAATATACAAAGGGAAAGTCACGTTGAGCCACTCCAGACGATCATCGTCACAGTTGTCGAAATGACGAGTGTCAGGAAAACGTTGGTGAATGTGCTGCACTTTATTGCTGGTGTCGTGCAGGGTAAATCAGCGAAAGATGTTCTTCATAAACACGATTGCTGGTCCAGCAAACGCGAAGGAAGGGTGGCTGCCATGTCCTGCTTGTTCTTTCAGGAATTCTAACGCTGAGGTTACATCCAGGGAGAAAACCTCTACTGCTCTTATCACGTTCATTTTCTCTATATTGTTCGGGTACACATGCTTCCTTGTTAAGCACCGCACTGGCTTGACAAGACACCCTTTTTGCATTTCATACAGTTTCTTTAGGTAAGTGGAAGACACTTCACCATTCTCCCCAAGCTCACGGGCAAGGAACTGCGATCGTATGTTTTTAAGCACATGGCAGTAGTCGAAACTCAAGAAAAGTAGCCTTTCAGGATCACACGGGTGCTCAATACGGTATGTCAAAAACCCACTGCATAGGTGTTTCATGGCACTGACGTTTACCTTATGATTGTCACTGACAAAACGCAGTATGGTGAAGCCAGCCTCTTCCACTTTCTTCATCACATAGCGAATTAGTGTAGACAGCTGCTTTCCATCGAGTCCCTTGGTGAAATAGTACGCGACTGGGATCCTGTAAGCTGTGGAGAGGCCATTTATCACAAAGCAAAGCAATGAATTTGCTAGCACGGGCTCACTCTCAGTTTCATTAGCAACTCCCATATCCACATGGCCAACAAAACAATCTTGTTGCTTGTTGTATAGTAACTTGGGCTTAATTCTCATCTCATCCACAATCAAGAAGCAAACCCTAGACTGCGGCACCTCAAGTTTTTCAAGCTCTACTTTTAAACGAGCTTGAATTAAGCTGTTAAAACCAGTCTCGGCTGAGCTGCTCCCGATATAGTTTTGCAGTGTGCTTCTGCTTGGCAGCTTTAGAAGCATTTCCTTTCGTGCATGCTCATACGCCTTTGTAGACAAGTGCCTAAGTATAATGCAGTGGCGAATCACGTCTTCAGAACATACTGGCTTCTTTCGCTTGAAGTTCACAATTTGGTCCCACAAGAAAATGGCTGGAAGGTGTTTTTCTTTTGCTTGTTCCCTTATGTACTGTAAGTCGCCAAAATGGCAGTCAGACTTCATTTTGTTGAGCTCTTCTTTATAGCGATCCGTTGTTTCACGAAGTCTGTCAATTTGTCTTTTTAAATCTCGCTCTTTTCGCTTCCACTTGGTTCTTTCTGTGGCAAGCAGGCTGGACACTCCAACATCAACCTGTGTTGCTTTGTCAACATCTTTATGAGAGACGTGTAGGGAGTCATGACTGCTCATACAAATTTCGATAGCTGCTTCATCACTTCCCGGTGTTTGCTTTGTTATCTCCTCTCTACATGGTTGGTTGATGTCTGCAGCTGGAATCCCTTGTTGATGGTGTTCTAATTCTGAATCCTCACTGCTTGGCTGATTGACGTCTGGAATCCTCTCTTGTTTTTCTTCATCGTCCAAGCGCTTCTTTTTCTGTAGTGGCCCATTTTCCTTGTCCGTGCTCTGTGGCGTGGACCTTTTCCGGATGTTCTCCGAGCTCCTCTCCTTCAAAGGCTGGGGCCTCAGATACGCCGGGTATTCGGGGAATACAGACGGCACCGCACCTTTTTTGAGGCGGCGTCGCTTGCCTTCAATGAACTCTGTTTGTCTAAAATGCCTACTGCACACTCTCGAGTAATTGGAGTTTGTGTTTGGCTCCCAGTCATCCCTCCGAATGGCTTTTATCCACTGCTGCCGCAGCGTTTCGTCAGTGGGAATTTCGTGAAACGAGATGCCTGGAAGCTTGCTCTTTGAATGCGACCGACAGAGCGGTACACAGCAGTAGGCCATAGAGACCTGCCAAAAAGAGTCCAGAACGTAAAAACCATAGATTAGATGCGTCGGCCAACAGTCGGCGATTCAGGTTGAATCAGAGACGTAAAACCAGATAACTACATAGTCGAGATAGAGCACATTCGATCAAAAACACAGCCAATTTGGCTTAAGACTGGTACTGCAACACCATGCATGCAACACCATGCAACACCATGCGTGGTCAGTGTTCAGGGTAAGACCAACAGCTTAGATTAAGACTGCGATATAAACTGACTCAAAACAACGAAGTATAACTATTGATCTGTTGGGTATCGTTGCGCATTCAACGGACGAACACAGGAAAGAACAGGCAGAGTAAACGGAAAGAGCGCAAACTATCAACTGATTTTATTGATTCGGTCATAGCATATATATGCATGTCCCAAACACGAGAGAGGGAAGAGAGGAGAAGGGAAGAGAGGAGGAATCACAAAATATACAACCTCACTGTCAAAAAGCCATGACACACGCTGATTTGGTGAGCAGAATTTTAACCAGCTTTAGACAATGTGGTAAAGGTTTAGTGTTCACGCACGAAATCCCGTCCAACGGATCACTGCAGTTTTTAGATATTAACCTGTCTTTTAGTTCGCATCACGTCTGTTGGCGATATGCTCCAAGAGCGCAGAAAGAGCTGTTGCCTTTTGAGTCGGCGCATTCGAAGATAGTTAAGAGGGCAATTGCAAGCTCGTGTCTGGACTCGGCTCTTAACAAATCATGCCCGCATGCCATGCATGATAGTTTCAATAATCAAGTCAAGAGGTTGCTTTCTGCAGGTTTCCCCACTACGATCATCACTGCTGTGGCTGAGAAACTTCTCGGTAAGGTAAGAAAAGCGTGGAAGCAACACAGAGCGCATAGATAAGAAGAAGGTCACAGTTGTACCATATATGCACAAAGTTGCTCATAACATGAAGAAAGTGGCAGACAGGCATGGTGTACCAATTGTTTTTTCCGCGCCAAAAAAGCTCGCCCGCTTATGCCCAAGGGTCTGCAGGAAAGGACAACGGCGAAGCGGCTGCGGAAAAAAGCATGCGGAATCATTCCGAAAATGCGCCACCGGAGTGGTGTATCAAATCCCGCTCACGTGCGGACGTTCTTACGTGGGCCAAACAGGTCGCTGCGTTAACGAACGCATAGCGGAGCATGCCGCTTCGATCACGAGGAGAGAGAGAGAAGGAGCGAATTTGCCCGCGCATTGTAGCTCGTGTAGGCGGTGTGAGCCCTTATTAAAACAAGTGAAAATTCTAGGCAGAAGCAGGGAGAGAGTAGCGCGCGAGCTGCTGGAAGCCTTTCATATTAAGGATGCTGGCGATAACTGCGTCAGTGACACTTCTGTAACCTTATATAGAGCAGAAAGCGATTTTCTGCGCGGCTTTTTGACGTGAGGTTGTATATTTTGTGATTCCTCCTCTCTTCCCTTCTCCTCTCTTCCCTCGCTTGTGTTGTTTGGGACATGCATATATATATGCTATGGCCGAATCAATAAAATCAGTTGATAGTTTGCGCTCTTTCCGTGTATTCTGCCTGTTCTTTCCTGTGTTCGTCCGTTGAATGCGCAACGATACCCAACAGATATGCACCAACTCGCCCAAGAAGAAGTTCTGCTGAAATAACTATTGAATGCCTTCTTCGCGATGCATGCGTGATGTATTTAAACTCGGAAACACGCACAGTTAACGGCTTACCTTTGAAATTGGGCGCTCAGGATATGTTGTTGGTAGATTTCGGCGCTTTCGACGCCTCCCCGTCACACTGACTTCCTAAATGAATTGCTTGTTACTAAAGGCTAGAGACAGTAAATATTTAAAGCTACAGACCGTAACAGCAACGTGCGTGACCGCGAAGCGCGTCAGCTTACCGTTACGACTGCAGCATGCCAGACCGTTCGGCAAAGTAGTAGCACGGTGAAAACGGCGGATGGATGGATGGTTCCTATGAGCGTCCCCTTCGTAACGGGGCCAGAGAACACCTATACGGCGCGGTGACATGTGCGCCACCAGGCTCGTAAGAAGATTGAAGAACTTTTTTTTTCTCTCTCTCTTTAAGTTTTCGTCATGCCTTTTAAATTTACTTCAATCAAATCGATCATACTACAGCAAAAACGGAAATTCATAGCCCAGTTCCCTGCCCCTTATGGCAGACTCTACGTGGCTGGCGCCACCATGCGGCATCCGGCGGCGTAATCCCAAGGAAAAGAAGAGGTGAGGGAGCCGACCGCCGACGGTCGCGCTCGGCTCACGTGGCAGGCACAAGTATAGAGGAGGCTATGTTTGTGGTTATGCCCTTTGTAACGGGCAAGCACCTTTTGAGCACCCTAACCGAAAGAATGAATTTTTGTGAAGCGCCACACACCGGTAGTATCCGAATACCGACAGCATTCGTCCAGCGAAGAACTTCAGCGTGCGACTTCGCGGTACTTAAGATTGTCGTATGGCACGTGTTCGCGTTTTTTTTTTTTTTTTAACCACTATTGCTCTTTTGCTTTAACCCACGATCGTTCGATAGACGCCGTACCAGACTCCGCGCGTATTCCGCGACACACAGAATTGGAAAGACTGCGGGCTCCGCGTAGCGGCCGAGTTAAGGAGTAAAACTATTCATCGCTTTTACCATTCCTTTCCATACTATCGCAGATGAGGGCGACGACCCCGAAGGCAGAAACGATTTTTTCTTTCTCTTTTTATGCGATCAGATTACCATTTCCTTCTCTCGTACTTATTTGCGTCGTCCGTGGGCCTTCGCGCGCGTTCACTGCCATTTCCGAACGTCGTGCACACGCACAAACCTTGAACGCTTGCTTTCCCAACCCAGACCGCCGCAGCAAACGGTAAATGTGACTCGATCGGAACGAACGTCGCCGCGCGCAGCAAAGATGTCGGGCGAAAGTAGGATCGCTTTTAAGTGTTCTCGAAACACAAGACGCTGCAAACGATCCGGCGAATGCAACTTCACACGGGAAACCATCTCCTGCGTCTACAGTCTCTTTAGGTCGAGAAACGCGGCAGCAATGCAAATGAAGCGAAGTGGAACACCCGCGCGCGCCTCGCAAGGAAGCCTGCGCGAGACTGTAACACAAAACTACGGCGCCCCGCCGGAGATTTCGGTTGAGATATCAGCAAATGTTAACTTACCGGGACCTTTCTGACCCTCATGACTCTACGGCAACAGGTAAATCCGCGAGTGCAACCACGATCCCTTCCTGAATGCCGGCTCTTCGAAGTTACGACGATCGCTGTGCTGCCGAAGAGCAATGGCACCGAACGGCTAGTCTTCGAGCAAAGACGAGAGAGAGAAAATAGAAGGAGATGGGCGCCTCGAGAAGCGTAGCCATGACAACGCTGCGCGCGCCTCGTATCGACGGCGAAAGATGGCGCTAGGGTCGCATCAAACTCCCGCTCCACGAAATCGCCCGCCATTATGGACGTTGTCTAAAAGACGGATCCAATTTGAAATATTTCGCCGGTCGCACGGTGCAGGAAGCCGTTCGATAGCGCGGCCGGAACGCGGGACTACAGTCTATAGAGCCGCGGTGACGACGAAGCGGACGTAGAGTTCAACACGTGCCCCCGGCGTGACCACGATGACGGGGACGTCCGAGAAAAACGGTTGCCTGTTGTTGGCACGCAGTGCTAGCGGCGGCCCCAGTGCGAGCGTCGCCGGCTGGCGTCGATCCACAAGCGGCACAAGTTGTCGGCGCTGCTCACCTTGGTCTCTGCCTCGGTGCGATCCTCCATCTCGCTGTCCGGGTTGTTTTCCGACATGTTTAGGCGAACGTGTGCCAGTACGTCCACGGCTTGCCCCGCACGAACCACTCACGACGAGTTTGAAGGACGGCGTGGGTCACGTGACGCGGCAGGTCGCGACACCAGTGGTGCACGGGAGAACCACGTGTCGAGGGCGCGCTTTTTGAAAATTTCACTAGAGGTACACAAAGGTATTGCCCGTGCCGGACCCGTAACTGTTTTATATAGCCAGATTGCTAGCAAACCGACAGAAACCGAGTCGCCGCGAACGATGGGTGTTCTGGAGTTTGCTGCGTACGTTTGGTTCTGTGCGGAGGCGCGGCGCGCGTATCGCGCCCATCATGCACCTGCCTCGGATGTTGACGCCGGAAGCGACCAAATGTTGCGGTGACATCACAAACAGGCCGAGCTTCGGCAGCTGCGCGTCGGTAACCGTGTGTAACCTCTCTTGCCGCTCTCCGGGGTCCACAAGTGCGATCCCGAAGCAAAAATGAAAGGATAACGCTCGCTTTATCGAGCCAAGCCGCGGAGCGATCGAAAAGAGAGTTGTCCCCAGCTGCGCAAGCACTTGCACAAAAACATGTGAAGCAGAGGCAGGGTGTACAGAGCTAAAAGGAGGAGAAGGGGGGCGGGCTGCCAGCCGATTTAGCTGTGCCAGGGTCCTTAAACTTGTTGAACGCCATTTATTTTACTCGCGGAAGCTTCACGCCTAATTCAACCTTTGTCCAGCCACAGTGAACCAAACGCTCAAGCCAAGGGCACCGCTGCGGTTGGGGGCAGAGCTCGCCGGTGTTCCCTGAAGGTCCGTAAAAATCGCAGTATGCACATTCAGTGACTTTAAACGCAACGTTATTAATGGGCTTAAATTTTATGTTATTTGCACTATACTATGTCATTAACACTACCCCCCAACCAAACTTTCGGGAGGGTTTTGTATTCGTTCATCACACACATTCAGGCTCGGAGGCGTGTGCGCTTACTTTCCCTTACAAAAATGCCACATATGGCGATATCACGAATTGGGCATATCTGGCTATATATGGCTGGTGCCCGTATGTGGCCGTATTTGCCCAAATCGTGATAGGGGCATATGTGGCAATAAAAGACTTACACGAAGAATGTCATGTATGACTCTGACATGTGTAGGGCAAATGCGGCCATGTATGGACACATGCCACATATAGTCAGATGTGCATATCCGGCCATATACGCATATCAGTGGCGCACCGACGGGTCGGGGAACCCCCCCCCCCCCCTGAGGCCGACCTAACCCCCCTACCACTCTGTAACAGCTCTTATGTCCTAGATAAATGTGGTGCTAATGTCTTTGCAAAACGCCGAAAAAATAATAAAAATAATCATTATCATTGATGTTACTATTATTTGGCATTTTATTTACTTTTTTTTACACACGCAACAGCCATGTAATCGCATGCCCGGCCCTTCGTGAGAAACTGAACCCTCCCCCCCCCCCCCCCGGCAGAGATCCTGGGTGCGCTACTGACGCATATCTCGCTAATTGCGAGATATGCATATCGCCAATTGCGAGATATGCGTATATCAGCAAATACGGCCACATACGCGCACCAGCCATATATAGCCAGACATGGCATTTTGTAAGGATTGTCAGTATACGCTGCTTGTCTTCGATGTTGCGCATACGACAGCGTCAGGATAAAATGCGCAATTACCAACACTGATCTACTTTGTTCTGGCATAACCCCGAGTTAGTTAATGGTTGATTAGTGAATGTAGACAGGTTAATCATCCTGTCGGGTTCGAACGCGCGACTACTATGACTCGAAAGGACACGAACTTATAGATGTCGTCCGATTAATGTGGAATAAGATGCGTTAAGACGGGTGGAATAATTTAAAGCGTGAATACACCCTAATATGCACTAGTTTAACTATAACAGCGAAGCTGTTTAAAGGGATCGACAACCAATTTTTATGGTAACTGCTTTTATTAGTGCAACTGAAAACTTGCCCAGTCAGAGTGCTAATCACCAGTTGGTAACGCCGAAAATGCCGCGAAACATAAAATCCGAATTTTTTATCTGCGGCGACTAAAACAGTGGGAGGGGAGCGCGATAGCGATTGTAAGCCGGCAATATGGGAAAAGGAAATTAGTGAAGCCCTAAGTAGAAAGAAAGCAATGTTGTGTTTGTCAAGCCTATATGTTGCTATGACTTGTGATCTCACTCGCGATTTCGCGCTGTACACTCCGATGCCGGCTTCGCGGACGCGAGAGAAAAACGGCGCGCACATGCGTCGCAGCAAGCAGCGACCGTTCCACGGTTTCGCCGCGAAGGCAGCGCCGCTTGTCAGTGTCAACTTTATTTGTTTCGTACCTCGTGGGCAGCACAGAACAGAGCGGGGATGCTTAATAATATGCGTGCTCTAACTTTGAGCACTAATTATAGTGCGTATGAAAGCATCTGACTACGCGCACAAAACCGAGTCTCCACGGCTACGCTGCGCGACATACCCGTTGTGTGTGTGTGTGTGTGTGTGTGTGTGTGTGTGTGGTGTGTGTGTGTGTGTGTGTGTGTGTGGTGTGTGTGTTGTGTGTGTGTGTGTGTGTGTGATTTGCAAACGCAATTTAAAAATACAAATTCTACTGATACCCCATTAAATATGTTTAAATCTGTCACCGTAATTCATGGCTTTTGTCATTTCCGCCAGAATCTGATCGCAGGTTCTGGCCAGTTGTCGGTCCCTTTAACCTACTTGTGAAACTTGGAAATCTGCAGAAAACTACGCCAGGCTTTGTAATGCTAATATAACCATGCCAAGCTTTATTAAAGCCACGTTAAGCTTCCTCAGACTAGTTAGGCCTTATTACGCTGTCTAATTTAGCGGAGCCTCATAATACTAAGTAGTACCTTACTCGAGACTCCGCCCACTTTTGACACGTGACCTGACGTGTTCATTTGACGTCATTGACGCTTGCGCTGTTGTTTTGTGGGGTTTTACGTCCCAAAACCAGTTCTGATTATGAGAGACGCCGTAGTGGAGGGCTCCGGAAATTTCGATTGACGCTTGCGCTGCGGAACCGGTTGCTCCCGTTCTAGAAACGTTGGGTTGCTCCTGCGCTCACGCCGGTGGGATGGCCAGGGGATCTGACAATAGACGTTTCGACCAATCAACGAGATACAACCACGCAAAGTCGTTCGCGGTAGAACATGACGACACCTAGGATGCGAGCGCGACTGGTCAGTCGCCGGAAAGAAGCGCGGGAATTGTTTTTTGAAATACGGCGTCTGTGTGGCGCGCAGCGCTGTCATATTCGCAGAATGTGATCGCCGCAACCTTCTCTATGATTGAGTTAGCTTGTTTGGGCGGCTTTTAAAAAAAGTAGGAGCCTGTTTAGTGGCCCTTTAAGCTTCCTCAGACTAGTTAGGCTTAATTACGCTGTCTAATTTAGCGGAGCCTCATAAGACTAATTAAGTGAAACCTAGTTCAGGAGGACTAATTAAGCCAAACAACTCATTCGAACTTAATTAGGTCACGGCGAGTGTGGCATACCTAATTAAGCTGATACTAGTAATTTAGGAGTAATTAATATATAATACTAAATAAATCAAGTCGGAAGCATCCTAAGCGATGCTTAAGCTATATAATCAAGTCTAGTGTATTAAGTAAGCTTGGAATAACTAGGCCGAGTTTAATTAAGCTAGGACTAATTAAACCATGCATAGCTGCATTATCACTGATGACGTCCTACCTAAATAAGATAAGACTGATTAATATAAGGTTATTTAGGCGTCGACTAATGAAGTCAAGCCTGATTAAGCTGATACTAAATAATTGAAGACTAATTCGGCTCATAGTTATTAAGTTAGATCCAATTAAGGTAATACTCCTTAAGCGACGCCCAATAAGCTAATATAATAAAGTCGAGCGTAACTAGGCCTACACTAATTAGGCGAAGTTTAACTAAGATGGGACTAATTAAAACAAGCATAATTATGTCATGAATAAGGCCACGCTTATTAAGTGATTCCTTATTATGTGTAAGTTATTTAGATCAAGCCTAATTAACATAACATTTATTAAATCACGTCTAATTAATTAATGTTAAGGCTAAGTCAATCTTAATTGAGCTCATGCTATTAATATACGCCTAATTAAGCCAGGCATTAACGGCATAATCCATTTCAATCCACACTAATCCACCTTAGTCAACCCTTAGCTGCTGTAATCCTTCTTAATGTGCACCCTTATCTCGTTTGATCTACCGCAATCTGCTCTAATAGTCCACATTAATGCACTTTAGTCTGTCTTAATCCATTCTAATCAGCTCTAATACACTCTATTGCGTCCTAGTACCTTAATCCCCCTTATCCAGGAAAGATTTTGGGCTCGACTCCAGTCTTATTCTTGAGCTCGAGTCCTAGAGGGTGGCGCATAGGAGTCCTCTACGCCCATCTTAATCACTGATCAGTGACTGATTAAGGTTTGGGAATCATTTATCATTTCTTACAGACTGCTGGCTGGATTTGTTGCTCTTTGGGAAACGATATTTATGGTGAATTTCGCACCGCATCATTCGCGTCGACGCCGAGGTTGAGTTGACAAACGTTTATTGTTAAAAAAAAGGAAAGAAAAGGGACATTGGTGAAGCAGGTGGGTGGGGCCTTGTGATGTTTATGGAGTGCGCGTATTTGAAAGTGCGCGCCATAAAAGAAGTGCACGCAAGACGAAGACGACGTTGGCACGAGCGCTAGAAAAAATAAAAGAAAATGAAGCGAAGCAACACCAATCCGAGAAGGCCACAAGTATAGCTCGGAGCAATCAGAAGTCAACACGAAGGCACAAGAACTCCAATAGTGAAGGCCCACGATGCCAAACTTCAAGGAAAAAAGAAAGAAAGAAAGAAAAGCGCCAAGCGAACTGGCGAGAGTGAGAGAGGGAGAGCAGAGGAGAAGACCGGCCGCGCTACTGGGCTGTCGGGTTACGGACCCGAGCCACGGTGCCCGCCTGAGGCCTGCGCGACCTGGGGGCAGCCATCTGATCAAGGCCGAGTCTCCGCAACCTGCTGCCATTGCAAGACATTCCTGTGCCCGTGGACAGGCTTGAGTTGCCGAGCTTCGAGCGCGAGCTTAGGCGTGGATGTCCGGCCGGGACGCACCTACAACGCCGGCGAACCGTCTTCTTCCCTGCAGCCTGGAGAGGCTGCCCGCGCTACCATCGGCCCTCGTGCTTCTGGACGCCGACTGTTGCGGCATTCCTCATCAGCTGCCACGCTCCATGCCAACGCTTGTATCCGGACGCTGGTGAGACGAGCGCTCCTGCCATCCCTTCGCTCTGCGATTCTTAAGAACAGGTTGTTGAGGACTTCATTAAATTTTGCTGTGCTACGTTACATTGCCTAGGTTTGTGGTGCCTGTAACGCATGTGATGTCTCTTTCGGTGTGTGCAATTGTTGTTTATTTCTAGTTTATATATTAAATGTTGTGTGCAAACGGCCTGTTCCTTCTTTGGGTGTCTTAAAACGACGCTTCGGACACCTCAAAGGTAAAATAACCTGCACGTTTGGGGGAAAACGTGACATTACCCCGTCACAGGCCCCAAGTCCAGGGCTTCACTGGCCTCAGCAGCCCGCCGTGCCTGGTCGAAGAGTGACACTTGGGTCTCCTTTTCCTCGCTGGCAAGCCAGGCCTCCCACTGCTCCGTTCGAAATGTTTGCGCCGAAATATGAGGCGCATTAATTTTAGATGACGTGAGATCGTATTCACATGTGATGTGAGCGAGAGTTGGCTGTCCTCCACACCACGGGCAAGTGGCGGCGTATGCGGTTTGGTGAATGGCATGTTTTAAACGCAGGTGCGGGTATGTATTCGTCTGCAGAAGGCGCCATTCGTGCGCTTCCTTTACATTTAGCCGCGGGTGTGGTGTTGAATAGCGCCGTCGTTGTCGACGCTGGTGTTCTAAGATACCCCTGGGAGTGTGGGGCGCTGGGGTTGCAGACGGTTGTCTGGACGAGGAACAGTTGCTCGGTGTGCAAGAGCTCGAGCTGCACTGTCCGCTCTGTCGTTACCCGTCGCTTCTATGTGTGCCGGGCACCATATAATGCTGTGAGCCTGGTCTAATGTAGCACCTAGGACGCCGAGGTAGTTTACTGACACCTTCCTACGGCATCCATGAGACTTGCGCGTTAATTTTGCCTAGGCGTTCACAACGCAAAGAAAAGCGAGCGCAGGGCACCCGAGCGCTTTATCGCTTTTAAAAAGCGCGCGCTGCGATGGGCTCGCACACTGGCGCAGCGGGCGCAAGCCGTGTCTGCCATCGGCCATTAAGAAACAGAGCCTATACAAGGAGCGTTAGGAGAAGCCTCTTTCTGAGATGAGGGCTCCTGAGGAAGTGGAAAATTTGTGCTCCGCTAGTGAATGCTCGCGGATGACTACAGCATTTGGCTGAGATGTTCATTACAGCATCGGCTAGCCATAGAATATATTTTTTCACCAAGCCCGGCCGGTGGTTCAGGACCCCTTTAACAGTGTTGCCCACAAGCAGACTTTTACGTAACGCGTTACAAGTAATGGGTTGCTTATAATCGGTTACATTGTACTGTAATTTTGTAGCGCTTCAATTACGTTGTTTTAATGAGTAAAGATCCTTGTAATACAGATATTTTTTCCTGTAACGTACGAAATTACCGAAACATTCGTACGTACCTCAAACTTTCGTGTGATATTTCAAGGAGCGCCTTGAAATTTGACAAGATAGCGTGTGCCACTAAATATCATTGGATTAGGTATGTTCGCGAAGGTTTACACTGGTTTTTCCGACTATATTTGTCGGCAGCCTAATGAGTTATGACGGGCTATGTGTGTATATTTGCTGTAAGAAGTAACATACGCCGAGTATATACAATCGATTACCCTAGAGGAATTTTCTGATAAGTTCTTTGAGGCTGTAATTGCAATCAATTACTTTCTTGTTCTTTCTCAGTAACGCGTACAAGTCTTCTCATAATCGACCGTGGCAAACTGTCTTCGCTTAGGGGAAATTTATCCTGGGCAGGACAAGGGGTGAAACTGTCACACTGACGCGCACGTCTGTGGCCCATCCCCGCCACGGTGGTCTAGTGGTTATGGTACTCGGCTGCTGATCCGAGGGTCGCGGGATCGAATCCCGGCCGCGGCGGCTTCATTTCGATGGAGGCGTAATGTTGAGGCCCGTGTGCTGTGCGATGTCCGTGCACGTTAAAGAACCCCAGGTGGTCGAAATTTCCAGAGCCCTCCATTACGGCGTCTCTCGTAATCAGGTTGTGGTTTTGGGACGTTAAACTCCAATAATCAATAAATCAACGTCAGTGCCAAAATCATGGACCACAGCCTATGACATTGACACTGACCTCGAGGCATGATGGGCAGTGTCGAGCGTTCGAACCTGTGACATTTCATTTATTTTTTTTTTCAGCAGCTAGTCTTCCTAGCTCTTACTAACAATTTATAAATGCACAAAGCTTGTCCGTTACAAAATGCGATCTGCATGCAAGAGCGGAGGATACGCCAGTCCTGCGATGCAAAGAACTCGTCTAGGAAAAGATGCTAGCGTGCGATGGAAAGAAGAATGATGGGCGTAACATGAAACAGTAGAGTGGATCAGACACCAAGCATGGTACAACCAGAGTGTCGGAACGGAACGAAAAACGAAAACGAAAAACGAAAAAAACGATATTTTTGACCGGAACGAAAACGTAACCGGAACGTTATTTATTATTTCGTTCCGGAGCAAAAACGAAATATTTTTTATCGTTTTTCGGTTCACGGGAAGATTTTACGATCCGGAACAACCGAGGTCATGCAACGTGAGCAATGATGCATAACTCTGGGTTCAACGTCAGCACGCATCTCGGGCAGGTGTTTCAAAGGAAAGATGCGTTGAAATAATGCAGGAAACCAAGAAAGGGGCAACCATAGCTGTTTGTATTAAATTCAAGCGGAGTTTCGCGTGCCTCTCACCACGGCCGCTGGATAAAAACGCACGTCGTGCTCTCACACAGGCCGTCGTGGAGAGGGCGTTGTCGTCGCTTATGTGTTGAAATTTTGAGACGAGCGCAAAGAGCGGCAACCGGAGCTGTACATGTTAGCGCAAGTGGCCCTTGGTGTGCCAGCCACACAAGTCAGCGTTGAGAGGGCATTTTCGGCGCTCACTTTCGTTTTGTCAGAGCAGCTGCCTCGCTTATCGGCGAGTACACTTGATGACCTGCTGCTTCTCAAAATCGTGTGCCCCCTTTGACGAAAATTCGGGATTCAAACTTGAGGAAAAATGAATACCAAGTTTTTGTTGTGTCCTTGCTTCGAAACTTTTTGCGACTTCCCTCATAGTCACACCGTGGCCTTATGACGTAAAATCCCAACAATTATTATCGCATTTTTATGTATTAGTTCAGTAACTTTTGCTGTTTTTAAAAGGTACTTTTAATATTAAGTATTTTGTTCGTTCTTATTATTGAAAAAAATAACGTTATGAACCGTTACGGAACGTTTATTTTTCGTTCCGGAACGAAAACGGAACGGAACATTTTTCTGCGGAACGAAACGAAAACCGGAACGAAAAACATTTCGTTCCGACACCCTGGGTACAACAGATGTTCTAGTTGACATTCAGCGGCCCACTGCGACCCCGCTTCTGTGTCTCTTTCGTCAAGTAAGATATTGTAAACTAGAGGAAAAAAGTTCAGATTCTTATATAAAAGAAAGGTCAGTAGCTCCCCAATTCGACAGTTCCTCCGTTAGGGCATTTCCCCGTGCTGTTATCGTGGTAAAGGGAGTAGATTTTCTTTTCTTATTTAAATTCGAAAATATCTCATCTTTGACTGTTGTTGTCGCTACCGCATCTGCCAAGTCCTCCACTGCGGCGTCTCTCATAATCACAGCTGGTTTTGGGACGTAAAGCCCCCCAAAACCAAAATCAAACCTACCAGCAGCTGTGTAATGTCAGTGGCGCTTCTAAGGTGCCATCACGATCATCGTCTTCCTATCTTATGTCCACTTCAGGACGAAGGCCTCTCCCAATGCTCTCCATCATTTCCTGTCCTGCGAGAGCTGTGTCCATTTTATGCCTGCGAATTTATTAATTTCGTCACCCTATCCTCTCTGTCGTCCACGGCTACGCTTAACCTCTCTCGGTATCCATTCCGTCGTTCTAACTGTCCATCGGCTATGGAGCCTTGTCGCGTGACCTGCCCATGTCCAATTTTCTTCTTAATGTCGATTATTATGTCGGCTACCCATGTCTGTTCCCTGATCCATTCGGCTGTCTTTCTATCTCTTAATGCAAAGCCTATCACTTTCCGTTCCATCGTCCGCTATGTCGTTAGTAACTTCCTTTCTAGCTTCTTTGTAATTCTTCAACTTTCTTCCCCGTACGTCGGTACTGGCAAACTGCAGCAGTCATAATTTCCGCTTGAGTGATAACGGTAAGTTTCCTTTCATGAGTTGTGAATGTCTCCCGTGTACGCGCCACCTCATGTTTATTACGGTGGACTTCCTTTACGTGGGCGGCTTCTCGTGTCAGTATCTGTCCTACCAGTGGCGCACCGACGGGGGGGGGGGGGGGGTCGGGAGTTGTAACACCCCCCCGCCCCCCCCTTATGCCGACCTAACCCCCCGTAACTGCTCCTATGTCCTAGAAGAATGTGGAGCTAATGTCTGCAAAACGCCGAAAAAAATAATAAAAATAATCATCATCATTGATGTCACTATTATTTGGCAGTTTACTTTTTTTTTACACACGCAACAACTGTGTAATCGCTTGCCCGGTCCTTAGTGAAAAATTGAACCCCCCCCACCCTGGCAGAGATCCTGGGTGCGCTACTGTTTCCTACGACTGCATTTCAATCGTGAAGACACATTTTTTTCGCCGTGCTACTCAGCATTATCTTTTTCTGCATGTTCTTCCTTAATCCTACCTTAGCTCTTTCGCGGCTTAAGTCTTCAATCATCTTCTGCAGTTCGTCGCCATCATTGCTGAAGAGCGCTATGTGGTCGGCACATCGTAGGTTACTCAAATATTCGCCGTTAATCCTTAGTACTGCTTCGTCCCAGTCTGGCCTTTTGAAGATTTCTTCCAAACAGCAAACAGCATTAGAGCAATTGTTTCTCCTTGTCTTTCTCTATTAGGATTTTCCTGGTTTTCTGAAAGGGAAACTACATAGCAAAACGATTGTTCGTGTACTTACTAAATTACCCTTTCATAATACCAACAGAAGCGCCCTTGCCAAGAGAGAACGCTTATAGTAGTCTGTTTCAGAAATTCCGTGCAGCACTGTGGAAGCTACAGGCCTCCTTGACCAAACAAGAGGGCGAACACGTGTCCTTCCGCCGCTTGTCATCTGCCAATGGCGGGCGCTGCAGTGGCAGCTGCAGCCCTGAAAGGAGGAAGACGAAGCGGGGTGTGCGTGTCCGGACAATGGCATTTCGTCTCGCCTCGGAAGAATTCTGCTCTCAGTGGCATCGTAGCCGAAGCTCTGCTGCTCGGAACTAGTAAGCGAGAAAACGCACAGAAAGAAAATACCGGTGACGACGCCGCTTTCACGTTTCCGCATCAACTCGCCGTGACGTCATAGATTTCCAAGGCCCTTTTTAGGGAACACGAATTTATTTTCCGCGAAAAAGGAGTCACGTCGTGTTGTAGGGGGCCCAGAGACTTAACGTTAGCAAGCTTCATCAAATTTCATTGAGCCAACGTGGCCGAAATACGAGGAAAATTGTTTAAAATTCGTGACATCACGCTTACGTTCGGGTGACAAGTTAGTTCGGCGCCAAATTCAAAAATTAAACTTTAAACTTCGTTTCCTCTTATAAAACTACACTGATGTTGCTGAATTAAACGACAACGAAGTTCATAGATAATAATCTTTCGGTTTCACCTGATTAACTGTTCCTCTTTAGCGTCGGAGGAGTGGGGTGGCTGTAGAATCTTTATAGGTGTTGGCTATAGTGTTCAGGTAACTATCCCATATCCCTTGACGGCGCAAATGCTCGAGCGTTATCATAGCAATGTAATAAACAGTACATTTGTCTTAGACCACTCGACATGCATTTGTACTACAACCCTGATCGATCCCGTAGTAATGCTTCAGCGAATGACGCATAATGACGAGCACATTGGTACACCGTAGCGTGCATTTTTTTCTTCGCAAAACAGACGTCTGTGCTGTTCACTAATGTGACTTCCAACGTTACGTTGTACCGTGAGCTACCATGAAGTCGTCACGGTTCTGTCAACGTTCTGCACGGTTAGTCCACGAGTTATTAAAGGGCAACTCCGGCGATTTTTCAGTGTCCACATATATCAACGAAATTTTCACTATGTATTCTCCTCGGCACTGTTATAATATATGCTAAACCAGGCGGTTGAACGTCATTTATTTTTCCTGGAAGCGAATTTTAAACATTTTTTAGCGAATTCCCCTACGGGCCACCTTGTCTTTTTGACGTCATCACCTTAAACGCTGCCTACCCGAGCCAGGGGGCCTTCAAAAGCAAAACGGCGACACTTCAGCGCTCAAATCGTCGCTGTCAAGCTCAGAAAAGCTGGCATAACTCAGTGCTTCGTGAGATGACCTCGCCACTGTCATTTGTCTGGCACCAGCTCCATACTTCTGATCGCGGGGAGGCAGTGACGTCATCGCATACGCTGCAAGAAGCGTGTACCCGTTTCGGTTTCGGTTTAAGCAGGCCTTCCTGTCGGTTATTTAAAATTATTGGTGCGTTTCTGAGCAAATTGAACCACCCTGGCTGCTACAGGACTATCAGTACCATTGGAAAACATTGATATCAAAACATGGTGAAAAATCGCCGGAGTTGCATACGCTCGCTCATGCACTTTGCAAAAAGCCCTCAAACCTGCTCGTAATTCTTGGCTGATGGCCGAACAATTCGTCATAGGCAATTTCCTCGTTGACTGCTTCGCATGACACCCATTCCTACAATATGCATGGAATCCGCATGATTTTTTTTATTGCCTTGTAGTAGTTCTTTTTTCTTTCTTCTGCGTACACAATTGCGTGAACATTGAACACATATCGGTAACCGGCAGTGCGTCACTGATGTATATCCAGTTCCAGCTTTTTACTATTGGCTACTTGGGCCAATAGCAGAAATCCCTATTGGGCATCCCAGTGTACAACCGAATACTAGTATTTTTCGAATGTACAGCTGATAACTACCTGTACACTGGAGTACCGCGTATAGTACGATTGATATGTGTGGACTGCTCCGAACGATTATTCTCTTTTCTCTCGGAACAATAAGGGCGTCAGCGCATGGCGAAGTAGTCCCTTTTAACGCGGGGCCACGTGACTTCCTCGTCATAACTTGTCAATTAGTTAGAAATCGAGAATGACTTGCCTTGACTGTTTGACCCGTATACGAAATGGCGTTTAATGCATTGTGCCGCATATGCTATCCCCATGCAGTGCATCCCATAAGACAGACAGACAGACAGACAGACAGACAGACAGACAGACAGACAGACAGATAGATAGATAGATAGATAGATAGATAGATAGATAGATAGATAGATAGATAGATAGATAGATAGATAGATAGATAGATAGATAGATAGATCTTCACCCAATGTTTGCAGTTTTCACTACCTCCTCTGTAACTTTGTAGAGGAGGTTGTGGCACTGTTTACGGTACAGTATTTCTTTTGTACCAGCGAATAGCTGGTTTGACAGCCAATATCACAAGATTTTTCTTAAACTTGCTAGAAAAGCTGACACAACGATGCAAAAACTGCGCTGTTCTCAAGGGGAAATGGGTTGAGTAAATGAGCAGTTTGAAGACTTTTTCAATGCAACTCCAGGAACTATTCAGCGCACCCCTCGCACGGATTGCAAGGCGAGTCAGCGCGCGCAGGTATTTGCGGGCCGTAGGCGTTTTCTGGCATAACGCTGCAGGCGGCGAATAAAAAACAACAGCCATAAAACTCCGCGAAAACCGCTTTCGAGGCACAATTCTTTATGGCGAATCATCACAATGGCGCGGCTCGTCGCAGCTCTGCAGGCGCTCAGAGTACGTGTGTGTGATCAATTTCTTCCTGACACACACACACACACACACACACACACACACACACACACACATATATATATATATATATATATATATATATATATATATATATATATATATATATATATATATAGTGTGTCTATATATATATATAGACACACTCACAAGGACGCAGAACGGATGGTGTTCCGCGCAGCTCGATGTGTTTTGCAAAAATGTTGGCACATGTGTGACTCGGCGAGGCAGTTGTCTGACAGAGGCTTGACAGCCGGTCAGAGACAGCACAGACACCACAAATATGGTGCGGGCGAAATTGGCAAATAAAAATTTAGCGCAGGTTGCAGTATGTGGCGCTACGTTAGAGAAGCATGGAAGCTGACGGGCACTCGGCCCGTCCGTGTCTTCGTCTTCTTCGTCATTTTCTTCTTCGTAGTCATCATCATCAACATGACGTCGCGGTTTCGAGGCACGGCAATGCGGTGCTGCAGCAGCTGTGGCTTTGCCCATAGCCAAGGCGCGGCTGGTTTTTCGTGATACGGACGCACAAATTACATACAGCTGGCTTAAAGGTCTACCTCTCGGAAAATTTTCTTAGATTGTGTTAAAAATGGACAGATCGTGCGTCACATTTACGGGAAGTAGCATGCTTTTACTCCAGAAAAAAGGAATTCTGTTTTTAATTTTGCTCTGAATGAGGTGCAAGAAACGCCGCTATCGACACCCAGCAGTGTGTTTGTCAAATTCCAAGTGTACGAGAACAAACCCACGCAGGCATATATATTCTGCTGAAAAACAATTATGTATCTCTTACAAGCGTAGTTCACCCTATGAGACACCTTTTTATAGCGTGAAGGAGCAATTCGTTCTTCTTTTCGCTGCTTTCGGGACGGCGCAGGCAGCGTTGCTTTCGAATTCGTGTCGCATTTCGCCAGCTCCAAACCGAAAGTTTCCGTAATATGCACTTCATGCATAAATTATACTCGGCTTGCCATGCCGACACCTGCCCAGGATGTGGCGCCATCCCCACGACATTCCACATTACTGTAGAGCGCACCGCTTCTTCCTTCCCTCCTCTCCCACCAATTCTTCGTTTCACCCGTACCCCGAAGCAGTGGGAAGGCACCCTTCGCGACGGCGCCTCCGAGGTCTGCCGGGCGCTCGTCCGCCGGGCATGGGCTATCGCGCAGGTTGTCATAGGAGTCCCGGACTAGGGACCCTCCCCATTTTTAATTTTTTTCTTCAATAAAGATGTTTTCATCATCATCGTCTGCCTGTACAGGCGCGTAGATGTCATGAATGCGGCGCTGCATGTCCGAGGCGCGCCTCAGAGCGCCGACTTTCCCTCGCCTCTCCTCCTCGTCACCTCTGCAACGCCGTCCTTGGAACCGGTTCCTGTTGAGAAGCCTCGCGTGCCCGAAAGGGTTGCCGAAAGGGTTGCACGACGCATCGTGCCAGTAACCATTGTTGTCGGCGTCTGTATACACGTAGGAAAGGAGCGACTTCGTAGATTAAAAAATCCTGTTTTAAAAATTGGCAGATCCCACGTGCAGTGGGAATCAAGGAAATGCGAATTTTCGTATACATCCCTTCAAGGAAACGAGTGGCATGTAGATCATGCCGCTAATGACATGCATGTCACGATTTTCATGTTATGACCTGTAATTTATGATCGTCATACAGTCATGTTGTGCCAAACCAATTGCCGTATAGGCTCCGTGAAGTCGAGTTTTCCATGTGCGACATCAGCGCCAGAATGCACTGCCTGGCGGAGAGAAGAAGCAAACTAGGACAGACTGTGACAGGGAAATACGCGAACGCGATGCGCGTCTCTAACTCTATAGCAGCAGCGATCGCCCCTCCCACCTTCTTTCGTTTTATTTCCCTTGAGACGCGCGCTCCAAAGCTGCGGCAAACTGTTCTAAAGGGCGACGCCGCGAGCGTTCGTGTGGTTCGCAGCACGCCCGGAAAGCAGCGAAGAAACGCGCGCGTCGCTGTCGCCTCGGTTTCCACCGTGCGTGACTGAGCCGTCCGACGAGAGCTACGTAGCGCCCTCTGGTCAGTAGACGGAGCCCATACATCCCATTAACGAAACGGCAGTATAGCGCCAGGACCATGGCATGTAAATCATGCCGGTCATGACACGCGTGTCATGGTTCTAATGTTATGACCTGTCATTTACGTTCGTCATGCTGTCGTGTTGTGCCATAGCAATTTTGGTATACATCCCATTAACGAAACGCCTGGCATGTAAATCATGCCGCCCATGACATGCATATTATGCTTTTCATGCTGTGACCTCTCATTTATATTCGTCATGCAGTCATATTGTTGCATACCAATTTTCCTACACATCCTACTAACGAAACGGCCAAGAGAGCACCAAGACCGTTTCATGTATATCATGCCGCTCATGACATGCATGTCATCATTTTCATGTTATACCTGTCATTTACGCTCATGATGCAGTCATCTTGTGGCATGCCAATTTTCGTATACATGCCGTTAACGAAACGCGTGGCATGTTAATCATGTCGCCCATGACATGCATATCATGATTTTCATGTTGTGACCTGTCAGTCATGTTCGTCAGGCAGTCATGTTGTGCCATACCAATTTTCGCATACATACCATTAGCAAAACGGCTAGGAGAGCACTAAGACCGTGGCAAGTAAATCATGCCACTCATGACATGCATATCATGATTTTCATGTTATGACCTGCCATTTATGTTCGTAAGGCAGTCATGTTGTGCCATACCAATTTTCGCATACATCCCATGAGCGAAACGGCCAGGAGAGCCCTAAGACCGTGGCATGTAAATCATGCCGCTCATGACATGCGTATCATGATTTTCATGTTATGACCTGTCATTTATGTTCGTCATGTAGTCATGATGTGGCATACCAATTTTTTGTAAACATCCGATTAGCGAAACGGCCAGGAGAGCACAAAATCGTAGGCGGCTAGATAGATAGATAGATAGATAGATAGATAGATAGATAGATAGATAGATAGATAGATAGATAGATAGATAGATAGATAGATAGATACGCTCAAACTCGCCGAAGTTCGCTAAGAAATGCTTCGCATTTAATAATTTCTGCTCAGTTTCTGGAGAAACCACTGCACGCTGGGACACTCAGAAGGGCACGCTTTCTATTAAAGATACGTACCAGCACACGCCAGTGGATCGATGGCAAGGGCAGGTTTTTTCTTTCTTTCTACTTGTTATTGCATATCTTCTACTAGTGTTTACTCCACCATGCATATAGCTTCATGCATAGCTTCTACTCATTCGTGAACGCATTATATGGTGAAACGATAGTGGCAGAATCATTCTGCTTCTGGCCACCGAACGGCGCGGACGCAGGATAGAACGCTCGCTCTGAGCCGCGACGTCTCCCTCTGTTCCAAAGGGCTGCAGGTGGGAGAGGAAGAGGGCTTTCCCTTCCTTCTCTCCCACCACTTGGCTTGCGCTGATCCTTCAGTTTTACTTTGCGTGACCAAGACGACAAACCGATCCCCTAAACTGCCCGCAGTTAAAATAAAAAGAAAACAGCTCGCGATCCGTGACGTCATGCCGACGTTCATGGGTGGGGATATCGGTATAATTTCGGCGCACTATATTGAAACGACGGAACTTCGCTTTTGACAGCGAAGCTGTTAATCATGGCATGAAGACGCCCGACCGCAAAAAACTATCGTCATCATTAGTTCTGGCCCCAAAGAGTACGCGTGCACTTGTTCTTGTTCACCTGAGTCCGCCGCGGTGGTGTAGTGGTTACGGTACTCGGCTGCCACCCAAAATACGCGGGTTCGATCCCGGCCGCGGCGGTCGCATTTTCGATGGAGGTGAAAATGCCAGAGGCCCGTGTACTGTGCGTTGTCAGTGCACGTTAAAGAACCCCAGGTGGCCTAAATTTCCGGAGCCCTCCACTACGGCCTTTCTCTCCTCTCTATCTCTTTCACTCCCTTTCCCCCACCCCCATGGACGCTTAGCCGTGCTCCCTACATGGGCTGCAGAAATTAGCGTCCCTTCCTAACCGAACCACAATCAATCACCTGACAATATATGGCTTACGCCCACTGTGGGGGATTGGCCAAGAATTGAGCGCTAAAAAACTTTTATGCTATGTCCAATGTGCGGCGTTCGCACGCGCGCTTCTTCCTTCTCTTTCGCTCATGCCCTCAGCCCACTAGAACACTGGCAAAACTGCAGCTAGCGGGCGCTCGTGTTGCACATGCAAGCAGAAGAAGACAAAGGCAATGTTCGTCGATTTGTTCAATGCACAACGTCTCAACAAGGAGAAAAGAAAAGAAAGAAAACGTCTCGCAAAGCTATATGTTTGTGCATAGCCTCGCGCCACGACAGCATGCGTCCTCTCGTGGCGTCCAAGCAGCTCCTGGAATTCCATAGGCATGCATAGTGTGGTACAGCAAATAGGTGGGACGGCGTCAAGCTCACGCCACGCGTGCCGCGCCAGCGACCGTATCTGGTTCGACGCGAACGTCTTCACGCTGAGCTCAGTGCGAAGCCTTGAGAAGCGTTCGCTAGGCGTCGCAGTGCCTCGCGCGGGGTTTCGCGGAGCCTCAGAGCACGACGAAATGCGGATGTGCCGGAGACAAAATAGACGGAGAGGAACTACACGGAATGACGACCACATAAACCAGACACAGACCCGAACGCTGACTTGCAATTGTATTTTATTTAACATACAAAATACATCAAAACTTGCCTCACTACGCGTGCGCGGCACAACACACCTCCAAACTGTGGTCATCAATAAACTTCGCCTCACTGTTATACAGCGAATCGAGGTGTCACACAATCAAAAGCCATTTTTCTTTATATGGTACGCCTCGCGTATGTCCATTGCTCTGCTGTCGCGGCATTGACGCAATATTTTGACCTCACGCAAAACTGGCTTACGGTGAGCAAGTGGCGCAGTGAACGGGAAGATGCTCCACGCGCCTTGTTAATTACGGACAATTCACGCTCGCGCACATGCACATTCACACACCTTCCATCAGTCTGCCCTACGTAGACTTTGCCGCCAGGGGGTATCTCATATACCACGCCAACAATGCAGTCTACGTATACGGTTCATTATTGTGCTTTTTTCCGCACCCCTGCACCATATTTTGACCTCTTTCTATTCGGGAGCACAATCCAGCAAGCTTGCCAGGCGCCGAAAACGCTATACCTCCACGCCGTATACATTTTTTCCGGAGACAGACTTGGTCGAGGCAAGTACCCATCAGCTTGCGCCACTAGCGCAAGCTTCGCTAATCTTTTACTTCTATTTAAAAGCGAAAGCCTTGTTCACCTCGTGCGAAGGTGACTGTCACAGTTCGTGAGCCGTGAATGCATGACAGGCGATCACCCGACAAATTTCAAGAACTAGCGCCCAATTCCCGACACTACCCCAGGAAAGCTTGGACAGTTACAATCAGGTCCCTTGGTGCGCAAGGGAACGCCGGCTGTTATCCAATTAAAGGTCTACTCAGAGCCCAGAGCTATCACAACAAAATATATATGTTATGGAGATTGGCAGTTACATAAACATGCACAAATTCGGCTAGTAGCGATACAAATCAATACAGATGGCTTACAACACGACACGGGAACCACTTTATCCACCAGCACCAAACTTGCAAGCACATGCATTACTACATAATGATAAGCACTAAGGAGTCCACTTCTTCCGGGGCAACTCGATGTATACCATCCACAGCCAGAGAGTGAGTCTTGCTGCTCATCAATCTTGTGCATTCTCAATGTCACGACAGTTCCCGGTGACGGAGCCGCGACTATTCATTCCTTCGTGTTGGCTATCTGGCTGTCAACTTCTCTCCTCCTCAGAGCGCAGCTCACTTTAAAGGTGTCCTGAACCAACCCTCGCGCTTGGTTTTGAAAACAGCTTCTCTGAAACCGGAGTCGAAACAGCCTCTCTGAAACACGGAGTCGAAAGATATTTTTCATAAAGATTTGCTGGGAGCGGCCGGAAAGTCTCCCTTGCCTGTTCTTTCACAATTAGCTCGACAGAACAGGGCTCTGGTGGACGGCCGTGAGCGAAGTGTACTGCCCACCGCATTACCGGCCACGCTTCAATGTCATAACAGCGTGGCTGATAGTTTGGCTGGGCTGCCGGTGTAGAGTATACTGTGTACAGTAACTCCCCCCGCAGTGCCCGCACACAGGCGAGGCGAGAGGAAGCGAATGGGTTAATTTATGTCAGCTATCGGCCAATAGCAGCAATTTATAATCGACGACGAAACAAAGCAGCTACAAGGAGAGTGAGGAGTAGCCTCTCTTTGAAAAGGGTGCTCCTGAACTTCGTGTTCCGCTCGTAAGCGCTACGCGCGGCGGATAGAGTGAACGAATTCGTCACTCTACCGCGGACGGCTACAGAACTTGGCCGAGCTATACACTGGAGCGTATTACGCTAGCCGTGGAATGCGTATTTTCATCAAGCCCAGCGGGTGGTTCAGGACCCCTTAAATGGGCGTCGGCTGGATTTCCGGGGGATTCGGTAAGACACCTAATTTCACCACGCGCGAAAGCGTCCGAACGAACTCCTATGTCCTTGTAAAATCGATGAATCACCCGGCTGGCGGCGCAGACGTAAATTATGAAACTGTAGAGTGCGGCGATTTCAATACCACCTTTCTCTCTTGCGTCACGCGCTCAGTCGATGCTCAGTCCACAGTGGTGCTGCACCAATTAGTAGCACCACAGGGGTTTATCCACAATTTCAACCGGAGGGGGGCATGAGGAGGAGGAGGAGAGGGGATTGTAGGAATCCATGTGGGGGAGGGGGGCGTGTTATATAAACCCCTCAGCACCAATAACCGTCTCTCTCTTTCTCACGCTCTCGAATATCCTGCAAGACCCCAGATACGCACTTGCTGGCTGGAGTTACTGGAGTTTTGATGTCTTGCCGGCACCAAACGCAACTCAAACCCAAGCCGTCCACTCGCGCCGGCTTGGTGCCGGGTTTTCAGTTGCGGGTTCTGCGTCGTGAGCGATGGCGTGCTCCCTTTAATTGGACGCTGTGTCGTGACGGTGACCTTGAAAGGAGGGCCGCAGAAAAATATGGTTACAAGAAACCGAAAACTCTCGTCTCGTTCTCTTGGTATATACCAAAATTGACGCGGAAGAGTGCAAACATACATGCCCACGGCCGTCGGATGCGTTTCCATACAGCCGCAAGGTGTTGTGTCTAACGATTCTGATTACGTTATGACAGCAATTACATGACATACTCGTCATTTACGTCACCATTAACGACAATCAAATTTCGTGTAGCTCACGCCCGCATTGGATATGAGGATGTGAGCCATATCCACGCGTAATTAAATGTTTACCGTTACAGCCAACGCCAAATTACATTCACGCGATGTTCGACTGCCAAACGTTCCGGATTCGAACCCCTATGTCATTGCTTTCGCATTCACGTCGCTTAAGTAACTTAAACGACAGCTAGGACTCCTTGAAATTCTTCTTCCTTGGGAAGGTGTGAAGCTTGAAGAAACAGTGGCCGAAAATATGTTACAAGAAATATGCCATACAAGATCTAAAAATCGCGCGTTTCGTTCATTTGGTATTACCAAAATTGACATGGAAGGGTAACAATGTGTGAATAACAAGACTGACAAGCCATGGAATCAATAATTTCATATTTGTGCCATTTACGCCCTGTGTCGCTCAAATCCCGCCACATTGTATGCGCAAGTATGAGCCACACGTGATTGAATGCGAACAGCAATACGCCAAATTTCAGTCACCTGATGTTCGACAGCCCAAGGTTCCGGGTTTGAAACCCTATGCTCCGGGTTCGAGTACCAAAGCACCTGGGTTCGAACTAACAAAACGTCTCTTTAGTAAGTGTTTCTTGCTATTCAAGATATGTCTTCGCCGATGACATGTCCAGCTTCAGCATTGGCTCAAATTTTTGTAAGCGCAGGCCCTGGTTTCCGCCTCTCGGTCTCTTATGTGACAGCTAAGACCACTAAGAACTTTTTAAACCTATATGATGGATAAATCGACAGCAGCAGAGTTCTAAAAGGAATAATTTATCTCTCGAAAGTTATTCAATCAGTTTTTGAAAAATAATTCGTCACTCTGAACTATATTCACTGTTTCGTTGTGTCCCGTTCAGTAACCGATCCATATAGTACGCATGCTCAATTGAGTCGAAGAATTAAAGCTAACAAAAAAATGACACATAGAAAGCCAATGACAACGAAGACAAGGGAGAATATGAATAGTGAACTTCTAAACGACTCAATTTTAGTCGCCGTTATGCAGTGTCTTCTCGAAACTTCTCATTAATTCATCTGGGCGCAGCTTTTATGCTCAAAACATTTCAATGCGCGCACAAACGCTGCAACGTGGGCGGTTCCTTCAGCTTATAAAGTCGATTTACTGAGCGACCATATAGACGTGATAATCGCTTCACTCGCCCATCTCATCTTTTCATCGCGATCTTAACCCCTGCCTTAACCCCGCGGCACACATCGTAAATATCGATATGTGATATCGGATCAGTAGTGGTGATGTTGCTAGTGCTCAGTTTGCGCACAGACGTTGATCATACTCGCGGTATTTGCCTGAACGCGAAACAGTTCGCCATAGGCGTGTTCCTCGCTGATCGCTTCGCATCACATCGATCCCCGCAATGCACAGGACCCGATGGATTTTATCTTTGTGGAAGGTTGTATACACAGGGCACCATGAAAACTGAGTACCCTATTCTGTCCTCATATTTTTTTTTTTTCCTTAAGCGCATCGTACTACAAGATATAAACTTTATTATGTGACCAGAAAAGAAAAAGACAGCGAGGAACTATTGGATGCGCCAACTGTTACGTTTATGCTGTAGATGCATATACAGGGTGTTTCAGGTGACTTGTAGCACGGTTTATAACTTGCGGCACCCTTTCAGAATGCACGAGAGCGTTACGGATATGCAACCGCCTTAGTATTATTGATTTCTGGGGTTCTACGTCCCAAAACCAGCAATGATTATGCGAAACGCCGTAGGGCAGGGCTACGGAAGTTTTGACCACATAGGGTTCTTTAATGTGCTCTCGCATCGCCCAGCGCACGGGCACATTTGCCTCATCGAAATGCAGCCGCCGCGATTCGATCCCGTGATCCTCGGACCAGCAGCCGACTGCCATAACCGCTAGACTACCGTGGCGGGCCAGCTTAGTGTTATTCCCTGTCGTCTATGGCTATGGCTATTTTTAATGACGTCAAATAATAAAGTAATCTTAGCTAATTCACAGTCCCTGGGTCAACTATTACTATTTTTAATGACATCAGGTAAATAAGTAATCGCAGTTAAACAATAGATCCAGGAGATTTACGTCCCAAAACTACGATACAATTACGAGACGCCGCAGTGGCGTGCTCCGGAAATCGCGACCGAAATGCGGCCGCCGCGGCCGGGATTCAATCCCGAGACCTTCGGATCAGCAGCCGAGTGCCACAGACCATCAGTGGTGAGGCGCATGTTAGTTAAAAAGCGAACATTTAAACGACTGCTCTAAACGCAATATGCTCAGTGGTGAAGTTGTAAAGCAAGTTAGCAAGTAATGTGTTTTCATGCTAATAGGTGCGATGGTATTAATCATTTTAGCTGCTAAGAAAGTGCGCGAAATCTGAAAAAGTACCACGTGACTATAGCATCCTGCACGCAGTTACATTAGCACTCTCAAACGTGCCGTAAGAGGGAACTATCTATGATGGACGCAGACAGACCATAATGAATATATGTTATAAGAGAAAAATGATAAGGTGTGGCCACACCTTTCGCGCTTTCAGCCTGTCCATGCATGCGGTCTTCATGCATAATCGATAATTCGTTCTGAGAAATCTTTAGGGTGCCAGTGGCGCTCCGCTGGCGCACAGGCGCTAGTCACGTGGTATTTTTACAGATCTTGCGCATTTTCTCAGAAGTCCTGCAAAATTAAAACCATTTCACTTATTCGCTTGAAATTACTTTTGGACACTAAATAACGTGCTTTACAACTTCACCTTTGAACATACGACTAGGAGTATGCTCTAGTAACATGTCCTAGAACATGCTCTTGGCACACACTTCTAGCCAATCCTAGCACGAGTATAGAAAAATATCAACCGGCAACCATGAATGCTTGCTCGTGACGCCACCAATGTATGTAAAGAAGCTTTAGGACAGAGACACATACTCTCTTTCTCTCTGCCGGTCGTTGCCCGCAGTATGTACACTGCGTAATAAACGTGTATAAGTTCTTTCAATGTTCGCTGTGTGCTAGGCTGCCTTTTCATTCTCGGCTGTAACGAATCAGAATACAGCACTAGCGACGAGGATGGGACAAATGAAGGAACGTAGTCCGGCAACGAAGCATTAGCGAAAGACCGTGATCCAGAAAGAAAGGCCTCAAGTAGCACAGCGAACATCTCCCCGGCAAGAGTTAGCATATATGAGGCCGCCTGGGACATCTAGAACCGTTCGACGAATCGACAAACGACTGGCCGTCGTACGAAAAACGACTTACCTCGCCCTTGCAAATAAACCAAGTCGCCGAGGAGGATAAGGTCCATCCTTTTCTGGGCCTTATCGGTCCCAAGACGTACGCTGTCCTGAAATCACTGTCAGCACCGCAGCCGTCGACCAGAACCTTCGGCGCACTCAAGAGCTTTCTGAAAAGTCACTTGGCGCCGCAGTGAGTGAAAAACTTTTATTATCGGTACTGGGAGTGATGTGCTCTGCGACCCCACCAGATGGCCCTTAGTCGGGGCTGAAGGCGACCTCTTGGGTCCTTGCTGTGACCCGGACTTGGACGTCCAGTGCAGAGCTGGCCAGTAGGGTCTCCCACTTTTGCGAGCCTACAAGCTTCTGGAGTTCTTTGGGCGGTGGGTCTGCGGGGCAGCAATCGGGTTTGAATTGGTCTGGATCGATGTGGTGCATGGTGACCGGATTCGGGAGGGTATTGGTTTGGAGTTGCCTCCATCTAACCTCTTCAGCCTTAGTAAGACTGTTGTGAGGTGGCGGCAGCGTTCGTCGAGCTAGTCTAAAGTGCTGGGTGATTTCCTGGAAGCTTGTGAGAACGTCCTCTGCGCGATCCGGGCTCGAGTTGCTGCTCACGGCTCGGCCGATAGATCCTCGAGCCATATTGTGAGCCGCCTCGTTGCCAGGGTTGCAGACATCTTTCATCGCAGAACGGGCGAAATTCTATAAACGGTCACAACGAGACATTGAGACCATTGCTGAATTTGTCTCTGAGCTGCATAACTTGGCCCAAACGTGCGATTTCGAAAGCTTCCTACACCAGGCACTTCGTGATCGTTTCGTGTGCGGCCTCAAGCGCTAAGGTATCCAACGCGTCCTCTTTACGGATGGTAAACGGCTCACGTTCCAATGCGCAGTCCAAAAAGCGCTCGCCATGGAGGCAGCTACCAAGAGCACCACTGTCGTTCACGCACCGGAAGGAGAGGTATCCGATATACAGAGGGTCAACGTAAACAGAGCAGCACCGGCGCCGGCTGGAGTGCAGGCGCCGGTGCTGGTGCTATAGACGCAACGCAGCCAAGAGCGAGTCGACTGTGTTTTCGCTGCGTTTCCCCGACATGCCCGCGCATAGCGGACACGTGTTTCAAGTGCCAGAAGAAAGGCCACATTCAGCGACCTTGCCGCAGCGCTGCACAGAACAAAGGCAAATTTCAGGGGAAAAAAATGAAAACGTTCGCGAAATTGAACGGCGGCGGTGTGTTGTCGACATCAATGCCGTGAAGAGTAGTAGTGACCACGGCCCAATTACCTTTGAAATGATGATGGAGAAAAAGCCATTTTTAGTGAAGCTAGACACCGGTGTCCGTCATTCCGCTGCAGCAGATCAAGAAGGTGGACGGCAATATGAAGCTATCGCCGACTTCACTGAAACTCCGCAAATGTACGGGAGCACTCTTCGTGCCAAAAGGTCTGGCTGACGTCCATGTCCGATAAGATGATGAAGTTGAGACTCTGCCAGTTGTAGACGGAAACGGACCTGAACTTTTGGGTCGAGACTGGCTTCGAGCTCTCCGTCTGAATTGGAACAGCATTTTAACAAGATGGCTCCCGCAATCCGTTCTCAAACCCATGACAAGGTCACGTTGGAACCAGGGTGGACAGGGTTACCGGGTAAGCAAACAAAATTACGCAGCATTTTATATTGCTGCTACTTCGCCTGCGACATATGTGGTCTCTGTCGGCGCGCGCTCCGGCTGGTCTGGGCAGCGCCTACGAAACACTTGTTTTTATTCTTCTCCCCGCTTTCCTTCATAGCGGTGCGCGTGCTACGGTCATGGAGAAACAGACAAGAATGTCAAGTTCACTATCACTATCATTCAGCACTGCCACTACCCCTATCATTGACTGAGTTATGGGGTTTTACGTCCCAAAATGTTCGCTCTAAAAAATGTGATAGTAAAGATACAAAATGGTAACAGTTTTCTTTTGTATTCACAAACTATCGCGTGGCTTGAGCAGTGTAGGCAATAGGTAACAGGGTCCAAAACAGTGCTTTCTGCCCCAAATGAATTTTCCAGAATCTGCCCTCTCATTAGTGGAAAATTGGAACAGAAACGCATAAAAAGTGATAGGTTGCGGAAAAAACCGTGTGAAGCGGACGTATATATCTGGACCAATTGTAGATCCCACTTACGTGTGGAAAATCGTGACTCGTGTGCAATGCAATTTCAGTGCACGTTAAAGAACCCCAGGGTGGTGTAAATTTCCGGAGCCCTCAACTCTCATAATCATAGCTTGTTTTGGGACTTTAAACCCCACAAATCAGTCAATCATCAATCAAACAAATTCTGCAGTTGTGCGCGAAACGTAACAACAACAACAACAACAACAACAACAACACAACAACAACAACAACAACAACAACAACAACAACAACAACAACAACAACAACAACAATAATAATAATAATAATAATAATAATAATAATAATAATAATAATAATAATAATAATAATAACCTAGCGTTCAGAAGCAGAGCACGAAGCTGGGGCTTAATCGGGAGCCCTCTATCCAAGGAGAGAGTGCTCCTCCCTCTCTTCGTAGTTGCTGTCTTTCCTCATAGAGCACACTGCTACCATTGGCCGATAGCGAAAATAACCCATTCGCTGCCGGCCGCCACGCCCGTGTGCGGGCCCTCCGTAGCGCGCGTTTCTTTATCGAAAGCGCGCAAGTGCCACCGTTCCCCTTTCTTCGCCTCGCGAGGGCCCAGGCAACATACTTGCTGAAAATAAATAAAAATGCATTTGATAAGGCACGGACCTCTTGGGTCTATAAATTGGAATGTATTTGAGGGACCTCTGCGTCGACGCAGATATACTGCGGTACAAAATATGCAGTAAATGTCACGTTTGTCAAGGACGCCCAGAAGCGGACAAAGGCATGCCAGCCGTCTTTAAGAGATAATTATTACCAAGACGAATGATTGACGAGAGATTGTAGACGTGTTGGGTGCCTGATGGGACTCCGGAAATCTCGACCACATGGTGTTCTTTAACGTGCACTGACATCGCACGGCACACGGGCCTCAATTACACAACATTTCGCCTCCATCGAAATGCAGCCGCCGCGGCCGGGATGCGGGATGCGATGAGGATGCAGCTCGGGATACGGCTCAGGCGCGGCTATAGGGATGCGGGACGCGCGCTCGCGAGCCGCATCCCAACCGCTTCCAAGGGAGCTTTGATCGATTGAATTGGTTTGGGTAAACTTTATTTGTCCAACGGCTGCGTTCCCACAGCTGTGTTCGTTTATTGGCACATCGTACAGGGCCTTGTCAACCATGATGGTTCGATAGCGCTTGCGACCTAGTGGCTGTGCGGTAAGGCATCGGAATCTGCTGATACAGGTCGTCCCCGACTCCCTTTTCGGTTCCAGACACCACACTGCTTATCAACGAGTCATCGGTAAGTTTCCGTGCCGCGACCTTATTCGATGTCGCGATCAACGAGCTCAGCCGTGTGTCCAATGCAGCTCGCTTGGGAGCGCGCGAGTTGCGGAGCGCCTAGGGAGCTGCACTCATGTTATAGGCCTGTGTAGGCTCCCTGGGCGCGTCAGCGCGCGCCTATTCATAGTTCGCGTGTTTCGCGCGCTTTTGTTTTTTGCTTTGGGGAAAAACAACCAGGTACACTATGGCGCAAAACCAATACTTGATTCCGAGGTTATTTGGGGTGCTCTACAACTGTGTAATTGACATGTTAGCGATACAAGAAGTAATTAAAAGTTTAATAATTAAAGCCAACTAACTAGTTCATACTCAGTGATGAAAAAAATACTGTTTGCTATAGTCGGATACAACTCAAGTCTGCATTGATGCCCCTCCCACACCCTTATAACCGCCAGCCACTGTACCTGCGCGAAGCTTCAAGTATAGTTCCTTCTTTGAACTTTGCATGTTACCGAAATAAAGCGCGGTTGGCAGCAATAATGGATTGGTGGATAAAATGTGATGTCTTGATTCGTTTATTAGAGTGGAACATGGAAAGGATAGTTCTCTGTAGAGCTGATATCAAGCGCTTGCAATGCAAACACCCGGCGAGCCACAAGCGCCGGCACCCGAGTTATTCAACTCAGTTCAATGAATTTTGATGCGTAAAACGGGCTCAGAATCGAAATGAACTGTATACCACGGCCTTTTGCGGATGGAAACGCTGAGACCCCGCACATTTTTGTACATGCTTCTCGAACACCTCATGGCTTATACTGATGAAAGGTCTCAAGAATAGCGCACGGTTCGGTAGGGTGGCTACCCATCCCTACCGAAGGCATAAACGCGTCGCCATTTTGAAAATGTCGCATGGCGACGATTTTGTTTGGTTCTGTGATTGGCTGGCGGAGTAACACTGACGCGCGCGGTCCGTCGGCCCTCGGTGTGAAATACACACAACCGCCACTGATATCAAATTGGTACGATTTTAGTAGGGCTGTTGATTTTCTTTAAATGTTGGTCCGAGTTAGCTGGTCCGGTCTGGGTGGTTGGAGCCAGGGAGTCAAGTGTCCCTTTAAGGGTCCCTCATAGTTCGGTCACAGCCAAGACACAGCTAGGGGTTTATCTAGAATTTCGGTCTTTTAGGGGAGATGGGGGGGGGGTACGTGTCACCATGGTGTAACACGGGGGAGTGTGGATAACAAGTCATTGGTTATTCGGAGAACTCTTGGGGTTGTGGGGATCCAACTGGAGAGGTGTTCTGGGGATGTTGGGAGGGGGGGGGGGGGGCGGTATAAATCTCTGTCAAGACGGCACTTCCATGGATTCCTGTGAAGAGGGCCGGAACCACTATTTACGATTTTGTGCTCAACAAGGATATATATATTTCTCTCTCTCCGCTCTGCAACCACCACTCAGCAGGGGCTGGAGAGAAACGAGAGTCCAGACGCGGCTCACGCATTAGCCCCAGCAGGCATCCAAGCCACAGCACATGAATATCAGAAATCCAACTAAACGTCTACTTCTGCAGTCGTATATGATACTATTTCATGTATAAACGCCCTCGCGATAACCATACTAAAAGCAGGGCTTGTTATGGCACGTTCGCTGTGTAAGGGATAAGAAACGTACTATCCCGAAAAACGTATTATGCAGAATCGTGTACGCTGCGACCGCGGGAACGTGGCCCCTAAAGTCCCTGCATATTAGTGGCCACCACTACCTCTGCGAGCCTACTCTTCATGCCCAAATATTTATGAGTTTTAAACAAGTGTTTGGAAGGGTGACAGATATTTTGGCGCTATACCAATTGGTTTCATTTAAGCTGATTTAGTAATAATAATAGTGAGAAAAATCTGAGTGCATCTTCGTCTGCGTCAGCCAGAGTTCCTTTATAGCGGCTGTGAACGAATGTTATCAAAAAGACGAAACATACATCGAAATTTGCAGCTCTGACAGGTACAGTACAAAAGCTACTGTTGTCCGCCTCGGTAGCGCAGTAGGCAGCGCGTCAGTCTCATAATCTGAAGGTCGTGAGTTCGATCCTCACCCGGGGCAAGGCGGCGCTTATTTTTTCATATCTTTCTTTTTGGAAAGTCGGTGAGGCATTATTATTACTATTATTTTTTTGCATTTGTTAGTACCAACTGATATTTGGTTTATGGGCAGCTGAGTTCGGTTTCGCACCTGTAACAGCGCGAAACCGAAAAAAAATGATACTGACTCTTGTTAAATTATTGAGCAAGAGAGGAGAGCGTAGATATGATAGCAGTTTGGGAAACGGGGAACGGGATGTCAGAACGTGGGAAAAAAAAAAAAAAAAAACCTTGGAACCTCCACTCCGACGTTCGCTCTTCTATTCCCTTTTCTCTACCCCCCCCCCCCCCCACAAGGGTTTCCCCAGGAATTGAAATGGGGGGGTGTTTCAATGTGACACAAATGGGGATGTGAAGCGGTGGATATTTTGGATTTGTAGCAAATATTTACAAATCGGGCCTTTCGCGTTATAAGAGGGGGGTTACCCCATCCCCCATTCTTCTTCTAGGCGTTGTGTAGGGAAATTACTGCGCCAGCGACGCCGAGCCGTACCTGCTCCCTACAAGTGCTGCGGTAAATAGTGTCTTTAACGGAATCGCAATTATCATTATTAACGCACAGCAATGCCGCACTCGAATTCTATGGTGAGGCGGGAAATCACAAACCTTTAAATGCAATGCATTTCTTGGAGAACTTGAACAACCTTGACCGTATCTATCTATCTATCTATCTATCTATCTATCTATCTATCTATCTATCTATCTATCTATCTATCTATCTATCTATCTATCTATCTATCTATCTATCTATCTAACACTCTCCTGGTCGCCTCGTTCCCTTCACAGGCGTAGCCAAAGGGTGGTCGAGGGGGTTCAAACAACTCCCGAATTTTTTAATTTTTTGATGCACATATATACGCACACACGTGCGCTACAGAGAGAGGGCGCGGACTCCTCCCGAAATGAAATTATGGCTACGCCGCTGGTTCCCTTGGGACATATCAAGACTGAGATGGTGTGGCGGAGATGAATGGTTGATCTAGACATCACTATAATGACATGCTCGTCAGGTAGTACGTCGCGATTGACGATCGTACCATCATGTTTGGCAAATACCCGTCTTGCTCGGTTGGGCATCAGCGGGTATGCGCCACTGTAAGGAAAGACCCACCAAAACGGACTTCCAAAATTTTATGAGAGCACAGTGTGCTCTCATGAAATTTACTAAGCGTACTAATTAGTACGCTTAGTAAGTTTCATGAGAGCAAGCGTTTGTTGTAGAAGGAAATCGACACGGACAAAGTTTTCTTTCGCTGCAAGTAATGACCTAATTATATCAACCTCCACCAGTGGAAGGAGTGGTAGGAGAGACAATGCCTCCTTTGGAGAGAGCACGAGTCACGTGGGCTCACGTGATAAGGGGGTATCTCTGTATGCCCCCCATGGGCCGCTTTAATGCAGACGCCCCGTCGACGCTAGCGCCAAAGTTCCCTTCAGTGACGACCCCTCCACACTGGGGGAGGTCATTATGGCGGTGGGCACGACTGTTTACGTCGCCATTGCAACAGAAAGAGCAGCCGAACAGCCGTACAGGCCGCATGACGACGCCCTCCCCCCCCCCCCCCCCCCCATTCATCCCTTTCATGCCACGCACGCTTGTGTTCTTTTTTTTCAAATGTGAGAGCAATTATATGGATAGTCTCGACAGGTTTTTCGTCGTCGCCGTCATGTCCCGCATAATGTCCAAATTGATAAGCACGCCAGTGATGGCGACGAACACGGCTGAAGCAGAGATCAAACGAGCCCCGGCCCTTTTCCGTCGCTAACATCACCCGCCTGCCGACGAAGCGGCGAGGAAACGCCCCGCCCGTCTTTAACGAGTATGAAAAGAAGCAAGGGGAGGGGGCTTTTCGCTCGAGAAACAACTGTGGACTTCGTGCGGTCGCCATCGATGGCGCGCGCGCTATCTCGGCAGCCATCAGCTGGGCGGCTCGTAAACCCTAGGCGCTGCGCTCTCAACGCGAAGAGAGTGCGAAAAGTGTTCCAGCGTTTTGTGGAGTTACGTGAGACTGTATCCGAAAGAGTTAGCTGCCAGCCTTACTTCGTATAACATTTTACAACATGCGTTGCTATCGCATTCATTGCTTCGCCCTTCTGGCGAAACTGACTTTTTTTTATTATCTGTTTGCGGCACGCCTCATATTCTTGCATGCGCGCATGCTGCGCATTGGCGCTTGCGCGCTCTCACGTGCATTGTCCACCGACGCGGCCCACGCGTATCATTGTATTCTATCATTGTAGTCTATGTAAAGCACTCAATGTACACAGCAAAGTGGAGTGCTTTACAGTCACTATTTCTATTGTTTTGTAGTCGATTAGCATTTAATGCGTCATATCTCTTCATTTTTTTGAGCTTGTATAATGGATATACAGGCACGTCATGTGAATGTCGTAATTTTTTTTTTTTATTGACGTTAAAGTGAGGCCGAGGGTCTCTTGTATTCAAAGGTGAATTTAATTTTGTGTGTTCATGCCAGCCCCTTTTTAGGGTGGGGAAACCATGCGATATGGTGATAGCATGCGCAATAACACACAAAATTCAGTTACTCTATGAACGCAGGAGACCTTTCTGCTTACTTTTTGTCAATTAATGACAGCCAGGTCATTCATGTACACATGGCTCGGAAAATGAAGAGAAATGAAGGATACATGAAATGTTCATTAATACAAAGGAACGGAAATGGCTCATTGTACAGCACCTAAAGCACGCAATGAAGCGCGCAAGCAGTGTCATTTCCAAACTGCACGCTCACCAGTTGTCATAAAGAGACCTGAAGAATCCTGCTGGACTTCTTTGAGAAGTATTGTGCAATTACGATCCACGAACGATGCGAGTCATAAAACGATGCGTGCAAGCACACAGCGAGCGATGACCACAAAACCGCCAACGCAAACCAACCTCACCAAAGCTCGCGAAAGTTCAAACTAATGTACTGCAAAATGATTGAAAATTGGGCGCACTGGTACGAATTCATCATGAAGGCTTACTTCAGCGCACACAGAAAATGACACGGACACAGGAAAGTATGCACACAGCGCTTGTGTGTGCTGACGTAAGCCTTCATGATGAATTCAGGCAAGTGATCTCAACTCCGATTTCTGCGGTGAGGCGGGAAATCACAAACCTTTAAATGCAATGCATTTCTTGGAGAACTTCAACAACCTTGACCGTATCTATCTATCTATCTATCTATCTATCTATCTATCTATCTATCTATCTATCTATCTATCTATCTATCTATCTATCTATCTATCTATCTATCTATCTATCTATCTAACGCTCTCCTGGTCGCCTCGTTCCCTTCACAGGCGTAGCCAGAGGGTGGTCGAGGGTGTTCAAACCACTCCCGAAATTTTTAATTTTTTGATGCACATATATACGCACGCACGTGCGCTACAGAGAGAGGGCGCGGACTCCTCCCGAAATGAAATTATGGCTACGCCGCTGGTTCCCTTGGGACATATCAAGACTGAGATAGTGTGGCGGAGATGAATGGTTGATCTAGACATCACTATAATGACATGCTCGTCAGGTAGTACGTCGCGATTGACGATCGTATTATCACGTTTGGCAAATACCCGTCTTGCTCGGTTGGGCATCAGCGGGTATGCGCCACTGTAAGGAAAGACCCACCAAAACGGACTTCCAAAATTTTATGAGAGCACAGTGTGCTCTCATGAAATTTACTAAGCGTACTAATTAGTACGCTTGGTAAGTTTCATGAGAGCAAGCGTTTGTTGTAGAAGGAAATCGACACGGACAAAGTTTTCTTTCGCTGCAAGTAATGACGTAATTCCATCAACCTCCACCAGTGGAAGGAGTGGTAGGAGACAATGCCTCCTTTGGAGAGAGCACGAGTCACGTGGGCTCACGTGATATGGGGGAATCTCTGTATGGCCCCCATAGGCCGCTTTAATGCAGACGCCCCGTCGACGCTAGCGCCAAAGTTCCCTTCAGTGACGACCCCTCCACACTGGGGGCGGTCATTATGGCGGTGGGCACGACTGTTTACGTCGCCATTGCAACAGAAAGAGCAGCCGAACAGCCGTACAGGCCGCATGACGACGCCCCCCCCCCCCCTCTCATCCCTTTCATGTCGCGCACGCTGGTGTTTTTTTTTTTTTTCAAATGTGAGAGCAATTATATGGATAGTCTCGACATGTTTTTCGTCGTCGCCGTCATGTCCCGTATAAAGCCCAAATTGATAAGCACGCCAGTGATGGCGACGAACACGGCTGAAGCAGAGATCAAACGAGCCCCGGCCCAATGTCTCCGTTGCTATCACCCGCCTGCCGTCGAAGCGGCGAGGAAACGCCCCGCCCGTCTTTAACGAGTATGAAAAGAAGCGAGGGGAGGGGGCTTTTCGCTCGAGGAACAACTGTGGACTTCGTGCGGTCGCCATCGATGGCGCGCGCGCTATCTCGGCAGCCATCAGCTGGGCGGCTCGTAAACCCTAGACGCTGCGCTCTCAACGCGAAGAGAGTGCAAAAAGTGTTCCAGCGTTTTGTGGAGTTGCGTGAGACTATCCGAAAGAGTTAGCTGCCAGCCTTACTTCGTATAACATTTTACGACATGCGTTGCTATCGCATTCATTGCTTCGCCCTTCTGGCGAAACTGACTTTTTTTTATTATCTGTTTGCGGCACGCCTCATTTTCTTGCATTCGCGCATGCTGCGCATTGGCGCTTGCGCGCTCTCACGTGCATTGTCCACCTTGCGTTGTTGACGCGGCCCACGCGTATCATTGTATTCTATCATTGTAGTCTATGTAAAGCACTCAATGTACACAGCAAAATGGAGTGCTTTACAGTCACTATTTCTATTGTTTTGTAGTCGATTAGCATTTAATGCGTCATATCTCTTCATTTTTTTGAGCTTGTATAATGGATATACAGGCACGTCATGTGAATGTCGTAATTTTTTTTTATTGACGTTAAAGTGAGGCCGAGGGTCTCTTGTGTTCAAAGGTGAATTTAATTTTGTGTGTTCATGCCAGCCCCTTTTCAGGGTGGGGAAACCATGCGATGGTGATAGCATGCGCAATAACACGCAAAATTCAGTTACTCTATGAACGCAGGAGACCTTTCTGCTTACTTTTTGTCAATTAATGACAGCCAGGTCATTCATATACACATGGCTCGGAAAATGAAGAGAAATGAAGGATACATGAAATGTTCATTAATACAAAGCAACGGAAATGGCTCATTGTACAGCACCTAAAGCACGCAATGAAGCGCGCAAGCAGTGTCATGTTCCAAACTGCACGCTCACCAGTTGTCATAAAGAGACCTCGAAGAATCCTGCTGGACTTCTTTGAGAAGTATTTGTGCATCGTATTACGATCCACGAACGGTGCGAGTCATAAAACGATGCGTGCAAGCACACAGCGAGCGATGACCACAAAACCGCCAACGCAAACCAACCTCACCAAAGCTCGCGAAAGTTCAAACTAATGTACTGCAAAATGATTGAAAATTGGGCGCACTGGTACGAATTCATCATGAAGGCTTACTTCAGCGCACACAGAAATGACACGGACACAGGAAAGTATGCACACAGCGCTTGTGTGTATGTGTCCGTGTCATTTTTGTGTGTGCTGAAGTAAGCCTTCATGATGAATTCAGGCGAATGATCTCAACTCCGATTTCTGCGGTGGTTGGTTCTAAGCGGTTATATAGGTGTTCTCTTGTTGCTTGCAGTTCGGCTTCGGTGGCGCCGGGGGTTGGCGGGGCTAGAGTAGCGGGCTTAGCGGCTTGGCGCGCCGTGAGCGGAGTTGCGAGGAGAAGCCGACGAGCGAGAGGGAGGGGAGGTAACGTATTCTCCAGTGTACAGGGGGCGCAAGTTGAATTTCTGGCTTCACGGACCTCGTGGCCGAAAAGCCGGAACACCCGTGTTTGCAGCGGCAAGGACAGTCTGAAAATGTACGCCATTTTGGAGGGCTTGAACAATGTGACAGGAACGAACATCACGGCAGAAAGTTAAACTTACACGTTTAGAGCCGAAGTACGCTTCAGAGCAAAGGAATGCACCGTTAGGTGGCAGCGGCTAACAAACCATGCCGGCCTCGTGTTGCGCGTCCGGTTGCTTCAACAGCGTGCAGCGGGGCAAGCGGCTGTTCCGTATCCCCTTGAGCGAGAAAGACACCGCCCGGCGTCAAGTTTGGCTGGCGATTATCAAACGAGATGGATTCGTGCCAACGGCAGGATCACGGCTCTGCGAGGTGGGGCTTCTTTTAGACGAACTTGACGCTGCAGCGCCGCGGTCCTCTTTTGAGCTCGAGCTCACCTGGCCGGTGTGTCATTCCGGCGACGGTTGCACGCGACCACCTTGGTTGAAACTCTCGCAACTCTCGTTCGCATTCGCTGGACAGTGTGCGGTATTATGTTGTCAACGCACCACGCATGTTGACGTTGTTGCTTTTAAAGCAACTTGTTGAGCGGCGCATATGCCTTTGACTGGTTGAATTTGAAGATTTCTAACTTTTTAGCCGATGAGGGAAGGTTGTCTAGTAAGTGCACGTAACCTCAGACCTTTAATCATCTTTAAAGCGCTTTCGCGCGCACAAAGAAAAAGCGTTTCGCACTCTTGTTCCCTTTGCCTTCTTCACTGCGGCCTATTTCAAGGTGATTACGGGAATGTATTGCATGCCAGGGAAGCCGCGCTGCTGAAGTTTTGCATGCCTGTATTTGCCCTTCAGTGGTTGCTGTCAATGGGGACGCACACACCGTTGAAGTGTTCTGTGGTTGAAGCTATCCACGTCTGTGACACAAGCTTACTACCGTTTTTTACGCCTATTACCGAACGCCGTGCTGCCCTTTCTAGTAAGCAGTGGAGCCAGCAGGCCTCGCAAGGTGCATCGGGTGTAGCTAGCCTTTAAAACGGTTGTTGTAAAGCCAGGTGTCTGAAAACTGGGATAGGTAGCGACAAGACACTGCACTGCAACAGTTCACTTTGGGCTTATCACAATTGAACGGACAACACACAAACAAAAAGAATTGCGACACAAGAATTAAATAAGCTGCACAAATCACAGAGGATGTGAAAACTTTGGAGCATACTGGATGTCAAAGAAAGGCATAGCGTATGTTGGCAGGCCTTCACATTATGGTTTTCTTTTAGACCTCAATATTTGTTTGTTTCGCCCCGCCACGGTGGTCTAGTGGCTATGGTACTCGGCTGCTGATCCGAGGGTCGCGGGATCGAATCCCGGCTGCGGCGGCTGCATTTCGATGGAGGCGAAATGTTGAGGCCCGTGTGCTGTGCGATGTCAGCGCACGTTAAAGAACCCCAGGTGGTCGAAATTTCTGGAGACCTCCACTGCGGCGTCTCTCATAATCAGAGCTGGTTTTGGGATATTAAACCCCACAAATCATCAATCAAATCATTATCATCAAATATTGGTTTGCCTAATAAAGCAGCTCGGTGAGTGACACTTGACAAGCCACTCTACAGTAACGTTTCCTATTCCTTGTTCCCTAACGTCTCCTGTGATTTTGCTGTGCCTCATCTAGCTGCTTTGTTGCTTCATAACATTGTCTCAATCTGCTTTGCTCCAGTATATATTGGCTATCTTGTGTCAGTGCCCATGGGCAGCTACAGGTTGACTAACTGCAAAAACGTGCAAGGCGTTTTTTCAACTGTGTGTTGTGCGCAGCTGCAACCTCTTCAGCCGCTATTGATCAGGATAGCTGCAACCAAGGCCTTGTATGTATTGCACACTGCCAGGCACTGAGGACTTTAGCAAGTACACATTGATTGGTCTTTGCCAGGAAAATAGAAATGTTGACAAAGACCACGTTCCTGCATGAAGCGCCAAGTTCTGCTTGAACCATGGCAAAACACGACGGTGAATACGGGAAGTGACGCTTCATAACGTTGCAGTGACGGCTGTGGCTGTGTGTTGTGGTTGGCTTGACATGCCAATTCGCATTTTACATTCATTGATCCCTACTACGCCTCGCGGTTGAGCACAAGAGGTATAAAAAAAATTACTCCCTTGGATGTTCTCAGCACATAAACACAATAAACGCACACATTAGTTGAGGTGGTTTAAAAAGCATAGGCTCGAACAGGTGGAACTCTTTTATTGTCTGCCTTCAATGCAGGTGGTAGTAGAGGTGACAGCCGCCGAACTGACACGGGAGACGAGACGATTGCTGTATTTTTTTTTCCTTAGTTGCACCCGCTAGGAAAGGGGGTGGCAAAAAGTGGTCAAGAGCAGCAGTGGTGCTATTACATAGTGCTATGTAGAGATGTGCAGCTGCAGTTGAAAGGGGAGGCTCCTCAGGGACATAACAGAAGCATTTGTGACACACAAAAGGAAATGCGCTTTAAGTATCGTGTTTTAAAAACAACTGCCTTTTCTGACTGACACACGTGATTTGTTGTAACATAGCCCCTGTTGTAGCCATCAGGTAACCATGATGACCACTCAGTCAAAAAGAGTGGTGGCAAGATTATTTGCACAGGCCACCTTGAGGCAAAACTTCCGGTATCTCTACATGAGAGGCACATGCTGATTGGAAGCAACCACGAATGTCAGTGGGAGAGCACACTGTGAAAGGCTGTTTTTGCAGGCCATCTGCTTGTATGTTGAGCTTTGAGGACTAATAGCTTCAGTTTATGGGCACCGGCTTATCATTATTTTTGCATTTGTCTCAGTATTCAATACCATACACACCACCAGAGCTCCAGAAGACAGTGTTAACAGTGTCGCAAGACTCCTTTAAAGGAGTACTGACACGAATTTTTGACATTCTCGTATTGTTGCTGTAAATGAA
>CM023484.1:84833896-84884797 GCA_013339685.2 Hyalomma asiaticum
AACGAAACAAAAAATTTATAGGATCGATACGAGGAACAATACAAAAGAATGAGAACACTTGTAAAGAGTTGAAGTTACAAATTAACAGGCAGCGAAACAATGGAACATACTTAAAGAAGTTACGGATGGGAGCCAAAACGCTCGCTTATACAGATTATGACGAGAGTCCAAGGATTGGCAGGCGGAAATAAGAGTTCATAGTTTGAAGGAACATACAGTTGACCGGGGAATGCGGCGACCCTCCATCCACGAAGACGACGGCCGAAGAGTGCGGCCCTCGAAGATGATCTCTTCCGGGGCTGCAGGTGCGTTGCCTCGGGATGCGGGGAGGCGGCTAATCGTTCCTCGGGAGACGCGCGGCGGACTCTTTCCCTCCGTTTCGCGGTCTGCCGCAGGTGGGCGGCCGGGCGCGTTATATAGCTTTCGGGAGAGGGTTGAACGGCGCTTGTGATCACCGGCTCACTCAGTGTCACAGCCCAAAGCACCACACACACACACAAAAGCGCCGCAGGTAGTCCACACACAAAACGGATGAGCACGTAGGCATGTAACTCTCACACTGCATGGCCGCCATCTTGGCGTCACAAAAAATAACGAACAACCAAAAGAAAGGCCAAGTTCTGGCCATGCATAGGGTGACCTTGAAGCAAAAAAAAATAAAACACAGCCAAAACAAGAGGCACGTACGCCAACAACTTCTGTATTGCTAAGGGTTGTACCGAAGGCGAGAAGAAGCTACAGATGTACAAAACGAAGCTCGAGCCTTTCGCTTTATAGTAGAGGACACTTTGAGCTGTGAAAAGCAAAAGAGAGAAAAAACATGTGGCATGTAGGCCCCCGCTTGTGGGCTGCGAAGTTAGGCTAACTACAACGCGATTCAGCGAGCACGTATGCATGTTCGTGCACTGACCAAAATAAGATTCGGACTTGACGAACATTCGTAACAAAGCGGACACAGCAACTTTCTACAAAAGATAAGAAAGAATAATCAGGCATGCCGCCGACTCTGTGACACGGCCCCCCACTTTTGGAATATTATAACATAATATTCTACACTCATAGAAGGCGGTGCGCAGGCCTGTACAAAAAATAAGGATACAGCATACACAGAACACAGCAGGTAACTAAGGTCATTTGTTTCATTTCGACGCATGACGAACACCGTATTTGAATGTCTATACACTGCGAAGGAATACCATGCAATGTTTACAGCCGACTCGGGTAATCCGCTCCTACGTTTTCCCTGCCTCTGATATGTTCAACGCTGAACTGATATTCCTGGAGTATCAAGCTCCAATGCAATACGCGGTTATTTAGCTGCTTTGCTCTTTGGATGTAACTAAGCGGTTGGTGGTCCGTTTGCACTAGGAAGGGCACACCATACAAATAGGTAGAAAACTTTTGCACCCCCCAGACTAAGGCTAAGCACTCTCTCTCAATGGTGCTGTAAGCTGCTTCTCTGGGGAGTAGCTTCCTGCTAGCGTACGCCACCGGGTGGAGCGTGCCGAAATGACATCCCGAAGTTGCTTTTTCTTCTCCACCTCCAGTTCATCCGAAAGCCTGTGGACGTCTCCCTCGTTTCTGACTGTTCCAATGCTGGAACCAGAATCGCCCCATCGCCTTCCGTTTCCGTGACGCCGCAAATAGCAATACAAACTTTTTCTGCTGGCTTACCGTATATACTCGCATAATGATCGCACTTTTTTTTCACAAAAATTGACGCTAACTTCGGGGTGCGATCATTACGCGGGGTAAATTTTCCGTGAAAAAATATTCTGAGCACCGAAAACGCAAAGAAGTCGCTAATCAGAATTCTTACGATAGCTATCATGAACATAACCAAAAATAAAAGTAGAGTAAGGCTTACCTTTGTTAAAAAATGCACGCATTACGCAGGAGCTACATGCATGGCACACTGCCCTTTTATTTTTGAACTCTCTGACCCCCTAACGTTCATTCCGAGTCCGAAGCGTCACTGGCGTCAGTGTCGTCGCCGCACGATTCCCTGTCGGAACCGGCAGTGTCTTCACTGTCCCACAGACGGTCATCTTCTGTCCCGTCGAGCGCGTTCGAAATGCCAGTCTTCTTAAAGCTCTTGACGACCACCTCGTCGGAAATGGTACTCCAGGCTTCGAGAATCCATGAGCAGAGGACTTCCACGGAGGGTCTCCTGATTTTGCCACTTGGCGTGAAATCGTGGTCGCCCGCCGCCATCCACTCTGCGTACAGCCTCCGGACGCTGTCCTTGAACGGTTTGTTCAGTGACACGTCCAGAGGCTGTAGCAGCGAAGTTAGACCCCCAGGGATCACTGCGATTTCCGTGCGACGCTCCTTCAGCTCGGTACGGACACTGTCAACGAGATGGCCTCGGAAGCTGTCCAGCACAAGAAGCGAAGGAAGCAGAAGCGCTCCTGCTCTTCGCCCCCAAACCGTCTTTATCCAATCGACCATGAGGTCTGCCGTCATCCACCCTTTCGCCTGAGCGCGGATGTGGATGCCACGGGGAAAGTTTCCCTTCGGAATTGTTTTCCGCTTGAAAATAACATACGGCGGCAGCTTCCGCCCGTCTGCCGTCACTGCGAGCATCACGGTGCACCGCAGCTTCTCCGCACCACACGTTTTCACGAGAACACTTCGAGCACCTTTCTCGTTCACAGTAGTGCTTCGAGGCATGTCAAACGTCAACGGCGTTTGGTCGGCGTTGCCTATCTGTGACAGCAGGAAACCATTCTTCAGGCGTATCCTCGTGACGAACCTGTGGAAATCGATCACCTTGTCTTCGTACGCGGATGGAAGTCGCTGGCACAACGACGTCCGCCGCCTCAGCGACAGTCCATTCCGCCGCATGAAGCGTGTCGTCCAGCCGGAACTGGCGCGGAAGTCCTTTGTGGCTATTCCCAGCCTCCGGGAAACTGTGCGCGCCTGCGTCCGTACCATGTCTAACGACACGGCACAACCGTCTTTGCGCATGTCCCTCACGTATTCGAGGACTGCCTTTTCGATGTCAGGGAACTTGCCCGTTTTGGGTCCGCGGAAAGCCCGGCGCGTGCTGTTCGTTGCCATGAGCTTCTCGCGCTGTTTTTTCCAATATCGGATCCGGATTTCGTCGACGCCGAAATGTCTGCCGGCAGCGCGGTTGCCGTGCTCTAGCGCGTAATCAAGCGCCTTCAGCTTGAACGCGGCAGTAAAGCTCGCATACCGCCCCATGGTGAAACGGCGCTTCAACAGACGATCACAAAGCACAGCCAAAAAAACGTGGTGTCAGGCGACGCCGTGAAGGGAGGCTGGGATGGCGGCGACACGGCTTTTTCAGGAATTATGGGAATGCGTCGGCAGCTTGTTGCTGCGGGATGACAACAGGTCGACCAACAGGCGGCCGCCGCTGTAACAGTGCGGGATATCAAAACAAACATGGCGGCCCACAGAGCGAAGCGACCGCATTTTTTTTTTCTTCTTTTCGTCAGTCATGGAGGTTGTGAGTACGTCACGCGCGTCAAAACAGTTTCTTCCGTCTAAATAAGGAATGCTTTCATTTAAATCAGTAAATTTACGGCATTAGCGTAGTGCCTGCTTTCAGATCACAGAAACAAAGATGGGCGCGTTCAGCCGCCACAGACATAAAACACATGGCGGGCATTCAGTGAAAACTGTGGCATTTGCCTTTACTGCAATCCTAAATGGCACGTTTCCGCCAACGGTGGGCAAAAATTACGAATATGTTTGGTGCGTGCAGTTCACTTGGCGAGTTTTGAAGAGTTATTTACGTAACGTTCGACAGGTGATAAACGCGATGATCATCGGGTGACTTGGCACACGACATATCGATGCGGCAAGTTTGGGGTGCGATCATTACGCGGGGGAAAAAAAAAATCGAATTTAGACGACAAAATTTAGGGGTGCGATCATTACGCGAGTGCGATCATTACGCGAGTAAATACGGTATTCTCCCACCCTTCGTGCGGTTTGAGGAAATTGGCATGAAATACCTTTCTGCCCCTTGGACTTCATCGTTGGCAGATATCGCAAGAGGCGACAAACCTCTTCACGTCCGCAGTGATCCCTGGCCAGAAAAACTCCTCCAAAATTCGGTATTTTGTGTTTTGTGCACCCAGATGTCCCGCCATTATTTCCTCGTGGGCCGCTTTCAGTACTTCAGAGCGGCGGTACCTTGGGACGACGAGCTGGCGCACTACCTGCCCACTTTTTTCCATGTACATTCGGTAGAGTAGCCCACCCTCACGCTTGAATTCGAATTTGTTTTCCCTGTTTCTGCAGGTCAATTCATTGCCCATTTGGGAAAAGCATGGCTTGAGCGTCTTGTCCTCTTCCTGCTCGTTGGCGTAATTCTTCTCTCGTGGTTGGACTGCGACATCGGGGGTTTTCAGTGTTTGGAACCTCTGGGGTTGCTTCCTCGCCTTGGCGCAGGTGACATCTGCCGCAACAGCTTCTCCCTTGGCACGCTCGTCGTCGACTGCCCGTTCATCTGCCTCTTTCGGGTTATCTGGTGCTCTCGCGCCTTCAATATTTCTGATGATCAGGTCGTAGAGCGGGTCTGACATACATAGCGCCGTAATTGCCCCGGAAAAGTACGGAGTATCGATCTCAACCTGGGCCTCGGGCAGCATCTTCACGGTTCCATCTACCAGGTAAACCGGACTCTTCTCACCCGTGAGCTGGTCGTCGCGGATGAGCTCTCTTCTCACGATCACCGTATTGCACCCGCTGTCGCGCAACACCGAAATAGTTCTGCCCTCTAACGTTCCAGTCACCACAGGCTGTCCGTCTACTAGAGACTTCAGGCGCGTCGTCATTACCGCATTCACGACGGGGATTTTCCCTCCATTCTTGAGCTCGACGTAACCATCGTGAATGGCCTCCTGATTTGCGATTTTAGCCGGCGAGTACACACACGATGCCTGCGGCCTGTTGTTCAGCAATGATCGGCACACGTTCGACGTGTGACCCGTTCGTCCGCACCGGAAACACCTGACGCTGTTACTGTTGACGGAGTACGTCCGGCACTGCGAAGCCTGATGCCCGCCGCGGTTGCAAAGATAACAGCGGAGTGCTCTGCCGGGATCATTTCTCCTGTCATCACCTCGTGGCTTCACAGCATCGTCACGGCTTTCTTTTGTTTTGGAGAGGTTCACGCTGCCTTGAGCTTCCAAAAACTGGTCCGCTAGCTCCAGCGTCTCTTCTAGCGATTTCACTTTCCTCTCTCTTAGATACAGGGCCATGTTGGGGTGACATCCGTGCAAAAACTTCTCCTTAATTAGGAGCTCTCGAAGGTCCTCGTAGTCAGCCTTCGTACTGGAGAGCTCGATCCAGCGGTCAAAATAGTGGCTGAGGCGTGCCGAAAACTGAACTGCGGTTTCCCCGTCCGCCGGTTTGCCAGAGTTGAACTTATCCCGGAAACCGTCCGCCGTGAAATGAAATCTCTTCAAAAGGGCTTGCTTCACCTTCGCATAATCTGCTGCATCACCCGGTGGCAAATGCCCATAGACACTCAGCGCCTCTCCACTCAAGCAAGTAGCCAAAACTGTCGACCATTGACCCTCGGGCCACTTCTGACTTTCTGCAAGGCTTTCGAAACGTCTTATATACGCGTCTAAATCATCCTTCCTCTCGTCGAAGGGCATAAGGAGTTTACTCGTATTCAGCCTTAGGTCGCTTCTCTCCCGACTCCCTTCCTTTTCTCTAGTCTCTTTCTCTAGTCGCTGACACTCTATTTTCAAACTCATAAGCTGCATCTGTCGTTCGTCAGCTTCCTTCGCGGCTACGCGCCCCTCCTCCGCTGCTTGTCGCGCAAACGCTCGCTCCTCGCGATGCTTATCTTCTACCCATTTCCTGAGCTCCGCGTTCGTCAGGCCAAGCTGGCTACCCATGGATATTAACCGCTCCAAATCCATGTTTCTCTGTTAAGCACTTCAACTAACGCGAACAGAAGCTCAAACAACTCTCAATCGGGCACTAAATCAGCCGTGCAACTCAATCATGCAACTCAACCGTGCACAACACTCTACACTATACCGCTCAAATTCTCTAACTCCCAGCAGATTTCCTTCTCAGTTCACCACGTTCCCTTTGCATCAACCAGTCCTACGTCGCGGACGCCAGTTTAATTGTCACGGTCTCCACGATTGCGCGAGGCAATCACCGAGGCGTGGCAATGGGGGGGTGAGGTCGATTGATGCCCGGCAGAGCCGGTAAGCAAACGCAGTGACTGAGACGGAGGCACGTCAACAGAACGAAACAAAAAATTTATAGGATCGACACGAGGAACAATACAAAAGAATGAGAACACTTGTAAAGAGTTGAAGTTACAAATTAACAGGCAGCGAAACAATGGAACATACTTAAAGAAGTTACGGATGGGAGCCAAAACGCTCGCTTATACAAATTGACGAGAGTCCAAGGATTGGCAGGCGGAAATAAGAGTTCATAGTTTGAAGGAACATACAGTTGACCGGGGAATGCGGCGACCCTCCATCCACGAAGACGACGGCCGAAGAGTGCGGCCCTCGAAGATGATCTCTTCCGGGTCTGCAGGTGCGTTGCCTCGGGATGCGGGGAGGCGGCTAATCGTTCCTCGGGAGACGCGCGGCGGACTCTTTCCCTCCGTTTTGCGGTCTGCCGCAGGCGGGCGGCCGGGCGCGTTATATAGCTTTCGGGAGAGGGTTGAACGGCGCTTGTGATCACCGGCTCACTCAGTGTCACAGCCCAAAGCACCACACACACACACAAAAGCGCCGCAGGTAGTCCACACACAAAACGGATGAGCACGTAGGCATGTAACTCTCACACTGCATGGCCGCCATCTTGGCGTCACAAAAAATAACGAACAACCAAAAGAAAGGCCAAGTTCTGGCCATGCATAGGGTGACCTTGAAGCGAAAAAAAATAAAACACAGCCAAAACAAGAGGCACGTACGCCAACAACTTCTGTATTGCTAAGGGTTGTACCGAAGGCGAGAAGAAGCTACAGATGTACAAAACGAAGCTCAAGCCTTTCGCTTTATAGTAGAGGACACTTTGAGCTGTGAAAAGCAAAAGAGAGAAAAAACATGCGGCACGTAGGCCCCCGCTTGTGGGCTGCGAAGTTAGGCTAACTACAACGCGATTCAGCGAGCACGTATGCATGCTCGTGCACTGACCAAAATAAGATTCGGACTTGACGAACATTCGTAACAAAGCGGACGCAGCAACTTTATACAAAAGATAAGAAAGAATAATCAGGCATGCCGCCGACTCTGTGACAGCGTCCCAGCAGCCACTCACAGAGCGCGTTCAGTACCACGTGACAGGAGCGACCAATTGGTGCGCGTCTAAGGCGTCGCTGATGCCTTCGCATTTTTTCTGTTTGTGCATTTATCTTAGCTCGTAGAGTCGTGGTTTCACCGGGAGAAGTACGGCGGTGAAACAAGCTTTCCAGTGACACCAAGCTTTCCGCGAGCGGCGGCGAAGGCGCGGAGGTATCGCGCTTGGAAATGGACCATTTCCGCGCAGACTTCAGCCAGCTTTTTGTGATCCACGGTCAGAAAAACATTCTTTAAGCTTACTTTGAGATCGTTTTCGGAGGAAATATTTTTAGATATGATAGAAATGGTGATGCAGAATCCAAATCTGCCCTTATCCAAAATTCGGTTTTTTTGCGAGAATTTCGCGATTTGATCCCTGCGTCCCCCCTTAAGGCGGTTTCTCAGTTGTGTCTTGATAAGCTTCAAAGCTGAAAAGCCTCACTCACAATCTACCTTGTGCGATGGGAGCATAAGGTATGAACCTGCTAACGGCATAACAGGGAACAGCTCCTTCACATCATATGCCACAAAAAGCAAGAAGTCTGCAGCTGTCAGCTTTTGCAAATGTTTGTGCTCAAGCATGAAGTTGGCAAAGAAATCCACGCGGCAGGCATGTCCTCATATCTGGCTTGCCAAGAGTAGAGCAAGCCTTTCCAGCACATTGACAATTTAGGTTCCATTCATTTGTAGCTGCTGTGGGCAAACACAGTAGACTAACTGGCGACTGTAGGGTGGTGGTCCTGAAACCTCTCCTTCTACTACCATATACAGTAAAATCTCGGTGATACGAATTTCACGGGGTTGCGTTAAAAATTCGTATCATCCGAAATTCGTATCATCAAATCGTACACAAAATTAAGAAAAAAGTGAATTTATTTGCGGCAGAAGAAATTCCTGATGTCAGTCTGTGTTTTTTTCTTCCCTAAATCCTGCATGATCGACTTCTGGAAGGCATAAAAGTTCGCGCGCGTGACCTCACTAATGTTCTCGCACGCCACTGAACGTCGCAGCACATCAAGCGCGAGAAGCGTTTCGGCTGTCGTGGGCTGCCCGGCGTCGTGGCTGCTGCCGCTGTCGTCGTCCTCATCGCTTGTCGAAGCATCAGGCTGTGACGCGGAAACTTCTTCAGCAATTTCCTCTACGCTACGCAGGCCGCAAGTGACGAGATCATCGTCAGCAGTGACAAAATCGTCCTCTGTGCAAGTGGAAAGTCCGAGGTCGTTCCAGTCCTGAATTGCGACTGCTGGCTCTTGCGCATCGTCAGATGGCTTGCCAATGCCGCATTTCGCGAAACAGTTGGCTATCGTACTCGCCGAGACGCGATCCCAACTCATCGAGATGAAATGTATCGCGTCTAGGACGCTGATGCTCAGCTCTGTGTCTTTGCACTCCAACTTCGCCAGCAGACGACGCACCAAAAGATTCTTAAAATGGAACTTCGCATTTCGTATTATGCCTGCGTCCAGCGGTTGGAGGTGGCTCGTCGTGTTTGACGGCAAGAAAATGAGTTTAACGTTTTGAAGGGTGACATCCTTTGGGTGGGCGGCACACTGATCTAAAATCAAACAGATTTTTCTGTTTTGGCAGCCCATTTTGCGGTCAAGGTAGGTAAGAAAATCGGTGAACAATGCAGACGTCATCCATGCTTTGCGGTTGGCTTTATAAATGCAAGGCAAACGGCTAGACATTTTAAAACAACGAGGCTTCTGGTAGCGGTCAATAACCGCCAGCTTCACCTTTTCTGTACCGTCAGCATTACAACAAAACAGAACTGTAATGCGCTGCTTACTCTTTTGGCCACCTTGGCACACCTCGCCTTTAAAACAAAGGCTCTTCTCAGGCTGCAAGTTATAAAATAATCCAGCTTCGTCCACATTGAACACATTGCGAGGCTCGTACCCCGCGATAAGTGAAGGGAGGGTGGTGCCCATCCAGTCGTTCATGACGGCCTCGTCCACTTTCTTCCCTTCTCCGCTCACGGACTTGTAGACGAGACCATGCCTCGCCTTAAACCGATGGATCCAACCGCCGGACGCTTGGAAGTTGGTCACGCCAAGCGAAAGTGCGACGTCTTCGGCCTTTTCACGCAGCACCTTGCCGTCGACGTTCACTCCCGCCGCTGTCACCTCCTTGAACCACGTCAGCAAAACTTCCTCGAGCTGCACGTGATGCGCAGTTTTCGCCTCTTTAGCGTTGACGCTGAATCGCTGCGCATTTTGCATGATCTGGTCGCGCTAACCGACAATCGTGCATAAAGTGGAGGGGGCTAGACCTAGCTCCTTGGCGAGGTCGGCTCGTTTCCTTTTCGGTTCTTTGTCCACTTCATGCAATATGTCCAGTTTCTCTTTAAAGGACAGAGCCTTCCGCTTTCTGGACATGTCTGCGATCACTGCACGAGTAAGGACACAAAGAAATACGCGGACGTGAAGAAGAGCCTATGAACAACGCTACTTATCGGGCCAGACTAGATGTGCGCACGTGGCCAGCCCCGCGAGAGTCGCGCGTAGAGAAAAAGAAAAAAAAAAACGGTCTGTCCAACAGGCATGGGGGTAGGCGCGCGTAGCTCTCTCTTCACAACTAGGAGGAACTGGCGCGTTGTCGAAGGCTTCCCGACGCCTCCCTCTCCGTGCGGGGTGAAAGCGGTCGTGGGCGGCTTCCCCCGCCTTTACCTCATGCAAGCGCATGCATGCGGAGAATGGTCCGGTCCGCTCTTCAACGGGGAGAAGGGCGGGACCGCGCAGATGCGCGTCGTCTGCATGACGGAGCGACGGAACCGGTTGCTTGGCGACTGTGGCATCGCGGCTATCGCGCTGGCGCCGGCTTTGTCACTCCACATCTCTGCTCCGGTTCTCCGCTGGCTCGGTCGCCGACGCTGTTGCTCGCGGCGGCGTTCGTATGAACTGCACAGGCATGCCAACGCGTTCGGAACAGCCATTATTTTCCCTATTGTACGTAATGCATTTCGGCCGGGGAATGTTACGAATTCGTATCATACCGAAATTCGTACCAGCCGAGATCGTATCACCGGTGTTCTACTGTAGAGCGGAAAATACCGTATTTATTCGAATGTAAGGCGGTCACGATTATAAGGTGAGGGGGGAGTTGAAGGACCGAAGAAAAGGAAAAAAAAGTTTGCACACTAATATAAGGCGAGAGTTCTCGCCAAAAACTTTATTTGACATCCCACCTTTTAAGTGCGCAAAAATCAGCCGTATAACCGCATAATCACGAGCTGTCATCATCTGAAGTATCACTGCTTTCCTTGTCGCTGTCGCATTTCCAAACTTCACTATCTTCGGTGCCGTCCAGCGAGTTGGAAATGAAGCACTTCTTGAAAGAAGCTGCCACCATTGCGTCCGGTATGGCTGCCCAAGCGTCGGCTATCCAGCGAGCCACTACAGACGGAGATGCACACTTCAAACGGCCCGACGGTGTCAAGGCCGTATCGTCGGAGGCCATCCACTCGTTGTAGAGGCGTCTCACATGGTCCTTAAAAGGCTTGTTCAGACACACATCCAGTGGCTGCAGCTGACTCGTCATGCGACCAGGGATGACAACCAGATCGGTGGCTTCTTCTCGTAGCTTTTTCTTGACCCCTTCGGTCAGATGTCCCCGAAAAGCGTCAAGGACGAGCATTGATTGGCGAGCCAACAGTGCCCCGGGACGTCGGCACCACACAGTTTTGATCCAGTCGATGAAGAGTGGCTCAGTCATCCAGCCTTTTTCCTGGCAGCGGATGTGCACACCCTTAGGGAAATTTTCATTTTTGGGCATGGTTTTCCTCTTCAGCACCACGTAAGGCGGCAGCTTGTGCCCGTCGGTGGTGCACGCTAACATGACGGTGATTCGCGCTTTTTCGCACTCTGCGGTACGTACGTGAACTTGGCGATCACCTTTCACGTGTATGGTTTGCGCCGACGGCATGTAAAAAAATATCGAGGGTCTCGTCCGCGTTCCCGATCTGGCCGAGGAGGAAGTTGCGCTCTCTTCGCAGTCCGATGACATAACGTTGAAAAGACAGCAGCTTTTCTTCGTAGTCACGGGGAAGCTTTTGCGCAATAGAAGTCCGCCTTCTAAGTGAGAAGCCGGCTCTCTTCATGTATTTCTGCACTGAGCCTCGGCTAGCCTTGAACTGCGACCCCGAGATGCCGCAATCTGCTGCGAACTCTTGGGCCTTCATCTGAAGCATTTCTGTTGTCACAGTCAAGGCATGGCTCCTAGTTTCTCTGACAAATTCTGTCAGACTTGCCTCCACTTCGGGAAACACACCCTTGCGCGGTCCTCGAAAAGCTTTCCGCGCCGCAGCGCAGGCAAAGAGGGCCCCCTTCTCCTTCCTCCAACGACGCACATTGTTTTCTGGAACGTCGTACTTCCGACCTGCATAGCAGTTGCCTAAAGCTTCGGCATCGGTTATCACCTTCCTTTTGAATGCTGCATCATAGTGACAACGACGACTTGCCATGATGACCAGTGACGACGGAAAGGTTCCCGTAAGTAGTCCAAATGCCACACCGAACAAAGGTCACGGGAGGCTGCACGCATACCAACAAGGGTACAGTGTACTCTCTAGCAAGGGAACATAAAAGACAAGCGCGCATGGAAAAGTGGCTGGAACTCGGCTTGTGGATTGCAACATACTGGATTTTGGCTGGCTGTTTTTGTCCCTTAGTGACTTCCCGACGCGCCGTTGCCAATCTTGGAGCCCGCGACGTTCTCGGCCGTTGTTTTTGCGGAGGTAACTACTGTCAGACCGTTTTCTATTTTCTTTTTTTTCATTCTCGCTGACGATGACCTATTAGGTTACAGCACAAATATGTAATAGCGTTATAACGTTAAATATTCGGAATTATTTACATTTTCATGCAAAGAAAATAACAGTATGCCTTTCCTGGCATTGAAGCAATAATTGATGTTTACCTTGAATATAAGGCGGGGGTAGACTTTGAGGCCACGGTTTTGGGAAAAAAATCTCGCCTTATATTTGAATAAATACGGTAGGCAGGAGATTTTTCCCGAAAAATGTCACTGAAAGGTCTGGGAATAGTGAGCGTCGCGTGCTTCTTGGCATCAGCATTGGCATCGCCTCCGTGGGGCCAATGCTGCTGATGCCATTTTTCTTTTTCTTGTTCATCTAGTGTTCTTGGTGAGTAGCGACCGTGCTCTGCGGGTCTGCGACCAGCTGCAGCATGAATACTGGGACATGCAGCCAGTTCATCACCGCATTTAAAGAAAAGTTATTGAATTCGCTGAAGAGAATGGTAATATGTCAGCGTAGCAGCAGTTTGGTGCCTCTCAGAAAAGCGTTAGGTACTGACGGCAGCACATCGTCCCCACCAGCTGGGAGTAACACGGCGTTAGCCTTGAACAATACTCGTAGGCAAGAGGGTGGTGTTTTGCCGTAGCGGTCTCCTCCGCCGTAGACGCATGCCAGGAAAGCTGGGTAATACCCCTAATGAATAGCGATACCACAACACAAGCAAACTGCTCAAGTTTGCCGTGACACTTCAACTGATTCTAACAACAGTCCACTTTTTCTTGGCTTGTCCACGGAGAGAGAAATGGCGGTCAGACCTTGCACGCTGCAGCTGGGATTGTTGATGATCCAGTACCAGCTAGAAGGGGGGGAGTTGGTGTTGGGGTTCATCTCCCCTGCACTCAGTTTCCGAGGCAAATCGGGCAAGGGTGTCTGTGACGGCTTCACATGCTGATTCTGCCGCGCTCCTTGCGTTGAGACTGCCTCCCCTGTGACGTTTTCCGCCCGTGTGTGGATTCTTCCTACTCCGCCCAACTTGCCATCTGTCGTTGTTCAGAATACGATGAGCTGTTTCATAGGGGGGAAAAAAAGAAGAAAATGAAGTGACCTTATTTTTAGGTCAGGCGGGCCCATGCTGCCGATTTCCCACAAGGGTGGGTGACCTTCCAAGCGTACAGTACCGTATTTGCACAAATATAATGCGAACTTTTTATCAATAATTTGCGAGTTAGAAATATTCGGGTTCGTGACACAAATATAGCGCGAACTTCTTTCTAACCTTCTTTTTTTTTCTTTAAGAATCTTCGTCCTTGAAACATGCATTGCACGTTCCTTGAACTTGGCATGTTTGTCGCGCCATGTAGCACATTTTATTCCAACTTGCGCTTTCAGTGAACGCGCATGGGAAGGCACCGTGGCGCCGACGCCTGCCGGCCGTCTTGGAGCACCACTGGCACGACTGCCAGTACGGAAATGCTCGTGCATGTTGCAGCCGACACACGTGCCACTAGGATATGCTAATGGCATTGCATTGTGCTGTTAGCGCTGCTAGTGCCATGGGGGCTACTGTGGCATCACGTGGATAACAATTGATGAATAACTTCGCTAGTCGCTCGGTTAGGCTCGGTCGCTCCCTGTTGTGCTTTGTTCGTGCTCGTTTCCACATTGGCTGTCCAAATGAACACGCGTAATCAGTATACCACCGCTTTAAAAAATGGGTGATGCTGCCGGCCGAAGAGAGGGGAAGTTCAAGTGCGGCATGTCATCTCGGACTGACCGAGTCCACCGTTTGAGGCTGCAGGAAGTGCCATGACCGCATCTTTCAAGCCGCACCAACTCGTAAGGCGTTCTGTGGGCCCAAGACTGGCCGTTTCCCGAAAATCGAGGAGGACCTGGCAGAATTCGTCCACCAACTTCGTGGCCAGTCTTTGCCTGTCAACGCCGAACTTGTCCAGATTAAGGCAAGGGAGTTTGCAATGTGAGACTGGCGTGCCTCGTGACACCCTTAAGGCTAGTCGTTTGTGGGTGCAGAAGTTTATGCATCGTGCTGGATTCTCGCTTCGATGAAGAACTTCGATTTGTCACAAGCTCCCGGCCGAGTATGAGGAGAAGCTCATCGAGTTCCAGTGCTATCTCATGAAGATGAGGAGAGAAAGGCAGTACCTCGTAGGCCAGATTGGAAATGCGGACGAGACTGATCTTACTGGACATTCCGGCAGGCTATGTGCTTGACGAACTCGGCCCCAAGGAGGTACGTGTTCGCACAATGGATAATGAGAAGACCAGGGTCATGGTGATGCTGGCCGTGCATGGAGGACGGGCATAAGCTGCTCCCTTTTCTTATATTTAAAGGAAAGACGCTCTCTAAGAATGAGACATTCCCACCCCGAATGTTCATCAGGTACAACGACGAGGGCTGGGTGGGCAGCAGCATGATGGAGTGGATCCGTGTCGTGTAGGGAAGACGTCTCGGCGTGCTGCTCAACACTGGAGCTATGCTTGTGCTAGATGCCTTTAAAGGCCACTTGACCGAGGAGGTCAAGGAAGCGCTCACCAGGTCCAACACTGACCGTGTTGTCATTCCCGGAGGAATGACATCGCAGCTCCAGCCACTCGATATCTGCATAAATAAGCCCTTCAAGGACTTGTACGATGGGAATATGAGCAGTGGCTGAGGCTAGCAATCGCCCACTGACGCCATCTGGTCGCATGAAGCGAACATCAGTCAGCGAGGTGGCACAGTGGATTAGCAATGCCTGGGATGCTCTGCCATTGGCAATATACGTCGCAGGCATTCCTAAAGTGCTGCCTCTCGAACAGTCTGGATGGCACGGACGACGACGCGGTCTTTGCAGACAATGATAAAGACTCAAGCAGCGAGGAAGAATAATCAGGCTTTTTCCGATGGCTGCAAAGGTCAGTGAAGCTTTGCGGGTAACCGCCTTTTGATTGCTGTTTACAGTTGCATCACTTCGCGTTATAATTGTAATATACTTTTTTTTTTCGTTGAGACCGAAAGTACCCCCCTCGCTATATTTGCGGTCGTGTTATTTACGTGCAGTACGGTACCTTCGCTCTGCCGAGCACTAGGCCAAAGCGCGCTTGTCCCTATTTTACTTCTAGGTACTCTGTGGCAGTTGCGGATGCCTGCCTGCCTACCACGGCACGCCAGAAGCTCAACTATTTCACGAAGACCGTTGTGGGTAATGTGTGCCCAGGGGACCTGCCACGTCCTTATACGGCCACCTTTCGAGACAAAGACACGTAAACAACCGAGTGCCAGCTGTGTACTCCCCTACCTGTTTTTAAACCAGTGGGTGTCTGGCTGGCGCTGGGATTTGTACCTGGTATGTACCGCATTGGAAGCGAACGCTCACCCATTGCACCACTGATGATACTCCGCTGCAGCTCTGCTGCAACTGATTCCACTAGTGCTTCTGATCACCCTTGCACGTCAGAGCAGTGATGTCGTGTTTCGGGGTCTGACCAGCCCGACCAGATGGTACTGACCAGCCCGACCAGATGGTGCTGGGCATGGTCGCGATTGACCTCATCTGGGCCACCACTCCAATCATCTCCACGGAGGAAAATCACGGGTGCTTCCCCAGGTCTTGGAGCGCCTTCTTCTGGTTCGCTGTCTTCGTAGCTGCACAGTTGGTTGCACGTCTGGGTATGCAGGAGGCGGTTTTGCTACACCTCGTGGTTGTCTGTGCGTGGCAGGCTACCGGTTCTAGCTCATAAAACAACTTGTCTGAGTAGTATTTTCGTAAAACAACTCGTCTGAGTAGCATTTGTCCGGTCCAAATTGTCTGCGCGGTACAGTTACAATCGGTTTCCCAGGCAACATGTCCTCATTGCCCACCATGTTGCGAGAGATCATAAATGTCATCAGATGTTGGGGCAGAGTCTTTGAGTACTTGAATACATAGATATCGGTCATTGGCGTGGGGGCAGGTATAGTCAAGGGGATTTACATCCTCTTAAATTCCGGACTTGGGGCTGCCATCTTGGAGGGACCATCATACAGCACTGCACTGATCTTCCTTGGACATCAGCGCGAAACTTTCCACTCACTGCCTTCTCCAACAAACTGACGCAAGTGGCCTGGATTCCGTTCTTCAGAAGATTCCATGAAGAGTTGAATAGCCTTGAGAAGTAGTACATGCATTTGGCACATCCGGTATCTTTGTCTTATTGACCGTAAGCCAGTGTGACGAGAAGTCCAGTCTTGGTGTGGTAGGTGTGCCACCTTACAAACAGTTTCTATGCTGCTACAAACATCATCGCACGCAGGATGCAGCTGTCCATGGGCACTGGCAGATCATTGAACTTGGCTTCCCACTCATAATTACCCACGCTGACTTTAGATATCTTGAAGATATCGGGCGTCGGCAATGCTGCCGTCTGATGGCAGGATGATTTTTCTCCCAGTCGCTGTCGTTGGGGATATGGTTGACTGTGTTCCCAAATGGGCCCCAGGCACAATAGAGGAGGGGAATGGGGTCTTTATCAAAACATTGTCTCAGATTGCCTGGTTGTGGTTCTTGCCTTCTGTTTTCGCGGTGGCCAGTCCGACTTTGTTTTGTCCATTGCCATGATGCCTGCATGGCACATGCTCAGGATCTGGGCCTCCGTAACCCAGCGCTTGATGTTGTCAAAAAGTCCATGCTCCTTTTTTTTTTTCTGTAGTACTTCATTGGCTGTTCCTACAGAAAATGAGGCTGCTCAAGAGATGGCAATAGCGAGAGTGGTTCTGACCTGCTCAGTAGTTCACTGGAATTCTTGCATAAAGGGGGCCAGCATCCAACAGCTGTGCTGCCCATGGAAAGGTGGGAGGCGAGGGTGGGCTTGTCCTAATTGTAGCTGGCGGCCTTGCTGGTGTTGGTTATACAGTATAAGCTCAATAATTCGAACTCAATTAAAAGAAGTTCGAATTAATTAAAGCTAGCTGAATGGAGGGCTCACCTGCAGTGGAGCATGTGCATTCGGCTAACATATGAGAGGGAAGCTTCGGAAGATTTACTCACATGTATTTACAAATTACAGGACACCCGTCATTAAAAGAAGTAATCCTTGATGCGCATCTGCACACGTTTGCCTTGCAGCGAGTTTATCAACTTCACACGCAGCTTGCGAACCATTTCTACCTCAGCATCTGCATTGTGCTGGCAAGAGAAGTAGCGTGCAGCTATTTACAGTGCCAACAATGCCTCAGTTTCACTAGGTGGAGGGAGGGACATATCATTGCTGGCACCAGAATCCTCGCCGCTGAGGGTGGAAGAGTCCTCAGATGTAGCCAGTTGAGGGCGCATAGATTCAGTTATCTCTGCGTCACTGATGATGCCAGATGTCTGAACACTGCTGTTTGCCTGCACGTAAATCTCAAATGTCGCGCCGTCTAGGAGAACACTGCTGATGTTTTCAGGCACGCAGATGAAATCTGCAGCGCCTCTTCATCACTATTAGCCACAGGTTCAACAAAAGCACACTTCCCAAAACAGTTGGCAATGATCTCCGGCTTAATCGGGTTCCACGCAGTAGCAAGGATGTGTTCTGCACTGAGGAGATTGATTGCATAGGTTTTCTCGCTGTTAAGACACAACAGCATCCTTTCCAGGATATGTCAGCGGTACAAAACTTTTAAATTCTGCATGACACCCATGTCCATGGGCTGGAGCAGAGCCATCGTGTTCTTAGGCAGGAAGGCCATACGAATCGCATGTAGGCCTTCGACATTGTAGTGCACTGGGCAGTTGTCCATGAAAAGGAGGACATTGTGACTTGGTCAATACAAATGAGACAAGGCCGCATATCTCATCACAGGCAAGGCACTTGTTTATTTCACACTTCTAAAGTGGAAACTTGCAGCTTACTTATTGCGAAATGTGTAAAAGCAGTCATTTGTAGCTGAAAGACAAAGAAACATGTTGCATTTCATGCATCAGACTCACGTTCTCAAATTGCAGCCTTCTCGCTTGCAACGCTGAGTGAAGGAATTGTCTGTGTGTGCCGGCCTAGTGGTGAATTCTGTCATAACGGACGGCATTGTGCGCCTTCCTCAGCATTGTGCACCTTCCTTGGGAGTTCCTTTGTGTTGTTGCTTGGACGACCACGCTTCCTGGCACCATTCTTGTTGCACATGGTTAGTGCCAATCCAGCATCATTTTGGAATGCCAGCAGGTTCAGAATTTTCTTGCGTGGCATGCAGTTGTCGTCCGCAGCCGTCATGTATTCTTGCCAGCTATTCACAGGTATTCTTACCAGTGCAAATGATATGAAATGTAACATGACTCATACTGGCCACTTTTTCGTTCTTTGTTTTAGAGCGTACAATGACAGCAAGAAATCCATCTTGTCGACCCCGCCCGTCGACTCATTGTATTGGGTGATAATTTCAGGGCAGTGTATGTCAACATGCTGCTTTGTATTTGTATACAAAGGCGAGGCCGCCATTTTGATCTTTGTGGCAAGTGTTGAGGCGAGCCGTTTGTCATTTCGAGTTGCGCTTCGAGCGGTCTGTGGTGGCGTAGCGCAATGGTGCCAAACAGGCGGTGCCATTATAGTGCCCCTTTTAAAAGGAAAGTTGTCCTAGCCGCGGAGTCGTCGTCCAACGTTCAAGCCAGGCGGGACATTGGAGTGGACGAAAAAAATGTGCGTCGCTGGAGGGGCCAACGGGAGAAGCTCTTTGCGTGCGCCACAACTAGGATGGCTTTTACCGGTCCACGGAAAGGCCGTCACCCTGAAATGGAGACGGCATTGGCCGACTTTGTTCGGGCACAGTGAGCAGCTGCCCTTCCAGTAATGACGGAAGTGCTCCAGGCCAAGGCGTGGGAGCTTTCGAGGGAGCGAGGTGTGTCGGTGGCAGACTTCAAAGCCAGCCGAGGCTGGCTGCAGAAATTCATGAAGCGCTTCGGCTTCCAGCCTCCGTCGTCGCACCTCAATCGCCCAGAAGTTACCGGCTGACTATGAAGAGAAGTTGCTGGAGTTCCACCGTTTCGTGCTCCGAAAGAGAAAAGCGAGAGCATATCCCCTAGGCCAAATCGGCAACGCGGATATATGCCACGGATATATGCCAACACTGCAAGAAGGCGCGAGCCACCCAGAGACACCTCCTCTGGGACTGTGCACCACCGCCGGGTAACCAAGAAGAAGCAATGCCAACTGCCATCAGCAGCAAGATCATCAGCCGAGAGCCAGGCAACCAAAGAGACGTGGTCCAGCACGTGCTTAGCATCCTGGCACGCCAGCGGCCGAAAGCGGCGCCCCACGAGTTTGACGCGAGTAGGTTGCTGCTCCGGGATGTCCGAGCACGCTAGTGTCTCGCTTTAATTCCCCTACCCCTTCCCCCCTTTATGCCGGATCGTCAATAAAGTTGTTTCACTCACTCACTCCGGCCTACATCGAGGTAAGATTTTTTTTTTTTCCGGGCTTCGGACTTTTGGGGGTCGGCTTAGAATCGAGGCCGGCCTAGATGCGAGTAAATATGGTATTTGTTTCGATGATACGAATTTCAGCTAATACAAATATTTACAAGTCATCTTTGAGGCATAGTGTACACGTATGATAGTAGTTTGATGGTACAACGCTGTTGATCACCAGTACTGTGTAAAACGAAATGACATTGCCCGAACTGATGTTGAATGCGTGGCTGCGAGTCATCTATGTCCATTGTGTGGACTGTCAGCCGCACCGCAGTGCACAACAGAAACTCAGTGAGGAGGATAGGCAGATGACGGCACTGTACTGTCCATTGCTGCCGCACCTTTGTATGTGAATTTGTGTGTGATCATGGCCTAGAAACACAACAGTAACCGCATGTGTTGCATGCCTCAGTGCACAAATTGAGCTGTCCACCATGGAATAAGTCTGCATTCCTTCCCGCAAGATCAGCTATGAAAGAAGGAAGGGGTAGTGATGCTTTGCATTGGAAAGCCTGTGACGCCACCAATGAGAGTGTGCAGCGCAAGCTTCACTTCTGGTGATTTCTTCTGGAGCAGTGCGGGTAAGTGGAAATCAGTTTCACTTCTTGGCTAAATTGCACAGTGATTGGGCTGTCATATTTATAGTTAGAAGGCTGTTTTTGTAAGGGCGCACACCTGCTAGCGTGGTGGCGCGGCAGTTAAACGCAAGAGGAGTCTACAAAACACTGCGAGCCACAAAGTTGCTTGTTTGCGTGACGTTCACATTTTTTTTTCTTCATATATACAAAACTTCACAGTTATAGACACCAACGAATGTTTAAATTTTTAATGCACATTTGTGTCTATGTGGTCATTGCAACGGTGCACAACAATAATACGTGGCTGTACTTCTGAATATACCATGAAATGTGTGACCTGCAAGTTGAGGGGAAACATTCCCAGTTTCATCTGTCAGTAGCAGCTCTGCCTGCCATTAAGAAAAATGTTTTCGCCTCTTTTGACATAAGGCAGATTCCTGTTTTGTGTCGGCTAAAGGGGTGCCTTTAATTTTTTGTCCAAGGGCAGGGCTCTATCTCGAGACGGATTTCTGGCTCACCATCCTTAAATATGATCCCATCTGGGCTGTAGCAGGGCCATGGCAATTTTGGGTGCACGACAAATTGAACTTGTGTTACTGCATGGCCTGTCATGCGGAAATATGCATCAAGTGTCTTTCGTTCACATGCGTTCCCATACCTTGTGGCAGAGTTGCCATAGAAGGTGTTGCCCAAGAGCTTGCAAATCTTGGTTTCCCAGGAGCTGTTGTCTTTTAGAACGTAGGTATACAATGAATGGCACATGCTCCCTGTGATTCTAATGTTCCTTTCACGTTGCCATTTGGTGCTTTCTTCGCACCTTGTTTAAGGTGTCGCTGGGTGTCACTGTAACATAGTTATGGTAAAAGTGTCTTCCAGTGTCTGTGAGGTGGTCTTTGGAAAATTTGTATATTTTTAATGTGGTCGCTTCCTGGAAAGCAGCATCATAAAACAGCATTTCTGTGTATGGTGTCATGTCTTGTTTACAAATATGTCGTAACTGTGCCTGCTTTTCATCACTAGCATCCATGTAAACTTTGTGTTCTGTCCCTGTCTCCCACGAAAATGTTGGGCTCGCAGCACGGCTATCATCCTCAACCTAATGCCCTCCCTTGCCTGCTGAGACAGGTGCAGCGGAGGAGGCGCTCAGACATGGTACAGATTCTTCAACTCTCTTGCACTGTATTGTGGAGTTGCCTTAAGGGGTGACACTGCGCCAAAATTCAACTAGCCGATTTCTTGACCAAACTTGATAAAACTTGGCACACCTGTTCAGTTCCGTTAGCAGGGTCCAAAAATATAATTACTTTTTCTCTGATGCAATTAGGTCCTGAGGAAATTTAATATTAATTGTCAATCTGCATCGGAGCAATTAAAAAATCACTCATTAGGAGTTTTTGATGAGCATGTCTATAGACTCTGTAAAGCATTAAGGTCACAATGATGCAGGCAGATTTTTAATCGTGCAGTTATGTCCAATAATAAAGCTCATTGAATGTAAGTGGCTCATGTGAGGAAATTAGTAAGCCAGAAATAGCGCACTATAAAATATTTCCAAAAAGGAAATATAAAAAAATGGCTTGCATTGTTGTGTGCTGCATTCATTCAGCTATGCATTGCAGCAAGAATTATATTCATACCTACAACTGAAGCTGAGATATTGCACTTACGCAAGCACTGAGACACCAGAATTTACATTTTCAGAAAGTTCAGAAAAAGAAACACGTGCTTTATTTACATAAAAAAATTCAAGATATCCACACGCTTGCCCTCACAAAGCCATTAATATGCTCCAGGAGCATACTCACGTTGACCACCACCACCTTTATGGCTCTTTTTAAGGGTGCACTGCACATTGTCTGCAGAGGCATGTTTGCATCCAGATGAGACCGGTCGCCGCTTGTCCTTTTCTTTCATGCGCTTGGTGCTCTGTTGGCCAGGATTCATGCTTAGCTCGTGCAGTATTTTGGCTGACGTTCTTTCATGGCCTGCATTGAAGTTCATCACTGCTTCAGCGACAGCTGCTTCAGTGCTAAAGAGAGACTCATGCTTGTCTTTTGGAGCAAGTTCCCATATCATGGAGTGCAGACTCTCATTGCTGTTCTGAGTTTTGCCACGCACACACCGCTGAAGAAGCTTCTTGTCAGAGAGTCGCTCATAAATAGGCAGCAAAGCTTTGACTAGGTGTTCGTGTAGGTTATAACGATGTGGTGGTGTGGCCTCTCCTTTGGCTTCAGTAGCATTTTGCTGGCACCAAGAATCAGGACCAGTTGGGCAAAGGCTGTGGTTGGACTGTTTATCATTTGATGTTACATGATAAAAAGTTGCCATCACAGCCTTTTGCATTGCCTTGACGTGGCGTCGCCGCTGTGCGACTTGATTGACCAGCCATAGTATGAGCAGAGTTTGTTGACAATGGTCCCCCGTCAACCTTCCTTTTCCACCAAGTGGTTTGGAGTCGCACCCCTTGTGTTTCAACAGATTGCGGAGGGCTGTCCCCATGCGCTTCTGTACATGGTTGTCGCAGTCTTCTTTTTTCAATGTCAATGTACCCATAAACTTCTGCCTCCTTCAGGGCAAGGAATGTCCTGCTATCTCCATCTGATAAAAGAGTGGTGTACCTAAGGTGGCGCTTCTCTCAAGACCTTCCGAATAGGATAAGGCCAGCCTCGACCTCCATTTCGCCAGACCTCTTTTCTGTATTCCTTTGGCATATGTGAGAGGCCTTCCATTCTTCATAGTCGCTGTCCTGGGTGTTTCGGTCCGCGTTCGCAACCAGCACAAAAATTGCTGAGTACAACGTGGTGAAGGACGAGTCCCTGAAAAAAATTCAATTACCGCGCCGACTCCAATGTGGGATGAATGTCCGCAGGTCATCCAAGTCCCGTCGTAAGACATGGCAATATTCGCAGGATTCTCCATGTTTAATTCTCAGTGCAACTTCTGGACCGATTCCGCGCTCTCCTTTTCTTGCTTCTCGGCTGCCGAGCGGCTGCTGGCATTAGCTTCATCTTCTGGTAGACTTGCCACATCCTTCGTGTGCAGTCCGCGGTAGGAAACGTTCATGACGGCGAAAATATCGTTGAGGGCCATTTGACGGTTTCTGGTGGCCTGCATCGTGCGCAGCAGCTAGAATGTTGATCACGAATGAATTAACTTCTTATCACCTGCTTACGCGCAGGCGAGCTCCACACCGACGCTTTTTCCCTGCAGTTGGAGCAGACAAGCAATATCTTCACGGCAATGGCCGTACTCTCCTTTATCTTGCACAGATTTTCGCAGTCTCCGCCGTATGTTTTGCATTTCAAGTGCTCGAGAAGCATATTCACCAATTCGAAACACACTACGGTGAAGCTGGTCTCGTCGAGCGGGGAGGCACCGGAGTCGCTCGCGGCCAACAAGTCCGACTTTCGTTGCGTTGCTGCAATCGATGCAAGCTTAGTAACTTCCGCATCATCGGCTCTCTTCTTACGTTCATTGATATCCGAAGGCGTCAAGATAACAGTATCGTGATGAACGCGGCTGACGTCGGAAGCACTCGTCGACGGGCCCGCCGTTAGGCCTAGGCCTACTCCCGTAGAGGGTAGGTCGGAATCAGCGGCTCCGTCGCTCGATGACTGAAATCACTAGTCTCCGATTTGCAGTTTGTCGTCGACGCCTCTTGATCTCTTAGAAGCTCTTTTGATGTTCAGTATCTGCGACTTCTTTCTTTTCTTGCCGTACTTCTGGCGGGACGTAAACTTTTGTGTTAACATCGTTCGCATCCGTGCAAGAGAAATGGCGCCCGCTTCAGGCTAGACGTGCTGTACGCGTTGCAGATGATGCTCTTGGCAAATCGTGTGGCCACTTTTCATCACGTGCCCCTAAGGAACCAATCGCTACATGCGTTCCATCACTTTTTCGCTCCCTTTTCCTACCGGTGACTGGAGAGAAACGCTGGTGCGTGAAAATTGAACACAACGGGCTCTTCTTTCAAATGACACCAACATGGTGGTGAGCGAGGCAGTGGTGCGAAAGCTGTGCGTCGTTGAAATTGCACACTTTTCGGTTCCACATCTGTCCTAACTGGGTCATCTTGAACGCAAAAAATTTATTTTTCGATTGAAACAGGCGCGTTTCAGATATGAAACTTTGCAGATGAGCAGAATAATGAATGTAGATTCCCAAAAATGGCATTTTGAAAATTCCATTTTGTTCCCCGTGTCCCCCCTTAAGCTTGCCTCAGGCTGGTTCTCTTAACAGAGCAGAGGAACTCCCATGTTGTTTTTGAAAGGTGTTTCGTTTTGCACAAGTACACTGATGTATAAAATCAAACAAGACATGGCAGTAACATTTACCACTCATGTTTTCCCAATATTGTTTGGAAGTCAATAAATTAAAATAGTCTATTCTGAATGTGGGAACGTGGCTCTGGAGTTGTGTGTTCAGTCCCCTGGCAGTTTTATTAGCCTGCAAATATATTCATGGGGATTTGCGTAAGATCTTCACTTTTTAAAGGACACATCACAAGGCTTTGGCAGCGAAAGAAGACACATGAAAGTTAGTAAGCCAATAAAAAAAGTGCAAAAGTGCAGTGCATACAGTGTTCACAGATGATCATGTTTGCAAAGTATACAACTGTGCCCTCTTCCCTTAAGGGAGCCAATATTCCAGAAAGCTCTGCACAAGCAGCGTGATAATTCTGCTCTTGGAAGAAAGTTCCCTGATGAATACACAGTGCTTCCAAGTCGTGGAATTTTTCTGTGTGTGAGCCGTTCATGTTTCAAACTAAAACTACCTACGGTGTGATCAGGCAAAGAAATGCATGTCATGTAAAACTGCAGTAGAATTTGAAATTAATTGATTACATCAGTTACTTTGTGACACAGAAATTAATGTAATCATGTACATTTTTATCTGAAGTAATTATAATGCATTGCCTTTTCTGCAACACATACAAGTCTGGATAACATGCAGCAAAAGCAGTTACACAATACAATGCAAGGTAGCATCTCACTATTAGCAAAGAAAAGACATGCTTACCTGTTCACTAGGAGCAGCATTGCCATGAGGTTTGTATTGCTGTGAGTTACCCGCTTTGAAGGAACAGTGATCCTTGAAAAGTATAAAGTGTGTAAAACAAAGGCGTTTTATTGAAATGGAGTCATCACACAGGTGCTGATTGCAGGCACTTTATAAGGGTCGAGTTCTGACAGTGGGCGCGGCGGTGACGTCTGTTTGGTGCAGGCATGCTAATTTGCACGAGCATGATCACACAAGTTGTTGCTTAACGAAACAAAAAATGCTTGCTGCCACTATCGCTTCTGCACATTTCGCAACTTTTCGTTGCGGTTCTCCGCTGAAAAATTAGGTAATGTAGCTTCTTAGGTGCCACTTCATTGTTCCTACCGACACATAACCATATCGTGGCTGAAAGCCATGGCCACCAACGTGCTCGCTCGCCGTTCACGTGACCACAAGTTCTTGTGGTTGTTTGTAAAATTTCCATAGTCTTGCCACACCACAGTGTCAAGAAAGTGTCAACTCATGCAATTTTCGCAGCACGTCTGCACGTACAGCTCTTGCACCGTCGCAAATGCCGCACTGCAGCTTTTGATTCCACAACAAATAATGTGTGGAATAGTTTGAACAGCTTTGCCTTCAGTAAGGCATCTAATTTTGGTACCTTCTGACCAATGTGGGCTACAATGTCAGCTAATAAAAGTGGCTTCGCAAGTGGAAGTGAATTTGTGTTGTACATGATAATAAGCCTGTTGAAGCTTCTGTACGACACGCAGCAAACTGCATACACTCTGGGCATGCGGATCTCCAGACAACCATCTTGGTTCGACTTGTCTGTCCTTGAGCAACTTGCCATGCAATGCCATTCCTTTGGCAGAAGCAATAAAGTAAGCCGGCACTTGCTTCGAAGCCTGATATGTCCTAGGTACATCCGGCTTCAGTTGGGAACAGTTGCAGCTTATTTTGAATGACGGGGCCTGACAAGAGCACATTGTGTTGTCTGGCATCGTTAAACCATTTATGGACAACCTCATCGATGGCCTCGTGGTTGCCCAGCCACAAGTGTTTTCTTGAGGGCTCTGGTTGAAACTCCCTCTGTAATATAACGAACTTGTTCCAATGCATCACCGTCATGGCCGTCGTCATTGGCACGATATCATGCTGCTTGCACAAGTAAACTTGGTGGTCACCAGCATTCAGCTCTCTCAGAATATCCACATTTTCTTTGAACAAAAGCTGGTGTTGCTATATATATTTTTTAACACGGAGGCTAGGAGAACTCCTTGTCAGTGAAGCAAATGCACAGCACAATGACTGTGCGTATAATGCTGCACTTGGCGATAGCTGTCAACACAGTGACTCGAGGCTCATAACCCTGTTATAGGGCCTTCATTCAAGCGTCACCGGCACAAAGTTGGCAAAAGGAATGACAGCAATTTCGGTCATTCCGTATGCAAGCAGACACAGTGAAAGAATCGGAGTTGTGGTTGGGAAAACAAAACAAGACAGTTTAATCAATAGCGATAGGGTGCCACGAATAAAAACAATACTTCACTCAAGGTGACAGTTAAGCACTTAAAAGCGATTGAGGAGCATTGCAAAATAAGTGCATGCGAAAATGACAAATGACTAAGGAACATAAACAACAAACGGGCAATGGGAGCCAAGTACATGAATCTAGTTTACAACAGCTATTGAAAGTTCAGGAAGAAAGTTCGAGTATAAACAGGTGATGGCATATGTACGTGATGGTGACGGGCAGTGTAGAAGGGTCTCGACGATTGGGTGCTAGAAGTCCATAGATCTGGCAAAACTTTGATGTCAACGGAGTTGCAGCGCCGATGTTTCCGGGGAGCTAGTGCTTGAAGGCAATCACGAGCAGGTTGAGCTAACTTGAGACAAAGTCCAGGTGCCTACATTGCAGACGGTAACCGCGCGTCTCAGCTAGACGAAACGGCTAAGGTTAGGTGGCCAGCTGGTACAAAGCCACGCTAACAACTTTTAGAAGTGTTATGCGATGATCGGCTTCTGTGCCATGTCAGGCAAGCAACTAGAACCCTATACCCATCAATACACCGCTTTTAAATACACTCTTGTTCCCCTTATTCGCTTTGCGGAATCGGGGCGTGTTTACAGACCATTACTCCAGCTTGCATTTTTGGCTCTGCCCAAAAATATACGTCTCGCAATCACTGCACGAGAGAGAGCGATGGCCAAGCACTTTGTCGTGGTCGCTGAGTCGGCATCTTCCTTCCTCTCGCCTGAGGCCATAAATGCCCGATACGTGGGGTCCCTGCTTTGCCTGCCATAACAAAGTTGTCTGCACTACACATTAGTTGTATACCTTGGCACCGAGGGGCTGCCAACAACACAAAAGCGTATGGTCCGCACTTGATCAGTGCTCATGGAACGGCGCCCTACTGTGCGCAGACGCAAAGCGGACCCAAAGCACCGCATCTATGGTGTTCCAAGAATCTGAGTGGGGATGCCTGTGAGAAAGCACCAAGTTGGTGGTTCCCAGCTCAGGGAGCGATCTTCCCCCCAGTTTTCCTCGGAAGGTGTCAAAGAGCTTCTGACGTCACCTGTGCATGAATACTGTGAATGTCCAGTTAGTCCACCCGGAGACAATGTTATTCCGTGACAAACCCATACGTATCATCCTGTGATGTGAATGCTTTAGGACAGCAGATGGTAGTGGTTATCTGGTTATACCTTTGCAGTAATGTTCGCATTGATGTCAATGCTGCTATTGCTGTACACGTTGAAATGGTTTCCCCAACATGCATTTCCCTGTTTATCTTGCTTGTGGCCTTCATTTTCTGCTGCTTCCGTCGCGTATGGGGACTCAAAACCAGCCTCAAGCTTGTTCTTTCTGCACGAGAAGAGCATCTTTTAAATTCTTGTGCACTGATGTTCGCGTTTTGTTCCATTTAGATGCGAAGTTGCCATCCTTTGAGGCAGTGCTTACATGCATGCTCTCCTTTATAATACATGTCTGTGTAAAGCAAGCTTACTTGCTTGTGCTTTTTGCCATTTGAGGCTTCTTGGTCACTTAGTCACATAACAGAAATATTTGTACTCGTGTTAGAGTACTGTACATGAGAATATAGGGCTGGAACAGCATTTGCTAGATGCTTAGAAGGAGTGATTTGAGCGCTGTGAGCACCCAGACCTGCCTTCAGGGCAGTGGCCATATTACCAATATATAATGATGATGACAGTTTCATCGGCACCATCCGTTGGTTGCATATTTTAATTTGCAATGCCATATGTCGATACATTGCTTGGAGAAGTTTGTAGGTCTGCAGATGTTTTTGACAGCTTGTGCCGCTCGCTGAAATAGTGCTTAGAAGTCTTCAGCAGTTATCAAGGGTACGGACTCTCCCATAATACCCAGGAACAGTCACATGGAGACGCCACTCATTAAAGCTTGAACTTTAAAGTAATTTCTTGTGGTTGCAGTTTGTTCAACAACAGACAGTGTAGGGTAAAGTGTATTTAAAACACCTTCCCCGGAAGAGACCTGTTGAACAGCTGATCGGGTCTTTCGGCAAGCTGAAGTGCAATGACCAAATGTGTGGCAGGTGTTGCAGCATTGATGTTTTGCTGGACAATGCTTAATGGATGTGATGTGCTTGGTGTGTCACACCAGCCGAGTGGACAATGTTTTAAACTGAGATACTCTTCTCCTGCTGCTACTTCTGCTGAGCTGCTACTTCTGCTGAGCTACTGAGCTGCATAGCAGGTGACAGCCATGTTGTCGGCTTCCTGGAGGAAGTCGGCCACCATCACAGCCATTCCGCTGAGGCTGGCTATACAGTCGACTCTCATTAATTAAAACTCGAAGGGACCCCTGCATTTTGTTTGAATTATCTGAAGTTCTCATATATGTGACTCTGGGGTAAGGAGACAGCACAAATTATGATTAGACATCTATATTCACACTTTTAAGCATTTCTAGATTCTAACTACTGTTGTGAAGGTAGGCGCAGCCAGTGGATGATACAGTGTGCATTGGTACCGCACCGAGCTGCCACCAATGTTGCAAAGGACGGATGGGGTACAGGGACGTTGGTAGCCCTGCCGCTTCGAAGAGGCGCATGAGCGAGGAGCCAGGATGGACGACAGGCCGAAGATGCAGGAAGAAGACTTTATACAGATACTATTTATATCTGCACGGCCGTATCTCAGTGAGGAGCTTGCGACATGGCTGTGTCAACGTGAACAGTCTCCTCGAACAGTCCCTTGAAAAGTCCGCGGTGCACCGATGTGCACCCGCTTATCTACCCTCGTTGGGGTCGATCCCCCCTCTCTCTTTTCGACGAAAAGGCTCGAGTGCTGTACCGGTCCTAGCTTGCAGTGATGTTGGGGGGTCCATTGTTGCGGTCGAACGTTGACCGGCAAGGTTGCTTCTTTCTGCACATGCGCCATGTCAATGATGACGCACGCACCCCTTTCGGGAAAGCACTCAGTGGGCTCAGTCGCCGGTGGAAACGCAAGTGCTGGCAGGGTAATTCGAGGCACAACACTACACAAAAACAGAAAGCGGTGCGCGTAAGGTCAACAAGTTTTTTTGACTATCTATTGCTGACCAGTCTTTTTAAAAGAATCATGGATGGTCAACTGCTTATTTGCCACGTGTGCATTTAGCACCAAACTCTCGATGCCAGTAAGTGCAGCCAGTTGATTCTGACAGTTTACAGTTGCTGTGAGAAATTTTCTCACTTTAGCAATGTAGTGGAAGGCCTGCACATTTGTCACATTTTCCACTTCTGGTTCTTCACTTTCACTGCTGTGTTGCGTCGGAAGCACCTCTGCCACCAAGTCATCGAGTGTGTCCTCCCTGGCTTTCATTGTCGTCTTCAGTCTGCAAACAGTCAGGTGAAGTGACAATGCTGCAGCCAGGTATGCGGAAGGCATGCTGGAAGCAGTTCTTTATTGTTCTTGAGGTGACAGCATTCCATGCGTTGGCGAGCATCCCCAACATGCAGGCTTTCCTCAGGCCTTGATATCGGTATGTTGACATCTGCAAAGTTTATGTGAAGCCACTGTTCATTGACTGATGGCAAGCTGACTCATTAGACCAAACATGGTTGGCTTCTGCAAGCCTGTCTGCTTGGCTCTGTCAATTGCTGCGCTTTTCGAGATTATTTTTCGTGTAACGAAAGTATTCTCTGCGTAATTTGAATGAACTGGCAAGGTGAAGTTGAACTGGCCATTGCAGAGGTGATAACTGCAAGAAGAGGTGTAGGGACTGTTGCGATCCCATCGCTGTCAGCCAATTGTTGGGTGCGGGGGTCACTGCCGCCTTCCGCTGCCACCAGTCACCCGTTTCGGGGACAACAACATGCCAGTGAGGACCGAGGACGAGAGAAACGGTTAAGACTGAGGTTTATTTACATACCTACAGGGAGCTTGCTTCCGCAAGACTCCACGAGCAAGAGGGTTCTCATCAGAGGGTTCTCAGGACGCTCTCTTCTCGGGTCCCGTGCTTTTTGATCCCCGGGCTCCTCCCCCCATTGGCTCCTGCGCGAGGAAGGAGGGAGAGGATGGGAGGTGTCCAGAACAAACGTCCTTGACCCGCTTATGGCTTTAGTCACCGAAGGTCCCGGGGGACGATACCGGAGCCGATCACGTCGCGTGGCCGGCATCACCGTCATCACACGTGCACGTGCGGAGCTTGTGTGGCCCGATGCTGATAATGTCGGCACTCGCCAGACGAACATTTGTTTGTTCAACTTCCATATAAACTTGGAAGTTTCACATATGTTTTACACGTACTGCAGTTTACGTTCATACATAGTATTTGCACAGACATTTAGTTATACAAAAATAAAAAGGAAAGTAACGAGAGTGGATATGAAAATTAAAAGAAGCGATCAGACTGTACAAATGAATGAAATCTGTAAGGCTAGTATTTTATTTTTCCCCACAGAACAAGCGTCTGCATCAACAGAGCAGCTACTACTGGTGGACGGCATGCTACCAAAGCAGCAAAGGTCACTTGCAGATTTTTTTACTGTCGCCCAAACCTTCTTGCGAACACTTTCTCTCGTTTCAACTCTCCGAGCTTACGCATTGCTGCGTCTTCTTCAATGTCATCTTGGCATGCACTGCTGTCTGCGCACGTGGACCATTGCACATCATCGTGAGCATCCTCTTCGTCACTGTCATTTAGCAGTTCATCGCCTGTGTCAATGCACAGGTTGTGCAAGGTGTAATAAGCAAGTTAAACATATTTAGCCAAGACACAGTCCGCAGCTCCAGATACATAAGCTGGCGGAAGCATTTCTTCAGGATCCCAAACGAGTTTTCATATAGCACATTGGTTGCCGAGAATTTCGCATTGAATTTTTTTTAACTGCTCCATAATCTCTGTAAGGGGTAAGCAAATACGCCCTTACAGGATATGCTGCTTCACCTAGGAGGTGGTACCTGTCACGTGACATATGCCTGGGAGTTTTTTAGCAAGCGAGGACGTACGAAACATGCGGGAATTGTGTATCTTACTCGAGCTTCCGATGAGCATGTCACTGAAACGCCTCTTGTTGTCGCACACAGCCTGCAATGTCATCAAGAGGAAGTGGTGCCTGTTAACATAGGTCTAAGCTATCTTCGTTTCAGGGCACTGGATGCAGATGTAACAACCGTCAATGCACCCAGCAACACCTGGCACACTGGACACGTGCAGAAAAGCACGAACAGCTCGTCAGTCTATTTGCAGGCATTAAAAGTTAGGCGAACATACATTCTCAAATCTCTGCACAGCTTCTCCAGGTTATAGGGGAAATGTGTGGACAGTTGGACCTAGTGTACATAGGTAATCTGCCACTCTTTGAAGTATCCTGTGTACGGTACTTTCAGCCAGGTCGAACCTGTCGGCCACAGCCTGCATGCATGTTTTGTTGGCTCCATAGCTGCGCAGTGAGGCGATCGAGCGGCACTTTGAGTGCATGCTTTCGCTGGACGAATTCAAGGAGAGGCAGCAATAACAATTCACATACTCGCCAATGAGGCTCAAAATGTGCATCTCCGCAGACTTCGCCACCTTGCCACCGTGATTGTGTTGGGCACATCAGAGAAGAGGCGAAGCCTGTTATCAATTCGGTCGCGACGCGTTGAGGCAACCTGAAGTGCTTTCGGAACTGCATTTCACCAACAAAAGCAAAGAGTGTTAAAATGCGAATTTCCAGAAGGTATGCGTCACTTGTTACCTCTTCATCTGAGTACTGCCGAATGACGTCTACGAAACGCGCAACTTTTGCTTTCTTCTCCAGCGGCCGAAAAATGACATCTAAAACCTTTTTGCATATGCTAGCTTCTTCATCTCTTGAGTCCTCATTGGTTGATTCAGAACTAGAGCTAGAATCATTGTTCTCTTCAAGCAGTAAAAGCACGAGCTGATGCTGCGATGCGCCACTGATAATTGCTTCTGAGCTGCAACCCGCCTGACAGCAGTTTATGGGCACTTGCGGAGAGAACGAGCGTGCTCGGGCAGCATGTAGTGTCGGTCACGTGGTATGCCATGCTCTGCGCATGTGCTGGGCACTTGCGACTTCCTGTCGAATCCACCGCCTTTTGTGGAGTAGAGGAAGCTGCTCGGAGTGGATCTGGTGGCAGAGCTGCTCCAGATCTGCCAATAAAACATAGAGGGAGCACCCTCAATCTGCCAGTGGAACAGACTTGCTCCACATGGAGCAGAAAGACTGCTACCGGAAGTGCTCCGAATCTGCCATGGGAATTCACCATGGGGATCCACTCTGTTACCCTTAATGACCAACGGTTGTCTTGCCTTTGCATTACATGCCCCACCTTTTTCTTCTTGATTTCTTTTAATATGTCCCTGACACACGTTTGTTCCCTAACTCTGTTCTCATCTTGTCCTTTAAGGTTAGACCTACTGTTTTCTCTTCCATTTCTCGCTGCGTCATCCTCAATTTAAGCTGAACCCCTTTTAATGAGCTTCCAAGTTTCTGCCTCGTAGTTGAGTACAGATAAAATGCAGCTGTTATACACTTTCCTCTTCAGAGACAAAGGTAAGCTACCATTCACTGTCTGAGAATGCTTGGCGAATGCGTGTAAACCCTATTCTTATTCTCCTAATTATCTCATCCTCATGGTTTGGATGAGAGGTCACTGCCTGGCCTAAGTAGACATATTTGCTTACCACTTCCAATGCCTTGCCACCCATCTCAAACTGCTGTGCTTGCCCAAGTCCATTGAACATTACTTTAGTTCTGTGCATATTAATTTTCAGGCCCATTGTTCTACTTTGCCTTTCTAGGTCGGTAATCATGCTTTGTGATTCCCCTCCCGAGCTACTTAGCAAAACATTGTCATCAGCAAATCTGAAGTTACGGATGTTTTCACCATTGACCCTTGCACCCACCTGTTTCCAATCCAGTGTTCTAAATACCTTTTGTAAACATGCTGTGAATAACATTGGAGAGATTGTCTCCTTGTCTTATGCCCTTCCTTATAGAAACAGCCCTTCCTTATAGGTATGTTACTGCTCTTCTTATGGAGGACTATGGTGGCTGTGGAGATGTAAATATCTTTCAGTATTGTTGCATAATGCTAGTATGCGCCCTGATTCCACAATTCCTGCATTACTCCTGAGGTATCGACCAAGTCAAATGCTTTCTCATAATCTCTGAAGGCTATATATAGGGGTTGGTTATATAACTCCATGCATTTCTCTGTTACCTGATTGATAGTGTGAGTATGGTCTACTATTGAATAGCCTTTATGAAACCCTGTTTGTTTGTTAGGTTGACTGAAGTCTAACGTGGCACGAATTCTGTTAGTGATTACTTTGGTAAATACAAATACCTTGTAGATGACTGACAGTAAGCTAACCGGCCTGTAATTTTTCAAGTCCTTTGTATTGCCTTTCTTATGGATTAGGATGACGTTCGTGTTGTTCCAATATTCCAGTAGGCTCGCAGCCAGTAGGCATTGTACAGTGAACTCCCGTTAAGAAGAACTTGAAGGGACCACGAAAATTTGTTGGTCTTATCAAAAGTTTGTCTCATCCGAAGTGGCCTCGAAAAAATAAATGGCAACATAACCACATGTGCCTAAACATCCTACTTCAACACGGTAAATGGACACTTACAAAGGGAGAAAATCAAAACATTTATTCGAGCTTACCTTATAGAACACTACCCTCAATTCGAACTTTTGCTGGGCTTTAGCCAGTCCGTGATCGATGTTTGCCGCTTCTGTGCAAACTGGCGAGCAGACACAAATGATGCCATTTCCCCCAAGGACATTAAAAATCGTTCTGTGCCCTCGTGCTGCTGGAAAAAATCCACCAGCGAATTCAAGCAGGCTTCTGCTGCCTCGCAGGACACAGGCACGGGCCCTGGCCTAACATCCTCCTCGTCGTCATCAGAGGTGCCTTCTGAACACACCTCAAGCACTTCTTCTATGATCGAGTCAATTGTGTCCGCCCTACACGTTTCCACATCCTCGTCGACGCTAACATACGTGTGCATGTCCATGACGACGCCTTTGCTTCCTAGAGAAGAAAGCAATGCAGCCTCCTCCTCGCTGTCACTGCCGCAATCCTGCGTTGGACTGTCAGGTGCATCGTTTGGAGCGACTAATCCCGCATGGCAGAATGAATTTACAATTGTTGCTTCTGTAACTTGGTTCCACGCATTGCTCAGCAAATGCACAGCAGCCAAGAGGTTCACCACGTACTGCTTATTGCTCTCCAAGCAGAGCAACATCCTTTGGAGAAGTGATCAGCGGTAGTGCCTCTTGAGACTGCTAATCACTCCCTGGTCCGTGGGCTGGAGCTTCGCCGTTGTATTTGCGGGCAGAAACTCCACGCGAATGGCTTCAAGTCCGGTGACTTGCCCATGACCAGGGCAGTTGTCGACAAGAAACAGGGCACGCCTTTTCTTTTTCATGAAACGGCGGTCCATATCCCGCAGCCACTGTTCAAACAGTGACTGCGTCATCCACGACTTAGAGTTGGCCGTGTACATCACCAGAAGAGTTTTGACGTTCCTGAAGCAACGCGGGGACTTCGATTTGCCTATAACAAAAAGTTTCAGTTTGTCGGTTCCAGTCATGTTGGCGCCAACGAGGACGGTAATCCTCAGTTTGCTGTGTTTGCCTCCTGTCACCGGCAAGCGCGAATGTCTTCTGCGGAAGCATCTGGTAAAAAACGGCAGTCTCGTCTACGTTATAGATGTCCTTGGGGTTGTATTCCCGCAGAAGATCCTTGAGCTTCGTGAGCCTCCAATCGTTGCATGTTGCTTCATCAAGGGCGGTGGACTCACCAACGATCGACCGAAAAACCAGTCCGTGCCTTTTGCGGAAACGGTCGAGCCACCCGTCACTACACGAGAACTGTATGTCCATGCGGAGGGCAACTTCTTCTGCCTTGGCTTTCAACACAACGCCTTTGACAGGCAGATTTGCACTTCTGGCTCGCTGTATCCAAGCCAGGAGAACATCTTCTAAATCCTTGTGTGCCGCAGTCCGCACCTTCTTCCGTTTCGGCGCAAACTCTCCATTGTTGAACGCGGTGGTTACTCGTGCCTTGTTCTTGATGATTCCGGCCAACGTGCTCTTTGCAATTCCATGCTTCCGTGCAATCTCAGTTTTCGAGGCTTTGCCGGCTTTAACATCAGACAGTATCTCGGCCTTCTTTGGAAGCGTGATGGGCTTGCGCGGAACTCTTGGCCTAGCATACATACTAGCCCTTGCAAAGAGACAGAGAAAAAAGTGTGCGAGCGAGGGAGACACGGTACGTTTGCGGCTGATCGCTGTCGAGGTAACGAGAGACGGTGACGCGGCGGTAACTGCGGTGGTCACGTGGTCCGCGCGTTGTGGAGAGAGTCCACAAGCTCACGTAGACAGTCACTCCGCTTTCTTTTTCTCTTTTCCTCCTCTCGCGGTTTTTCTCTCTGCCCGCCATGTGCGACGCGTGCACGCCTGCGAGCGAAGCAGGCAGATAGCGGCAACGACGACGCGCCAGGGCGAGGACATTTCCGTAGAACCAATGGGGACGATTTTCGGAAGTGATCGTAGCGCCGTCTGGCTGTTGAAGGCACTCGCACTGACAAATAAAAATGTTGTTTTGCTAACAGTTTTGGCTATTTTAAGCTCGCAATTCAAGTTCTAGAACTGCAAATTTTTTTGTAGTATTTATAACTGCTTAAAACGTTAAATACGTTTTAAAATTGCAAGGGCGCTTTTGAAGCGTCAGAATGGCGGCTGGCCACCGGCAAAAACAGACGATATGCCGTCGTCGTCTGCTGCTGTATCGTAGGTGCTCCCTCAGTCGCTGTAGGCAGGTACCCCCAAAATTTCTCTCGTTTGCATAATGTAATTGCATCCCGTTTCCATATTAGATACTTATAAGCATCTTGCATACTTTCTTGGAAGGTTACCGCTGCAGTAAGGACGAGCAGAGCCACAACATTGATCAAACAAGCTAGCGGCAAGTAAACTGCTTTATTGTAATGACATCGATGTTTACATGAAATGAGGGACAATTGAGTAGTGTTTTATGAGATGCACCGGCGAGTATGGTTCATAATCATTGGTACGCAAAAAGGTAAGTACTATGTGCAGCCCCACCACAGATATCCGGAGCACAGCTGGCCACCGCTGAAGGAAAAAATACATAGAACTGCACGAAACCGTGTCAACAGAGTATACCACTGAAGTCCCTGCACGCTTACGATGGTGTCGTATGACCCTGTTCACAGTACCAGTATCCTGCAGCTTGATTTGAACATAACCGCGTAACTTTCACAGGCGTCGAATGGTGCGTGCGCGACTTCTGGTACTCACTGCCCGCTTTCCCTCATCACCACCTATTCAAGAAGTTTCATTATTTAAATGTTTTGAGCGTTCGTGCTCAGTACGGTTTCTGTGACTTAAAATTAAAGGGCAACTCTTTTTTTACGCGAATCAATTTGAAGTTCTACAAATAAAGTAACGAAAGGGGAAACAACTTAATGAGCAAACAGACAATGAAGCCCAGGAAAGCATAGGGGAAGTCTTGTGGTATTGTAATTGTGGAGAAAGTAGAAAGGAATTAAAGTGGATGAAAAGACAAACCTTGCCTTCGGTGGGAACCGAACCCACGACCTTCGGATGTCGCGTCCGATGCTCTACCAACTGAGCTACGTAGGCGGTCGTCCTCCCGTCCACTTTATTGTGTATTTATGTACGTATTATCCTGGGAGTGTTAGGCAGCACCACTCATGGCCAAGGCGGCATGCGTGGAACACACTTTCTTGCCAGGAGGCGTCACGTAGAACGTGAACTTAGATGAGATGGTGCTGCTGCCCAATTTAAAGGCTTAGATGGCGTTTCGCCTGCTGCCGCCGGCGGTGCGCTGTCGGCACCTCGATGGTGGCGCCACCTGAGAGTGCGGACGCGCAACTCGACTGGGCCTCCGAACCGGTCGGCCCGGTGGAGATGCCCCCTCGCTCTCTCTCTTGGCTCCGTTTTTGTGGTTTTCTTTGCTTTACTGCTGGCTCCGCATTCCATGCGCGGCTGCTTTTTCTCGCTTCTCTCGCGCGTTGTTGTCAGGGGAAGTTCCTTTTGTTATTTTTGCTGTCCCGCTTGGCACATGAATGCCCTGCCAAGCCTGCACAGAGTCGCGAGGCGGCGGCGGTCAGTTTGGAAGTTCGTCTTAACCGAAGAGTGCGTCTGAGGTGGTTCTTTTTAAGCGGATATTTTTTGCATTGAGTCTATGAAAAACCAAACAAGCGATCCCGTGTCGTTCGTCATAAGCGAGAATTCGTCTTAATCGAGTTCGTCTTAACGAGAGTTCACTGTATGTACAGGCTTACCAGCTTTTCTAGTATAATCTGCCCAACATCCTTTAAGAGATCTGCTGTTATCTGATCCTCACCAGGTGCCTTTCCTGCTTGCATTTATTTCAAAGCTTTTACTACTTCCTCAGTCATTACTGGTGGAATGTCAACCTTTTCTGAACTACTTCACCGTTCACTATTATCCCGGTTATTGCGGCTACTGTAGAGGTCTCTGTAGAACTCCTCAGCTGCTATAACTATATCACCCCTATTTGTGATGACATTGCCTTGCTTGTCTCTAAGGGTGTACGTCTAATTTTTGCCTATACCTAGACGAGGAGGAGAGAGGAAAGGAGGAAAGACGAGGAGGTTGCCTATGCCTAGACATTTCTTTGCTGCTTTTGGGCTTTCGTCATTCTTTAGAGCATGCTCAGTCCTTGCTATATTATACTTTCATATGTCGGCTGTCTTATGCTTGTTGATAAACTTTGAAAGGTCCGCTAGTTCTGTTCTGTCAGTTCCTGTCAGGTACTATTGTTGTATCGGCGCGGCCGTCAGGAACGCTGACGCTGGCAGGCACAAAGGACCGAGGCACAAAGGACACGAAGGCACAAGCAGGACACGAAGCAGGCACAAAGGACACGAGCCGACGATGTCGCAGGCGAGGAGGCCGCAGGCCAAGCAGCAGGAGAGGAGGCAGGACGGGAGGAGGAGGAGGCGCCCCCAACAGGAAGAATGCCGGCGCCATCTTGCCGCGAACCGCCATCTTGCCGTGAACCTCGGGGGGGAAGGCCGCCATCTTGCCTCGACCCTCGGGGAGGAAGGCCGCCATGATGGTCATCGTCCAAAGCAGGCCGACGCACGGGAACGCTATCATGGACGCGACGTGAAGAAACGGAGTCTACGTGAGCTCCGGATAACTGTTCCAATGCGCGGTCGACGCGCTCCTCTTCGCGTGCAACGCTAAGAGCTTTCTGAACTGTAAAATCCTTCCCCATCTTGAAGAATACACGTTGTAAGTGCGGGGAGGAAATGCCCGTAACTATCTGGTCGAATACGAGAAACTCGCCCGCCGCTCCGAATTCGCATAACTTGACTTGCCTCTGCACCTCTTGTATGAATTCGACGGCGGTTTCATCGGGCCGCTGACGTAGGAACTTGAATTGCGTGCGGACGCACGCTGGGTGCTGGCCCGGGTTAAAGACTCTCTCCAACAGGTCGAGGGTAGCACTGTAGGCGTCTTCAGGGGTTTCCCGGTCGGCTCCGGGTAGTTGCTCTTCATCAACCTCGCGCAAGAAACGGTTGAGGCCCTCGACGCCCAGCGCGTTCAGTAGGAGCACCTTCTTGTGCTCCGGCGTGGCGTCCCTGGCAGCGGCGTCGATATAAACCTGTAACACAGGACGCCACTGTCGCCATGGAATAGGTGGCACACCGGGGCACTGAAGAAAAGGAGGCGGAGGGATCGCAGCGTTCATCTTCAAAGGCAGAGGAGCCGGCCAAAGAGGACCGAGGAGAGACGCGGGGCAGGCCTCGTGGAAAGCAGAAAGTTCAGAATGGGGACTTGAAACTTCAAAACTTGCACACGCCGTGCTCCAGAACGTGAATTGCAGCAGAATGGGCACGGCGTTGCCCCTGTGGTCCGTGAATCCTCGTCGCCAAATGTATCGGCGATGAACAAAGGAAGTACGACGCACTCGGCGTCTCTGACGCAGTTGTCAGACTTGCATGGGCTTCATCTTGAATGGGGACTGGAAACCGAAAGTGAAACCAACACCACAACTATCATGCTTTGCGATTTTGTAATCAAGTCTTCTGTCTCCTGGGAAAGATTTTATTGCACAGTCCGTGATAATGCGTGCGAGATTACCGCTGACTTCCTGAACGCAAATCTCTGCTTGCTCGGTTAGAGCTGAATATCTGTTTTGCAGCTCTATCCTGAATTCTTAGATTTTTCCGTCTTACTGTTAGTTCATTGATCGGCTTCTTTCACACTAGCTTATGATGGCCCCTCCTCAAGTCTAACCTCTCATTATCCTCTAGTCTAGAGGAGAACGAGTTTGTTCTGCGGCAGAGTGAGATAGAGCTGCAGAACAAAAGGCTTCAATATGAAGAAAGGGCGACAGCACTTGGAAGCCCAGCGTCACCTGGAGATGACGCTGTTGCTCGAGAGCATGATGAGCATGCTTGAGCAACAAAAAGAAATGATTGCTAATCTCTCCAAATAAAATGCTTGCACTGTGTTGAAGAAAGTGACTCAGTTTTGTGTCTTCAAATAATCTTCCAGCTGTGGAGGTTCAATAGAAAAATATTGAGAGACCTGTGAGATATACATACAGGTGTGACAGTTTGCCAATGTAGCCCCAACTTTGTAAATTCTTGAAGCATTGTTGGTTTAGCTTCTGATTTTTCCGAAAATGCAGGAAAGCAAACAAACCGGCTATCTTCCCGAAACCCCATTCAACAGCTTGCCTAACTGCGCTCATTTTTTTGTTGAAAGCCCTCTGCTGCAAGGTGACGTCAGCCCCACCGTAATGTTTCAGGAGTAGTGGTTGCACCGGGCAGGCGGGATCACCATACAAACAAAAACTGTACCCTTTGATAAGTTTTCCTAGCTTTTCATTGGTCTTGCTCACCTGCAGGACACCTGAAAAATAATAAAAGCACGTAAACATTTTGCTACACATCAGGCATTTTAGCTAACAGGAGACTTGCAACTTGTCCACAGCACCTAGATTGCCAATACATATACTCCCTGTTCAGTAGAGCATTTAGTATGCACCTTTTTCTTTATATTCACAATTTCTTCATGTAGCAAGGCTAGCTTCAAAGTATTCTATTTATAAACAACATTTTTCCCCTGTTCTTCGTAATGACTGCAGCTTCATAATTGTTATTCCTGACGTACATTTTTACTGTAAACATGCTGCAGGGTTGCAAAACTGCCTTAAAGCACCCCGATGGCAATTCAGACATGTCGCCGTTTTGCCACTTTAACTTGCAGTTGTTTATTGAGGCAACAGTTCACCATTCATATTTCTGTTTCTCTATCTAATAGAGTTCATGATTTCAGTGTTTATCTTGTTTTCTTTAGCTATACCAAAAAATAGTTGTCCCACATTTGGTTTGCAGTGAAACGGCATTACAAATTGATTGCTTGTTTGCTTAGGCAGCAGGACAGCTTGTGCCTTTACTCGCTTGGTTGTAACTGCATTAGGCATTTCAGTTGCACTATATAGGAAGTGGTTTGGCTTAATAAAAGTAAGCAACATCATAAACAGACCTGCATCTTGTTGGCTGCCTATGCAAGGACTGCTCAACTGGCAAATAATGCCATTAGGGCACATGATCGACTGGTACTTAAGGGCATGAAAACGTTTGTGCCCTGAAAAGAAGGCTTTCTGGTCATTTGATGGACGGCAAATGACACGCGCATTCAATCTATAAGTAAGGAACGTCATAAACATACCTGCATCTTGTTGGCTGCCTATGCAAGGACCACTCAACTGGCAAATAATGCCATTAGGGCACATGATCGACTGGTATTTAAGGGCATGAAAACGTTTGTGCCCTGAAAAGAAGGCTTTCTGGTCATTTGATGGACGGCAAATGACACGCGCATTCAATCTATAAGTAAGGAACGTCATAAACATACCTGCATCTTGTTGGCTGCCTATGCAAGGACCACTCAACTGGCAAATAATGCCATTAGGGCACACTCCGTGATAATGCGTGTGAGATTACCGCTGACTTCCTGAACGCAAATCTCTGCTTGCTCGGTTAGAGCTGAATATCTGTTTTCAGCTCTATCCTGAATTCTTAGACTTTTCCGTCTTACTGTTAGTTCATTGATCGGCTTCTTTCGCACTAGCTTATCATGGCCCCTCCTCAAGTCTAACCTCTAATTATCCTCTAGTCTAGAGGAGAACGAGTTTGTTCTGCGGCAGAGTGAGATCGAGCTGCAGAACAAAAGGCTTCAATATGAAGAAAGGGCGACAGCACTTGGAAGCCCAGCGTCACCTGGAGATGACGCTGTTGCTCGAGAGCATGATGAGCATGCTTGAGCAACAAAAAGAAATGATTGCTGATCTCTCCAAATAAAATGCTTGCACTGTGTTGAAGAAAGTGACTCAGTTTTGTGTCTTCAAATAATCTTCCAGCTGTGGAGGTTCAATAGAAAAATATTGAGAGACCTGTGAGATATACATACAGGTGTGACAGTTTGCCAATGTAGCCCCAACTTTGTAAATTCTTGAAGCATTGTTGGTTTAGCTTCTGATTTTTCCGAAAATGCAGGAAAGCAAACAAACCGGCTATCTTCCCGAAACCCCATTCAACAGCTTGCCTAACTGCGCTCATTGTTTTGTTGAAAGTCCTCTGCTGCAAGGTGATGTCAGCCCCACCATAATGTTTCAGGAGCAGTGGTTGCACCGGGCAGGCGGGATCACCATACAAACAAAAACTGTACCCTTTGATAAGCTTTCCTAGCTTTTCATAGGTCTTGCTCACTTGCAGGACACCTGAAAAATAATAAAAGCACGTAAACATTTTGCTACACATAAGGGATTTTAGCTAACAGGAGACTTGCAACTTGTCCACAGCACCTAGATTGCCAATACATATACTCCTTGTTCAGTAGAGCAGTTTAGTATGCACCTTTTTTTTTATATTCACACTTTCTTCATGTAGCAAGGCTAGCTTCGAAGTATTCTATTTATAAACAACATTTTTCCCCTGTTCTTCGTAATGACTGCAGCTTCATAATTTTTATTCCTGACGTACATTTTTACTGTAAACATGCTGCAGTGTTGCAAAACTGCCTTAAAGCACCACGATGGCAATTCAGACATGTCTCCGTTTTGCCACTTTAACTTGCAGTTGTTTATTGAGGCAACAGTTCACCATTCATATTTCTGTTTCTCTATCTAATAGAGTTCATGATTTCAGTGTTTATCTTGTTTTCTTTAGCTATACCAAAAAATAGTTGTCCCACATTTGGTTTGCAGTGAAACGGCATTACAAATTGATTGCTTGTTTGCTTAGGCAGCAGGACAGCTTGTGCATTTACTCGCTTGGTTGTAACTGCATTAGGCATTTCAGTTGCACTATATAGGAAGTGGTTTGGCTTAATAAAAGTAAGCAACATCATAAACAGACCTGCATCTTGTTGGCGGCCTATGCAAGGACCGCTCAACTGGCAAATAATGCCATTAGGGCACATGATTGACTGGTACTTAAGGGCATGAAAACGTTCGTGCCCTGAAAAGAAGGCTTTCTGGTCATTTGATAGATGGCAAATGACACGCGCATTCAATCTATAAGTAAGCAACATCATAAACATACCTGCATCTTGTTGGCTGCCTATGCAAGGACCACTCAACTGGCAAATAATGCCATTAGGGCACATGATCGACTGGTACTTAAGGGCATGAAAACGTTTATGCCCTGAAAAGAAGGCTTTCTGGTCCTTTGATGGACGGCAAATGACGCGCGTTCCATCTGCGAAGCCTTAGCAGTTGTGGAGCGGCGCCCTTTTGGAATTCATAGCCTGAGGATAAATGTTATTCACCTGAGTACAAGCAGGTGCACGTTGACATTTGGCAGGCAACTGACTGCACACCTGAGAAAAATCTAGCAGCTTGGCGACGTCGAGCCAGACGTGATTATACACATCTCGGAGCAGGTGACCGAAGGTGCTCTCGATGTGTGCAAGCACCGCGTTTGTGCCCGACAAAAGGACTGAATAACGCCGCTCGAAGAGTGGCTCCAGTTCCCTCAGCCTGTTGGTATATGCAAGCCTCCGTGGTGTTAAGCAGAGACTTTCAGCTATGGGAATGTTGATGCCTTGCGGCGTTGACACAATTTCCAGCAGTTGGGGCGCACGATGCAACACATGCGCGTCATCCTTCTTGAACCGCAAGTACGCGCGGAACTGTCTGCTGTCCATGCCGTTGATGTCGAGGTAGCCATGCAACGAAAGTGGGTTTCAGCGCTTGTACTCGAAGACTTCCAGGCACAACAAGTCTTCGATTTCGACCACTTTCATGTCGACATCACTAAAGGATCCTCCAACACACATCTAAGCGACATCACAAGTTGGCATGTGTGTGGATAACTCAAAATATACTTGTAACAGATCTTAAAGAAAAGTGAAGTGACGGTAGAGTTACAAAAACGTTGCCGGCCGGTGCGCTCACATTAACGGGACTTGGATTGGCCCTGGAAAGCAACCGCGTTGGCTTCCGTGTGGCTATCATCAAATTGACGGGTTATTTTTCATTTCACCTAACAGTACGATAACGCATTACGAGAGCATGTCCAGGCCGCACCACGGTGGTCTAGTGGTTATGGCACTCAGCTCCTGATCCGAAGTTCGCAGGATTGAATCCCGGCCCTGGTGGCTGCATTTTGATGGAGGCGAAATGTTGAGGACCATGTGCTGTGTGATGCCACTGCACGTTTTTAAAGAACCCCAGGTGGTCGAAATTTCCGGAGGCCTCCACTACGGCGTCTCATAATCAGAGCTGGTTTGGGACACAAATCAATCACAAATCAATCGATTCATAAACTACTAATGAAATAGAATATATATTTGCTCCTCCTTGAAAATTAGTCTTCAGTGTCCTTTAATTTCTACTCTAATATTCTGTATGAGCGCTGACATCAAGAAGTCTGCCTTCTTCCAAGCCAATTCTGCTCTTAGATGTGTGTGATCATCATGACATTAGACATCATTAACAATATTGCTGTGTACTAAAAGTAGTGAAGCTTTCATTAGTAAGGTTTCCATGGGCATACTTTTTCAGAGTCCAGCAGAGTGGGTACTCCAAGTTCTGTCCATTTGGGTGCCTCATGCACGTCATCGGAGAGCCGTGCATGTGAAAGCTTGAAGCTGCATTTTGACAAACTAGTGAAGTACTTAATGCAGTGAATCTGAGGTCACATGTACATACACAGCCAGATGAACACAAGCTCTATGATGCAGCCGAAGGTTTACTTCTCTGAGGAAAGCATTTATGTTTGTGCTTAAAGGGAGAGACAACCACCCAAAACTTCAATTGAGATGAACCCACTGGCGGAAAGATTGTGTGTTGCATTGGCTCAAACAACGCCACCTTTCTTCAATAAACATGGGTTTATGTTTTTATTTCTTCATGCAAACTCTCGAAAACTGACGTCTGGTAACTCAAGTGGCAAACATACAAACTAGAGTTAGAGTGTGGTCACGTGACCTTCTACAAATTTACGCAATATTTTATCTGTTTATTAGTATCGGATGGCATGAAACTTCTGATATTATAAGCTTTTTGTCATTTACAATGTGCAGATAACCCTTCGTTTGTAGTGCGCATTAGTACTGCACGCTTCTGTCGTCACGTGCGAAAGCATGGTTTCGGATTTGGCTGGCCTGGCTTGGCTTGGCTATGGCCAGAGTGGCGGTGCCAGAGCCCGGCCATTCATGACGTAGGCGCGGGCATGTGAAAGAACACCTTACAAATACAAGAATCGCCTGGCAAATAATGCCAGCTCGTCGCACTCTCTTTTTATTTCAAAAAGTAGTTGAACAGGTCAAAGTGTGGGTGGTTAATCACAGCTACGTTCACTCCTGCAAAAGCAGAATGATGTCCGGAGGCGAGGCGGATTATCGGCATTGCGATCACTTTTCAACGTTGCTAGAGTGCGCACTCTGCCTTTTTTAGAGGCTTCTCAGATTGAAAAATTCTGCGTGCGAAATATCCACGCGCTTTTGGAAGTAGCCGCTGCAGGTGAAAACAGTACAGGGGGCGAGCTTTCCATTGCGCCATAAAAAGAAGGGTCCTTAAAGATCGGTTGTCAGTCCCTTTAAATACAGCATGATATAAAATTAAGAGCGTAGGACTTGAGCTTAGCACATTAAATGGGCATAATCTAAGGGCCACAGTGACCGCACAACACAGCCTGCTGGTGCTTGCATGACTTTCAGGATGTTGTTTAGACATGCAAGCTTGCCACCTCGAGTAATTGAAGTAAACTCTGAGCCTGGGAGACCTGAGATTTGGGAAACTTGGTGGGTGTTCATCTGGAAAACAGCGCAACAACAAGAAGATAAAAGAGAAAACGACGGGACTTCCTCATTCTCTTGCTGTTGCACTGTTTTCAAGATAATCTGCAAGCACCTCTTGCTTCAGTGACAGACGTATTGCAAAAGAGCACAGAGCATCAGTGACTGTGGTACATGCTTGTCAGTCCTGTGTTGGAAGGCCAGTGGTTATCCGATGTGTTTGCTCAATGTTATGGAAGTACGGTGGGTATAATATCTTTCTGCGTGTCATTATGAATGTCCATGCTCTACAGGAGAGTAAACCTTGTAAAATGGATGGAATTGCACAAAATCCTCTGCATGAAATGTAATGCTGCTGACCTGCCCCATTGTTGACAAAAAACTGCCTTATCATAAGCTAGATGGAGCACAAGTACTGCAGAAAAAAGTTTTTGGTCGTGTGGCGTTCCTGTGTGGATATTGTGTCTGAACTGGAGCAGGGAAGCATGCTAATTAATACGAGTTTTTAAATTGACCAAGATTAGCAGATTGAGATGGGCGTTTATCTTCAAACATTTGATATTTTCCTTGCAGCAGAAAAATGAGTACATTTGACTGCTGTAAAGTGGTATTTTTCGTCATATTTTTCTCCCTCACGGTTTGTTTACACTTCAGCCTTAACATCTCGCCTATTTCACAGCCCCTTCGACCCTGTCTCCCTCCATTTCACCTGTGATGAATTGTAGTCAAGCAGGCACTTACAAAAAATTTGGGCTTTAGTGACATGGGGTAAATATAATTTAGTTGGTTGCCACTTTTCAAAGGCTACTCTGGACCATGCATTCGGCAGTACACAAGAGGCTTATATGGTTTCTATATGCAACTGTTTTATGATTAACCTCCAGCTGTTCTGGTGCAGCTGCTGCTTGGAGATCCTTTACTGTGTTTACTGTCAAGGAATTATATGCAACAGCACAAATAAACAATTAAAGGGACTGTCTACCGTCTTTTATTGCTTTTTCTTTATAGCTATAGTGAGCGTACCGTTTGAAGTGTCCAACCTTGCAGCAGCCTCTCTGGAAAGCGAGTCGAAAATGTTAAAACGGACTTTCTCTATCTACACTTTGTCTTCAAACGGTGTAGGGATGTCAGCAGCACTGGTTACTGCACACAATGACAGTCGTTGTGACAGTGAAAGTAAAAAAAACTAGAACCACATGCAGTTCTTGCAGGATTAACATGGCGTCATTTAAATATAAAATTACTGTAATAGTCCTTTAGAGCGCACAATTTAATTTATTGATACAATAAACTATAAAATGAATAATAAATGAACACAACAGGCATTAGTAATGTTATCCCTTTGTTGCATGACAAAAATCTACGCATGTAAACACCACTTACTTTTAATTTTCTATTATAGTGCATTCAGAAAAAAGCCGAGAAAAAAGTCTTGTTGAAGTCAAAAGTTTATTTCATAAGATACAGAATGTCCACTACAGTGGACAACATGAACACCAGCTTCGATTAGTGAAAGTGGCGAGTCTTTTCAGCTGTCGAGATTTCTTGCCCGAACAAATTTATGCAAACACCAAAGTTTAGATGTGGTACCACGAGAGTCGCCAGAAACACACATGACAAAGTGAAAAAATTTGCGAGAGGTTTGAACCCCACCCCTGGGAATGCCCTTGCGCGGCACACATTACTCTTCATTGTGGAAAAGGAAAAAACACTTTTCCAGTCAATGCACAAGTACACTTTACACTTTCCGCAAAAATATGTAGTCTTGCGCTTGCAGTTGCTCATCTTACATCTTTGAGGAGTGGATGCTTGCTGATGGGGCAAATGACTGAAATTGTCGTAATGCACGTCTACAGAAATGGAGATTGCTTTGGCGTTCGTTTCACTGTTGCAGAATCTGCTGGAAATTCCGTAGAAGGTATGGCTTCTTCAGCTGTGGGTTCTTGATTCGGCTTTTATCAGCCAATTGCCACCGAATGTTTGAAGTGGCTGAGTTGGATGTTGCACTCTCCTACAAGACTGCGGTACAAAAGCCATGCATTCACAACGGCCAAATTTGTGGGGTGAAAAATAATTCATTTGTACCATTTTTTAGTCTTCAGGTGTGTTTGGTACGTTGAAAGTAGCATGCCGCATTTGTCAATGCCGCCCATGTTTTCATTGTATCTTGCGATTAGGGCAGGGCATTCTACCTCAACATGTTTCTTGTTCTTTCGGTCGAACCATTTCACCTTTACAAGTGGGCGAGTCCCATGTACGTTTGACCCTATTACAAGCCTGTTGTCGTACCATTCACACACCACGATGTTGTGGTCTCTTTCGACTTTGTAGTCATAAGAACCTCTACCTTGCTTTTTCAGCTCTTTTTTGGACATCAGGGGGCATTTGGCCATTTTATTCTTCCACATGGTACATGTTGCATGCAATCCCTTGTCTTTCAGGTGCGACAGAAGTTCTCGAGATGCAAAATAGTTGTCGAAAAAAGAAAGAAAGTACCCGAAGGTGCATTTCTGGCAAGGCGCAGCACCACGCGTCCTAACGCGCCAATTGTCACTGGTGCATCAGGTGGGTTCGACTTCAAATTGTCGCCATGAGACTCGATTTCATGAACGTATCCAGACTGACCAGCCCTGACCCATACCTTGTAGCCCCATTTTTTCGGTTTCTTCGCCTTGTAGTCTTTCAACGGGTGCCTCTCTTTGAAAGGGATAATTTGCTCGTCTACTGCCAGGCACGCCTCTGGTTCAGCCAAACTGCTGAATGTCACATTCATTTTCTCAATCATGGGATGAACCTTCTGAAGGCGATCAAAGCCATCATCGGTGCTCTTCTTTTCTAGAGCAGGATCATTGAAGTGAAGCACCGACAGTATTTCCTCCCATCGATTTAGAGTCATGGCATCAGCGACCATGTTTTGCCTGGTGTTGGACGACCAATAGGAGCGCCTAAAAGAAATATCCACAATTTACATATACATACATATGCCCAAGAACACTTCAATCTCATTTTGCGATATAACTTTCATTCTAGGGCGATTGCACATTCTGTAGCGGTTCAACTCAAATGTCAGAAGCTCAATTAGGTCCTCGCCAAACATGATCCTGAACGTCTTCAGAGGAGTTTTTCCACTTGCAGCTAGAGCTTTAGGCTTGAGCTCGTTTAGTAGCTTAGTGGATGGAGCTATATCTCTCTTGTCCCAGCGCCATACTTTTGGCTTTCCTTCTGAACTCGACGCTGTTTTACTGCGCACTGTTTTTCGGCATCACTCTCGGTGTCCACGGCACTATCGTCAGTGTCGCTGCTGTCAGCGATGTCACTCCATCTATCTATTTCTACTTCATCACTGCTGTCACCTTCACTTTCAAGGCGGTCGTCTTCACTGCCAGATGGCACGTCTTCGTCGAGCAGCGCGTTCACTTGATCCTCCGACGAAGGAAGGTCCAACAATTCGTCGATTTCAGAACCAGTTAATGGCTTCTTTCGCGTTGCTCACTGCGTCCTAGCAAGAACAAAGTAATACTGCATTACTAATATAGTAGAAACATCAGCAACCACGAATATGAAGCTACAAAAAGCAAGAGCCACATGACATACAAAACCCACACGTGAGCGGGGAATGTTCCTACCATGCATGGTGTCCACTGCAGTAGACATATTGTAAAATTTGTTCTGAAAAATTATCTTCACTTCACTAAGCCACAATATTTATGGCTCGTGACTATGAGCTTTTGCTATCGCGTGCATACAATAACACATACCAAATCGCTATTTCATCTCAGTTATAAGAAAAAAAAGTAAAGAAAACGTGACTTGCGCGCTGGAGCAGGAGGCTGCCATTTTGAGCAAGTGTGCAGAAAACCTGCGGTATACTGGTGCCAACTGGTGCGGCGAATGAAAACCCCTTTTGTCCAGTGTAGCGACCAGTATGCAGGTGCGCATCTCCGAGGCACCGCAGCTGCTCCAAAAATTCCAGAAATTTGTCCACTGTAGTGGACAGCATGCAACAAAGGGTTATAGACACTACATATTCATGTGACATACTTTACCAGTTCGTGCAAGTAGTGCGTGAAGTACACATATTGCAGTCGACAAACCAGTGCATCAATGAAGTTCATACATTTTCTTACTTGAATAATTAGGGATTCCTGTTTACTCTTGATAATCAAGTGTGCTTCATTTAATTCCACTTGAATGTAGTAACTGTGTGTAGGCCGCAGGATGTAGGTGTCACCTTCTCATAGGACGTATGAAATCTTCTCATCCACCAGGGTGGAAATCTTTTCAGTCTTCCCAAGAACAGGGATCTTAATCTCTAACAGCAGTGCTGGCTGCCCTGCTCAAAAAACACTATCCGGGCTGAATCCCAACCACGGCATGGCTGGGTTGATCACAAGGCCCAACAACGAAACTGTTTCAACAGTTTTTTGCACATATTCCTGCAATGCCAGGTTCTTGCAGGATTTGCCATGACGTATGGCTGCGTTGCCTTGAAAATTGTATGTCAGCATGGTGACAACTTTTTTTTTCCCACATTCGTTCCTCACTGGGCTGAAAACCTGAAAAGGCTGTGGCTCTTGCTTCCAGTAATCCGCAGCAGCCTTTCCCGCTGACATTTAGAATTATCCTGGCCTGCTGTCAACGAGCATATTTCTGCTGCCTGGATTGGTGTTACAACTGACGTCCGGTAAAATGCCGCTGCATCTTGGCTCAGGTCTTCCATTGTTGAACGGTATAATTTCAAGCGAGTGCACTCTTTGAAGGCCACCTGGTGATAAAGAAGGTCTTAGTACATCTGTACTTTCTTCCCAGAACTCATGTGTTCTACTAGCAAATAGGGCTCAGACTGAGGCTCCAACTCGACGTCCATGTTCACTTTTTCTTTGTCTTCAATATCAAAATCGTTCCCTTGAATGCCTGGCCAATGAACTGTGGAGCAGCAGCAATTAGTTGTTGTCGTATCTCCTGCAAGGTATCACTGCCCAGCCAAAGCCTTGGTTTCGCTTTAATACCCCTGTCACACGAGG
>CM023484.1:84884897-84920586 GCA_013339685.2 Hyalomma asiaticum
TCGTTAGTGCTCACGGGTGGCCATAGCGGGCGAATCGATGCTTCCCATCGCTCCATGCCAAACAGCTGATCACCGCATTTCTCCATGATGTCTGTACTGAGCCTGAGCCTCTCACTGTGCGCGCTGCATGCCGCCGTCCGAGATTGCGTCGCGGCAATCTGAGACCAAGCCGCGATCATGATTAGGCTTAGCTGCGCCAGCCTGCGCAGCACGCGGCAGCGAGAGTGAGGGAACTGCGACAGCACGGAGGAACTCAACATTGCGATTAATGATGTTACCGCCGCTTGCACGCGGCTACGCCCGGCAACGTGCGACAATTTTGTAGGGACGCGGGAGTTTTGAACCGGCGCGCCAAACGCCTTGAGACATCGCGGATCAAGTGAAGCGGGAAAGCCACAGCGCGGCCGTTCGAGGGACTGCAGGGGTCCAAAGTTCGGGGTCCGTTTATTAGATGCGAAGCAGCTCTTTGGCTAGCCTGTGTAACGTTCTCGCTTTGTGCGTCCGTACGGCGAGGGCGAGGGCAACGCGCTGCCCTCGCCGCAGGTGTTGGAGGGGTGGCAAGTAGGTCACGCCGCAGCTGCGCGTTGACGTCACGCTCCCTTCGCAGTGCGCGCTGACATCAATCTCTCTCTCGCCTGCCGCGCGCTCGCCGCAGCTGCCGCCTCGTCCGTACGCCCGCAACACCTGCCGCTAGCGCCGCTCGCTCCGCTACCGCGACCGACAAAAAATTAACACCATCTTCCCAAAGGGAACCCTGATGGGATGCGAAGCACCCGCGTTAGCGCCGTTGAACCCGTGACGCCACCCGTGCGCAACGGTGTGCTTCGCATCCCATCAGGGTTCCCTTTGGGAAGATGGTGTTAATTTTTTATGCGAGTGCTTTCATTACGCGAGTGCGGCATTTGATTTTGAATGTGAAAAGGTTGATTACTATAAGGGCTTTTTTTTTTTCATGGGTGCGCGTTACAATCGATGTTTCACTTGCTTTTTTTTTTTGGTCCCAGCGGGTGCGCGTTACTATGGAGGGCGCAGTAGAATCGAGTAAATAGGGAAATCTCCTTGATTCCGTTTCTCCAAACTTGGGAGGTATAATTTCACTACTCGCGGTTTCCGAACCATTCAGACTACCGCCGTGATGCCGCGTGCCGCGCGAAAGATTGAAGCATAAAAGTTTCATTGTTTTGCCAGCTCAGCTGAGATATTTTTTCGATTTCATGACAACGAAATTTTTTCCGCGCACCGTCAGTTTCGTTGTAGCGAGAGTCGACTGTAGTACCTGAATGACTTTCGGCGGCGAGGGCGGGCATTCAGGCGCCTTAACAGAAACTGGTGTCCCCGTATACAGAGACAAGAATAGAAACCAGGAGGTCGCATTGTGTGATGGTTAAGCCTTGTGACTGAATTTCGCGTTCCCTGAGGTGAGCACCTACGGTCGCTAAGGCGCACCATATCACGTGTCGTTGCCGTCTCTATATAGACAGGCACCTCCCCTTATTTTTTGCACACAGTCAAGGCCGCTGGATGAAAAGCTTTTCGTCCAGCGGCCGGGACACAGTAAAAGCAGAGAATGCTTGGAACGGCGCTGCCTTCAGGGCAACTAACCCCCTTTACACTGTTCCCTAGCCTCACCGCGGCGCCGCGGGACCCAGATGCAGCGCTTTTGCCGCCGTCTTCAGACCGTGAACAAGAAATATTGAGCAAGAAATCGTGTACAAGAAATATTCACGATTACAGCTTATATGCCTTGAAGTTTCGCAGTGCAAAATACATTATAGCATTGCAAAAGAAACGCACCGTCCGCAAAAGTTTTTTTTTGTTATTCTACTTGTGGCGCCACCTATGGAGATAAAAGACAACAAGCAAACTCAAAATCGACGGCTCCCAAGATTTAAACTTAATTTTTAAGCCATACATCCTGCCCATACAGCCGTTCGTGCTAAGCCTACTCAAGTAATTGAGGAATGTTCTCGGAAACGGTGCAGTGTAATCCTGAGTGCGCTGATGACGAAGCATCTGTAGACAAGTACAAGGGCCAATTGGGATCTTAAGGTTCACACAGATCGATCACGATGATGGCTGAATATATTTGAGGCGGGCCGCACCTGCCTGGGCAGCTGCGAGGACGCCCTACTACAGTGCCTAGAAACATACTATAGCCCAACGTTGCTAAGGGCGCCATTGCTCCTGCGAAAGTCGCTGCGAGCCGCGCGCTGATTGTCTCCGCCCTTCCAGCAGCTTCTGGCGGCGGCGTCGATATCAGGACTGTCCAGTGATGTCGGCGTTTCGGCTGCCGCCATTGTCAGCGTCGACGCAGAGTGATGGCGGAGAGAGAAACGGCAGAAAACGGCGGAAAAAGCGCTCCATACGGTTCGAGTTTAAGCATGCGGTGCGGTTCGAGAGATGCTGGCGCAAGCGCACGCTGCGGCTGTTTGCATATGCTGCGAATACGACAACGTCGGCGAGAAATCTTAATAAAAAGGGTTCATGCCATTAACCACGTCGCTATTGCTTGACTATACTCATAAGCTTCCTGGCCCAAAAATAAAAAGAATAAAGAAAGGAGTGAAAGAAAACGCACGTGCGTTAAAGGGACCCTGAAACTGTTTTGACGATTTTGTGCAAACAAGGTGATCCGGTAGAGCGGGCAATTAGGACCATTGGAGGACAGATTTCAGCGCTGTGCGTAAAGTGGGTAATTTACAATAAGGTTTTGAACACGCGTATCGCAAAAGATCGCAGCGGCTCGCCAAAATGCGTTTTCAAACGCCCCCGCCTATCGAACGATGGAATGGGAGGCCGCTGATTGCCCCCCTGACAAGTGACGTGCACGTAATTTTCTTGTTGCTAGTAGCACTGAGTGTGCCTCTTCTTTTGCCGAGTGCATGAGTACCTAGAAAGCCAGACTGCCCCACACGCACCTGTACTGCTTCCGCCACTTACCACATGCGGAAAAAATAATTAGCACGGTAAAGTGGCCGGGAACAGCTGGTTTACCATACGAAGCGCATGCAGAGCAACGCGCTTTAGGGGGTTGGCTCGCGACGCCCTCGCGCGGAACGCGCCGTCGTCCTGTATAGAAACAGATCCATTGTAGTCGTGGCAGCTGCTCAGGCCGTAAAAGAGGGAGCGAGCGCGCGCGTCCAGACCGGCCGTGCCCAATCTAACTGCAAAAACGTGCTCCTACAACGCGCTCCTTCGTTTCAGCCAACGGTATCGTCGCGGCATCTGGCGGCGTGCACACGAGTCGCCGGCGCTCAATTACAGAGGCTAGCACTGCCGAGGCCGCCGATCTCAGTAAAGGTATCGGGGCGCTATGTCGCTGCGGAGGGCTCGGCAGGGCGGCTGACGCGGGAGGCGCACTCGTCGCTAGCGCGCACTCCACAGCTCATCGAGTTGAGGAGGAACAGCAGTGGTAAGGAGGAAGGCAGCAGAAAGAAGCTCATAGCTGCCTTAGCGCATGGTGCTTCGCTTTATTTATGGCGTGAACGATTTCACAATTGGGCTGCCTAATCAGTGACGCAATGTCAAAAAAACGTTTCAGGGACCCCTTAAAAAGTGGCCGTTGGTCATTTGAAGACAAGCGTGAGGGTAGGCGTATGTGCGTTGTTTCGATGCGTGCGTGCATATGGGTATCGTGACATACCTGTGGCCAGTATATTATTATTATTAGTATTATTATTATTAGTTTATGTAGACCTAAACAAGGACAGAGGAAGGGATTACAGCTGCCGCGTAAAGGCGCGCAACGCCAGCAGCGCCTGAAGGCCTGAAGAGGAGTGGACATCCGGCGTTTCCGGCGTTTTCGCGGCGCTGTGGTTAATGTTCGTGCAAATATTGCCATGCGGAAACATCCAACGCAGGATAAGTCCTTCGAAAGAGTGATATGAATATCGCAGTAATTGATCGGACCTTTTACAACCGCTAGCATCCACGACTTAGTTGAGTTTGTGTGTCTGAATGTGTTTTTCTGTGAATTTTTGAATGGAAAATATTTTTAACTGCAAATGAGTGCTCAGAGCACTTTGTGTCTGCCCTGTTAAATTCAATCAGCAACTCATTTGCAATAGCATCTTTCCTCGCACATTGCTCGTTTAAGATATGTGCGTTTTTTCTGAATCCTTCAATGCTTGTTTTCATTTTTTCTGGTAGTCACTTCGCCCCCCAGTCTTTTTAGAAGTTGTAAAGGTCGCTACGTAAGAATATTCACGAATGCCAGAGCTAGCTTTCTTATCAGTGAAAAAACCAAGAGAAATTTTGTATAACGTGCGACGAGGCCTGAAAGATGGCGCTTTCAGAATATTCCAGCTTTAAATGGAGCATATTTGCAAGCATAGCTTTCTTCGAAATATAACTTAAAGAAGAAACTTTGTCGAATGTTGTTTTTCTTCATGCCACTCAGTACGCAATGGCGTATTGGCCGCAAGCACTACAACAGCAGTGAATAACTATATGCCCTATGACACTAAATTTGATTCAAGAGTGTTCAAACCTTCAGAGACTGCACTGGGGACGCGTACCTCCATTACGAACAAGTTTCTGGTCCCACAAGGCATTTCTATTGCTCTACAGCAACAAATAAATGCAGCCGACGCCGCAGCTTCTGTGCGGACAGGAGAACGGTGGCACGTACTCTACGTCGGTCGCGCCCATGGCGGCGGCAGCCTGCAACTCTGTCGATGGCTCTTTCTTGTCCTCTCTGCGTTTTTACAGGCACGAAATAGTAGGGGGGTGGGGGGGGCGTATGCGCCACATGTGATTTAATGTTACCATGCCAGCTTATCGCTATCAAGACCAACCGAAGTACGCAGTTCTGATATTTTTATCAGAACACACTTTGAGTAAGTTACGCAAGAGACAAACACAGCGTGTGTTGTAGCGTACGTCACAAATGTACACAGAAGCAGACGCAGAAGGCAACTTAGCACGAGTTAGGCGGGTGGGAACCGAACCGGGGTCCACAATGTGGAAAGCAAGCACCTACCACTCGTCCTAGGCGGCGTCTTCTATGCGCTATACTTATCGCAAATAACCGTTACTTCAAAAAATTATTCCTGTGAGATGCACGTAAGCCCACCTTAGCGTGCAATTTCCTTGTGAAATACAGACATCTATGCACTAACGTCACTGCCGTCGTCACGTCTTACCATGACATACGCCATCTAGTCGCCGCAGTGCTTTCGAATTGGCTCGTAAAACTGCCCTCCTTACAGAATCACTCAATTTGCACAAAGATGTCGATCACACTTATACTTGGTTGAATGTCAATCAATTCGGCATACACACATTTCTCGCTGACTGCTTTGCATAACATCGTCTCCGACAATGCGTGAAATCTGCAGAGCTGTTTTCCATCACATAATGTATGGAGCACTCATTTGAGAGTTAGCGGAGTCTCTCTAGAACAGTCCAGGTCGGAGCTAAAGGGTACATTGCGGTGTTGGCGCCACTGATGACAATTTGTTGTGCTAGTTGACACCAGTCATATACTTTCATCAAAAAGCCCTGTAAAACCGATTGGCAATAGATTCTTTAGAGGTGCAAACTGCGGAAAAGAAAATATGATATGCGTGTTTGTAGATTTGAAATCAACGATTTTACGGTGGCAATTTCCGATGCTGTTTTTACGGTGCCCTACATTTATTTGCTGCAATGTGTTGTTACATTAGGACTCACAAGTAAGATCACAGTGAGTCTACCATTCGAAGCCCTGATGAATATTTTGCTCCAAGGTTTTCATTTACAGTTGACGCTAAATGATGCTCGGAAAGATCTGCTAATGCCTCTGCGACGACACATTGTAATTTACGTCGCCCTTATAAAAAGCGTTTACCTTCATAAGGAAGTGCGTTAAAATTGTTTTTCTCATCGTACTGGCAGGAAGGGTGTGAAATAAAGTATCTTACGCGTTGCGATTCTTACGGCCAATGCCACATTACAGTAAATGTTACGGGAAAAGACTACACGGAAATTATGGTGAAGTCCACCTGCAAACTGTGATGGAATAATTGAGAGCAGTAGCGGCGGTTTCGCAGGAGAAATTAAATTCACTATTTCTTGCAGCGGTCTTAACGTACATGTTCTGTTTGCTCCAACGTTAAATTAGTCACAAAGAACACTACCTGCCGAAACGGCTCCGCCAACTGCAAAATTGTATTGTCACGGTATATACACGGAGGACGCTTTCAACAGCAGTCGCATAGCTTCACAACACTCATTCTAAGCACTGTAATCATTATACACCTTTATCTCAAGTGCTGCTGGCAACGCTACACCCGGTTATTTCAGAATATGTTACGGAGTCACTCATTCAGACAGAGATTAACTGGAAGCAGTGGGACGTCGGGGGTTTTGAAAGTTATACAAACACCGGTAGAATAATGACACCTGTAGTTTATTTGCGATATGTACCGCTGAGAGGCCTAGTATGTACAGAGCGATATACCCGACTTAATATTGCTGGGATGGAAGAGGGGAGGTTGTACATGTGTGAAGGAAGAAGGCGGAGGGGAGGGGGGGGGGAACGGAATTGCGGGTTTACAAGTTCCTGTGGACAGGGATGGCAGCAAGTGGGGACTCATGTCAAAACCGAGGCGGCTGAAGAGGGACACACCCAGGCCACCAAGAAGAGTCCATGTTAATTTTCATCCTTTAAGCCTCCGACCGCTGCTACAAAGGCTGCAAAGTCTGCAAAGTAACAATTTTGGGAGTCATCTTCAGTCTCCATTGGCTTTACACGCTTGCGTGGTAGAGCCGGGAGCATATCGTCGTCGGAGTCACTTGAAGCTTCCCTTGGTGATCTGAGTGCCACTGCGTAGCCGCTTGGTCCGGCAACAGCCTCTTGCTCTGCAAAAGAAGAAAAAAAGAACAAGGGAATAAATAAGCTGTAATATAGAGGGAATGAAGAAAGAACTGTTTAGGATACCGGAATTATTTAAACGATCTTGAAAAAAAAAAGTGAATTTATTGCTTCAACAGGGGATAGGAAACACTATAAATTATTCAGCCATCGTACGTCTAAGCACTATTCAGCACGAGCCGTAATTGAGCCAGTAGTAGTCAGTGGTCAGAGAAGACGAGTAAGAAGTAGCGCGCCTAGTGTGCAAGTAAATGTCGTAGTTGACGAGAGGTGTCGTAGTCGTGCGTCCTGCTATTGCTCTTAATTGCACCGTGTAAAGCCTGTGCTAAATGTGAATAATGACAGTGGTGTAGTGGTTACGGTGCTCGGCTGCTGACGTTAAGGACACGGGTTTGATCGCGGCCACGGCGGTCGCATATTCAACTGGGGCTAACGCCCTAGATATGCGTGTGCTGCGCATTTCGTTCCCTCATATATGGCGAGCCTCTATGCGATATCGTGGTTCTTGCCAGTAAAACTCCAGAACTTGATATTGAAGATGAAGGGCATTTTCTAAAGGAACTGACTGCTCTTGGCAACTTCCAGCTTTGCGGGTTTGTTAGTATGACAACTCTGGATAACAGCGCATATAACGCGGGCACACAAACAAGGCGCTCGCCGCTTGTGTCCCCGTTTATTAGAGTACGCTGGAGTATCTTCATACCACGGCGCCAAGCATTTTGTCAAGCAGAATTTTACCGCTTTTTGGACGGGTCATGAGATCACTGAGAACAACCGGGCATTTTTTTCCGCACGGTAACTCCGAACAAGCACGATGTCTTCATCAAATTAAACACATTATTGCTGCTACCTATCGACGAAATAGCGAGTAAACAAAAGAAGCCTTTTTATTTTAGGCACAGATGTTCGCAAACTGACGTCTCGTTTTGACCCATATCTCATTTTACCCCGCCCTACCCTACTACAAAACGTCACCGCTTGAGATCGCATATGCTAGGTCATGTCTTTAGTTCGTAGAAGTCATTCACGTAGTAAAAGAGCTCCATCGAGTCGTTATTGTCTCTTTAAGGTACGCACAACAAGAAGAGCACCCGGGCATTCATTTATTCCGGGAGCTCTTCCTGTTGTGCGTACATTAAAGAGAGAAAAACACCGAGAGATACTTTACGTCAAAGTAACCAATAACCGACGTCAAAAGAGCGTTGCTTTATGTCAGAGCTGGCGGTTTCGGTGATGGTACCTGTTGTCTGTGTCAACTTGAGATATGTGGCGCCCTGTATAACCTCTTCGGTCTGTTTTCACTTGTTTTTTCAATTAGTGCATTTCTCTTATAACCGCTTATTCAAATGTTTTTCTACTTCGCTCCCATACCTTCTCTCCCCTTTTTTAACACCGCTCATATAACAAAACATCAGGCCCATGCCACATGTACTCCGAAAGACACCCATGGATTCTTTACTAGTCACACTTCGTCATTTTTCTTTCTGTACTTTTTTTATTATTTGTGGCTTGCCTTACCGTATCCGCCGCCACAGCGCCCCCCCCCCCCCCCCCCTTTCTCTTTTGGAGGCCGCTTTCAACTGCGGTGGCGTTCTTAACCGCTACAGTCCCCAAAATGAGCAACCACTGAGGGCCATGTCTCTTACTGCACATGTCGTTATGCTGAGGGTGGCTATCCCAGGATCGCCTGGATGCAGCACGCCAAACATCACTTTTTTTTTTTCAGTGCTTTTGTGGAGCCCGTCACATGCCCATCACCCCTGTTTTTTTTTTCCGCCGCTTCCTCGCATTCGAAGAAAAAATTTTTTGACGCCCCTCTGCTCCCTCCCATCTCCCCGCTCACTTTCGCCAACCGCTTATAAAAAGTTATCATAAACGGTTTCCGCCCTTTGTCTTATGCTTACATAAACGAACAGAAGGAAAAGAAATATTGTCTTCATAAAGTTCAGGCTCTGACCGAAACAACGTCGACCGATAAATGGAATATTACGGAAGTGCTACATCTCACACTATATATATGTGTGTGTGTGTGTAACCTGGTTTAGGACGGAAACCACAGCCCGAAAAAGAACAGGAAATGTTTTTCTCCAAACAAACGCGAGGAGGGCAATGTACCCTTCACCAAGGACTGGAGAGCAGGACTTGTCAACACTTGGCAAGGGGATTTTATGGGTACGACAACCCTGAGTTCTTTTGTTCGAAAATTTCACTGTTGGGCGCACGAAGGGCTGGCCCCTCATATTGGTATCCCTTCAGTTATGTTTTTCTTGTTCGTTTTCTCCTTGATGTGGATTGAAGTCCCGTCAAGGAGATGATCGACGTCGATGAAGCAGGAGGCAGGTTGGATGTAATGAACTTGAAGGTATATTGTAGCAAAATATTTACAGTCATATGTACATCTTGCCGAAGCACACTGATGATAACATAGACATCAACAGCGTCTTACTCTTCTACTTAACTTTTCTTAAGTTAGAGCCTAGAACACTGTTACTACATACAACGAACTTAGTCTCACTGTTCAACCACCGAGTGGTTACGGCCCAGACAGAAGTTGCATCGTACGGAGTCTTACTGATCGATCAGTTAAGTGATTACAGCCTAGACTGAAGGGAAACGAATCCCGTCCAGTCTTTAGTACCTTGCGGTAACAAAGAAAGAGGGGAGGTGGCCACTGCTGGTCCGCCTCAACCTTCCGTCATCCAATCTGTTTATCCTCAGATTAAGCCACTCCCTAGTGGGCTGTCCCTAATCTTGACAGCAGCGTCTTTGCAGTTTAAACAAACATTTTGGCATTCTTTCCCATCATGGCTCTCCCTCTCCTTATCCCACGCTCTCAGATATTCTCACAATCGAAATATCGGTATCGTAGCAGCCCTGCGGCATTCGGGCCATCTCCCACGCTCATCCAGTCGAACCCTGTCGTTCCAGGAAACACAGCGTGTCTTCGCCTTTCCCGCAGTTCGGACCTTGCACTGCTGGGACTCAACCCTTTGTTCCAGTCGGCGCGCCGAGAGCGCATGCCGGTCGTTAAAGAATTGGTTGGGCCAAGCGCATTGTCGCTTCAAGCGAGGGCGCACTTCTCATGCATTGTCCTCCTACGCGTCCGAGCTGCTCTTCCCCGAAACGGCCACTGAGGGGACAGGTACGGCCGCGCAGCCGCGACCCCCCCGAGCGACGTTCAGCGAAAGGGAAGGGTCTCGTACCAGGAACCCCTGGGGGCCAGCGTGGGAGACCAGCCGCTCAATGGGAGCAGTTTGCTTTCCATTGATAATTGCTGTCCAAGACCATGCAGAGAGAGAGCCGAGAAAGAAGCTTTGTATAGCGTACGGTGCTACGCCGTTCCTTCTGCACGATCGCCTTATGAGCGGCAACATAACACCTTCCTTTTCTTGGCTCCCCACACTCTGCTGTTCTCCAGACGCCCCGGCAGGAAACACAAAAGAATGCAGGACCGGGCAGGAACTTTTTGTAGGATACTGGGGCACCTGCTGTCATAGAGGTGACAGATGCGCGGCCCGGGACAAGGTATTATGCGGCCACAGCAGGGCCAATCCAATACCCAACCTTGCTTGTTCTGTCAGCCAGGATGTACACTCAGCCGTTGTTGTCGCAGACGCCAGTGTATTGGAACGCGCTCGACGATGGCGTGATAGACAAAACAAACAAAACCCAAACACTGCGCGCCCGAATACAGCCGTTTGAGAGGTTTGTGGTAGTGTGTAGGATAACCGAATAGTCGACACCAGGTTCTTTCAACCAGTTGGAGCCACGTCGTGCCAGTAAAAATTGGCACCGATATTACGTCCACGCTGCAAGTACACACAACGCTTTCGCAGCCTACAAAATGCAAACGAGGCGCTTCGCAGTCACGACAAAATAGGGCGTCACAATATGGATAGATTAAGTGAGGAATTCTTGCAGACGAAATTATTTGACCATTTGCAAAAATCTGTAAGTTGGCTATTCTGCAAGGAAGTCTCCCAGCTGGAAACTTTCGTATACAGATTGCTTTCCTGCCCTAAGCGCGTTCACGTCTGCCCACTCCATCCTACGTGCACGAGCACCGCGAAAGCTTCTCAAACATTTTGCCAGGAGGCAGAAGTCTCCCAGCGAGTCCAAGGATTTACAAGCGAAAGAAAGAAAAGGCAGGGGCGGGCGCTAGGCGGGGTGAATGGTGTGACGAATATGCAGGTGTGCACGCGCTTAGAGCAGTACCGCAGTCTGTGGCAGAGAGCTTTTAGGTTAGGAGACTTTCTTGCAGGAAGGCCAACTTACAGATTTTGGCAAACGGGCAATGAGCTCTTTTTCGACAGGAGACGTCAGGAAAGAATCGGAGGTTCAATACTACGATTCATTTTCCCATATATGCCTCAGATTTATAAACAAATGAAAGCCGGAGTGAAAACGTCTGCCCGGGACATTTGCTTCATACAATAAAATGCAAAGCAGTCCCGCAATCCTCGCATAAGTCTAACCAAATTTGGGCACGCTAGAGCTTTTGAAAGTGCCCATGTATTCCCTAGGGGCACTCGCACTGGTGAGCCCGCCTTTGTTTTCCCATATAAGCTTTTTACCATGTTACTCCTCAACAGCCGAAATACGGATGGCTCATGGCAAAGTTGCCGAGATTGCCAATTATGGGTTCCGTGGCATCGTGGAGACTCGGACGGAGCTGCGGCTGCGACGCCTTCGCACACACCGTACCCACAAAATATTCGAATTCAGGTTATTGCGGAAGAGGAGGCTAAGGTGGGGGAACGTAGAGGCGCGAGTTGACACTGCACCTGTTTTTGTGGCGGTCCTATGTGTGCCCGTTCATGTGCGCTTATACAATGGCGCACTGAGTCGGATGGCGAGGGAGCGCATAAGTTGCGATCATTTTTTTTTTTTTCGTTAAGCTGGCTAAGAAGTTATGTGCGCAAACTACGCTACGACAGAAATTACGTTTGCAAATACGGGTACAGCGACCGGGAAACAGCCAGCCATTTATGGGGAATATTTTATTTTTGATATTGCTTCCGAAACATGCATTCTGCGCGCCGAAATCAATGGTACATAAAAGCACCCGCTTTCAATCTTTCCTATTCCATATACTATCTACACTTCATGCCGTCATTAGATGTGCCGTTTAGTGTAAAGGGTACATCTATTGCTAAAAATCACTTCATGCACGGTGAGATGCGTCAAAAATCCGCATGGCGTCACGTCCATACGGATTTTGGGCGCATTGCATTGCAGTGTAATGCAGTGTATTGCTTTACGCTGCATTCATCGTGAGGTACGCACGCAACCTGCATGGCGTCGTGCCCAATTCCGCAACTTATCAGGAAAAGATAAATGACTCACCTCCATGCTCTGCCATTTCAAGCTCAGCTGCTTCATCCTCTACTTTTGAAGGTCCCACATTTGCTGGCACAGCTCTCCAGCGCGCAGCATCCGCTGGTTTCTGCATGGGTCCGTGGCGGGCCATGCGCCGCACACGTTCCGTAGGCCATACGGCTTCAGCCACGTGGTCTCCGTCCAGCTTGGGCAGCACAAGCCTCGCGGCCATTGCGAAGTATTCGTTAGCGAGAGCTGGATGGTGCCGACGCGGATTTACGATGGCATCGCGAGCCTTTCGAGCCACGCCGTTGAGGAAGAATTGCCGTCGTAGTTCCAGGCCTCCCGAGTCATTCTTTTTCATCTTCGCAACCGACGCAAAGTAAATCTTCTCGGCCATGATGCAGCAGGGATTGTAGCACGTGTCCCGAGCGAACGACGGATAGCGACAAGGTAGGTACGGGTAGCGACTGCTGCAGCCTTAGAAATCGTGTCAAGCGCCCTCTACAACTGGGTCCGGCTTCCTTCAAAGTAGTCACAAGCTCTCGGTTCCTTGCACGCGCAGAAGTGTGTTGTACCACGGGATACTGGTTGAAAACGATGGCTCACACTATGGGCCCAACCACTACCTGCCTGTTGTGCCTACCCTCTCTGTTTTGACACAAAGAAGATGCCCTTGAGAACTGGTTTTGAGGGCAATCTGCTGAAGCGAGAAGGGGTTGTCTCCTTTCTACTTTTCTTTCTTTCGATTCCGCAGCTGTGTGTTTCGGTTGAGGTGCCCCTGCTCAAAAGAGCCTTACTGTGAACACTGAGTCAATTTCCCTTTCCTAAAGAATTTCTTCCTGGCCTATAAAAAGACCCCATTCCAAGAAAGAACACCAACGCCCTCATCCCTTTTCAGCCCTTGTCACTCATCCCTTCAACAAGCTCATCGGTAATACTGGGCCATTTACGTTTACTATCATGGGGAGAATTGGAGAGGGGGAGATTGTTAACAGAAGGAAAGGAAGGAAATTTGCTCTTCGCCCTCATTTCCTTACTTTCCTTCTGTTAAGAATCTCCTGTTCTTTCTTTCTCCCCGTAAGAATAAAAGTAGAAGAGCTCAGATACAAAGCACTCGCATCTACCTTTCTTTCGCTTGTGCCTTTATCTTTCTACATCCCAGAACTCGCTATGGGAGGGCAAGCTCCCGAAGAAATCTTCGAAAAGCTTTTGTGGGGTGCACGTGCACCCCCACTGGAACGTTGTGTGAACGCCCTTGAAGCAGAAAAGCTATCTATGGACGAGACGTTTTAGATGCAGAGCATCTAATAGCGGGGGCCTGTCACTCGTCGCCGTCCGTCCGCACCGCTCCTCATTCTCTTCACGCCGCCTGTGCGACAACGCGCGCTCGTACCCTCCTATCTCCTCCTCCTCTCCACGCCGTCTGCGCGCTGGCGCGCTTGCCCTCCGTGTCTCATTCGACAGCTGTACGATAAAGCGCGCATGCGCGCCTTTCTCGCATTCTCCACGGCAGTTGCTTTATACAGGGGCCGGACGCTTCGACTAGTTTCGGTATTCTGAATAAAGCGTCCGCCATTGTTTTGGTAGGAAGCGAAAATTCAGCAACGTTTGCATGTGTGGCTTTATCTTTGCAACCTAAGCATGAATAAAGTAAAGTTATGCAATTATGTGTAGAAATAAAATGTGTCCTCGGATATTTTCTTTTTTTAACATCCTATATATTTATCCAGACGCTGCATTCGTGGCGCCGACGTGCGGCGCTTTCGCTCTTATCTCTTCTGCTGCCACTCCATCCGTCTGCTTCTGCCGTTTTCACTGTGCAGGTGTGGAATTTCTTTGAAGTGCCTTGAAAGTGAACAGTTCGGTGTTTGTGAGTACGAACGCGCCCAAACTGTCGCTGAAACTAGGAAAAGGACACGAGGCGTGCTGCGGTGCTTTTTGGTGCCACAACTCGGGAAGAAACAGCGCAGCGAAATTTTTACATTTCCCAGCGGTCGAAAGGTAAGTACACTTTTTGTTCGGTACGAAGAAGAGAGGGCTATCCTTATCAAATCAGCTACAGGGCGAACCGAAAGATTGCTGTTGGCGCTTTACAGTGGTTTTTTTTTTGTTTTGGCACTGTGCATTTTTCATTAATGCAGCAAGCATATAAAGCTACTGGTGGACAGTTTCTCGTGAGCCGATTGATACCAGCTCACGCGCAGACGGAAATTTCGCTTCGCTATCGGCTTTGTTAGCGGTGGCTCGTAATTTCTTTTTCTTCGAGAAGAAATCGTGCAAAATATGTTCGCTGAATGCGCTTCTTCGACGAATTGGTTCGGCTTCAGATCATTCCGACGACCAGTTCCTTGTAGCGACTCTACCACATTTGAATGCTTAAGAAATAAGCCCCCAAAATCATTCACGTAGCAGTGACTGCTTACATTCCGTGTAACGTGAAGTTCGCGTTACCTGCGCTGAGGCGAAGCTGCGCTTTGCTTTTGAACGTGTGACACATTCTTTTCTCCCTTTTTCGCACTCTCTATATTAGTGTCGCTTTTACGTGTTATTTATTGATTTCCAAGGTGATATGTTTCATTTTCTAGGTGTGATGTAGGGCGAGAGAGAGAGAGAGAGATGATGGGCGGAAGGCAGGGAGGTTAACCGGAAAAAAAATATCCAGTTTGCTACCCTGCACTGGGGAAGGGGTGAAGGGAGACAGAAAGGGATGGAAGAGAAGAATAAAGGGAGAAAGAGAGAGGTCAAATCGCGCACACACACAAGCACGGCGTGTGTCAGAGGCGGTTAATGAGGCCCGTTGCGCGCAAAAACTTGAGCACAGCCTTCGTAGCTTTCTGCTGCGAGACACTGTCTGTCCGGCATTCCAGTATGGTTTGCTCGGACAGCGGTCGACCATCAAGGCGTGACAATTCTGTGGCGAGAGTCTGTCGCTGGGAGCAGTACCCAGGGCAATCGCAGAGGACGTGCACAATTGTTTCCTCGTTGCCGCAGTGAACACAGGCAGCACTGTCTTCCAGCCCAATGCGACAGCCGAAACTTCTTGTAAATGACGTGCCTAGCCACAGGCGGCAAAGTACGGTAGTTTCACAGCGGGTAAGCCCACGCGGAACTCGAAGTTGTAGTGATGGGTCGAGGCGGTGTAGACGGGTATGTAGAAGACCAGGGGTGTTCCACTGCGCTATAATCATGTCACGCGCAAGCGAGCGAAGTTTTCTTACTACATCCGTTCTTGACAGTGGGATGGCTTGCAGCACTCCAACTTCGTGGGCATGTTTCGCAGCATTATCTGCGTGCTCGTTGCCGATTATGCCAGAGTGGCCTGGTAGCCACTGAAACGTGATGTCATGGCCTTTGTCAGTTAATTGGTGATAGAGCTGTCGTGTTTGAAGCACTAATTGGTCTTGCGGCCCGCTACGTAAGGCCGATGAAAGGCACTGAAGGGCTGACTTGGAATCTGTAAAGATGGCCCATTTCTGTGGTGGCTCTCCATCGATCACGCAAAGTGCGGTGCGTAGTGCCTCAAGCTCCACGGCTGTCGATGTTGTGCCATGAGACGTCTTGAACAGTACATCTACTGCTTTGGCAGGGAAGGTCACAGCTCCTGCAGATCTGCCTGCTGCTGTTGAGCCATCAGTGTAAAGCTGAAGATGATTCCTGTAGTCCTCATGTAGCATTAATAGAGACAGCTGTTTTAAAGCCGGCGGTGAGAGCTCCGCTTTCGTCCGAATCCCTGGCACTGTCAGCCGGACCTTTGGACGGGTCAAACACCAAGGAGGCGTCGGAAGTCTCTCAGCAGGAGTATAATTCTTTGGGAGGCACTCGCGGAATGCCGATATCCTCTTACAAAAAGAGGCACTGGGCCGGTCTTCTGGAAGCGAGGCAAGGTGGTGAGCAGGAGCACGAGGGACTCGCACAGGAGCAACTGTACGACGGCTACTGCCCCTGTTCGGACCACTTCGCCGAAAGTGCCTACGCGAACCCTGCCAAAACAAAACAGTTTAGTGCATTTCGATGTCTGCGCAAACAGCGTGCAAGGTATTGTCTTTGTGCAGACATTCATAGCTCACATTGTTGCACTATAATTCACTGCTGTGAACACGAATTTTGAGATCTTGTACTTGATGTGGTGAAGTTGCACAAGTACTAATGGTACTCGGCTTTGTTGCCACGCATACTTTCATTTTAATATCAAATGAAGAGGAAGAAACTCCTTCTAGACAAGTCAAATATTTTAGTAAGTCAAGAAGGCATGCTGTGCCACAAGCAAGTGTACCAGCAATGTTGAGGCGCTTTCACCAGTTTGTTAAGGCGTCTTCGAAAGTCATATGACAAATTACCTCCAGCCAATTACAAAAGTAATAGTACGGCTCATATTTGTCCTATGCTTCCTACATTATGCACGAGGCTGAGCTTATGACCTCTATCAAATGAATGCTTTATATGATTCAGGCACATTAGAGGAATATCTTGAAAACCGGTCAGAGAGGCTTGTTCTGAGCTATCTGCCCAGGCTGATTCATTAAATGCTGTAGATCTGAGTTACTTTTGTAAACATTTTTCTATGTCCCGAAGGTGCGCGTTCCGTGATACCTTTGCGCATGACTCTGTCCTAGCCCAGTTTCCAATAATGATTAACCACCGACACTTACCTATACCGCATTTTTTTTCTCAATGGAAAGCTCTGTCTACAGGGTGTCATTTGTTGTTTGATGTTGTAGGATTGTGATACTCATGCCTAAACTATGATAGAATATATGGGCATTACAAATTGCGAGGAATAAATGCAATGTACTGCTGTAAAATTCTCTAATGATGCCCTGTTATCAATGCTACAGCTTTGAACGAGGGTTTACGTGACGTATCGATAAACATAGCCAAGTGTTATAACGTAAATATAATTTGCTCACTATGTAATGGTACAGCACAAGCTGAGTTATAGAGGAAGTTAGCTTGCTATACAAGGTTATTTCGACTAGCAAGCTTCATAGAAAAAGGGGCTGGTAGTGTTGGGCTCAACGTGCAGGTCATCTGCACTGCATGATCAGTTCATTATTCACAAACGTGTTACTATGAGCCATCGTTTCTGGAGAATTGTGTGCAGCCAATAAACGTGGTGACCACTGCAGCGATATTCTGTATAAGATGTAGTGTGTGAAGACTTCTCTTATGCTTGTGTATCCGACACAGAATGCGAACGTTTGTATTTATCGTACGAGATACACTGCTCTGTGCTATTGTGGGATCTGTTGAGTTTTATCGTTTGCAATGCGTTGCTAATAAAATGAGTGAATAAACCACATTTTCTGACTACACTGTTTTCTTGCACAAACAAAACTGTCACGCTTCAAGGCTTGCTGGCTCGTGCGCATTGAAACATTTACAAACAAATGTTTTGTGGATGGGCTGAACGTCCAGGAAAATAGCAAACGAAAGTTGGCGAAAACAAGATACGCAGCAGCAACGCAACCTGAAAAAAAAATTGAAAGTGGTCGCCCGCTCGTCGAGCGCATAGCAAACGACAAGCAGCTCGGCGCTTCCTCCTCTCTCGTCAACAAAAGCGTTGCCATAGCAGCATCAGCAATTTTTTATTGTTTTTTGGTTTGACAGTTTGGCCTACCAAACACCAGGGGACAAATTGGCGCTAGTGGTGCTATTATCGCTTACCTGGGGGGTATACTAGCTGACCTAGCCCTGGTATGGCCGCGGCTGCGCAGTGTTGTCAGCATGCCACCTATAATCTCGGTACTATAAAGATTTTTCCAGCGACTCTACGGAAAGCAGATACACCATACCCCCTTCGACCCCCCCCCCCCCTCTTTCTTTCTTTAACTAGGTCGCAAGTGAGGCTAGAAAAACCTAGCAGGGACTGGCAGCGAAGCTGTACAACTGTAAAAAAGCTGTACAACTGTACATCTGTAAAAACCTAGCAGCGAAGCTGTACAGCCTCGCTGCTGCAAGCCTTCAGCGACTCGCCTCGCCATTTTTATTTTACCTTGAAAACCACTGAATGTATATACAGTCGACTCTCGCTACAACGAACGCCGCTTCAACGAAATTTCCGGTACAACGAAAAATTCTTGGATCCCCGTCAGCAGTCCATAGGAGTCAGTGCATAACTATGATCGCCACAGCGAACACATTCTTTTTTTGTGCCGTTTCGCTTCAACGAAATTTAACGATGCAATTCCAGTCTTGAAAATTCGATTTGCTCTGCAGTAAACACAATCCCAAACATATTTCAGAAGATAAAAATACGTCTAGAAAGTCGAAATCGCGTGTTGGCACCACCAGAAACGGCCGATGTTGACTGTGTGGTTGATTACCGTCTACCGACGCCGTCTACCGATGTCTGTCGAGATAGCGCGCGCGACTGCCCCTTCCCCACCGGCGCCCCTTTTGGTCCTTCGCCCGACGAAAGAAGGGTTGGTCGTTTGCGCTCTGCTTGAGGATCGAATCTAACGCGCTCTTTTTTAGGGGCGAAGCTCCTTAAAGCGGCACCCGTTCGTCCCTCGTCGTAGTCGTAGTGCGTAACCAGTCTTACGCTTTGACCTCCAAGGTGGTGCCGGTGGGAGATTTCTCCTGTGCGTTGTTGAACAATAAAAAAAATTCGCAGCGTGCGCGTTAACTAAAAGCCGAATTCTTCTGTCTCTCATTCCCCATTAGCAGCCATTGGCATGTTCCAGTAGGAAACGTTAGTAGAAGTAGAAGTGTTAAAAGGCGACTTCTGCTGTCTCTCATTCCCAGTAGCAGCCATTGTTTACCTCCAAGGTAGTGCCTGGTGAGATTTCTCCTGTGCGTGATTTCTTAGAGGAACGCTACCAGCTCGCAAAGAAGGAGAACGCGCCCTCACCCGCGAGAGACAACGTTGGCGCAGGCAGCGTCTCCTAGCGAGTTTCTTGATTGAGAAATACCGACTGCTCGCGTTGGAGAAGCGTTCACCGGTAACCCATATATATATATATATATATATATATATATATATATATATATATATATATATATATATATATATATATGTCGGCACTGGATCTTGACTTGCAATGAAGTGCCGGTGGGAGATTTCACTTGTGCATAGTTGAACCATGAGGATTCGTAGCATGCGCGTTAACCAAATTAATCCGGAACTCGGCACGATCTACGATGAACCTCCCGAGCTTCGCCCACTCATCATCATTCACTCCGTGGATATGCTGTAATTTTTTTTTCGATAAAACGGGTCCAGAAATCGTACGCGCGTTAGAATCAAGTGCAAACGAACGACAACGTTAACCAAAGTTGCTACGTCACCGATGCAGTCTCGGAGACGCCCGGCCGCACCAGCTTTCGGTAGTGCTCACGGGTGGCCATAACGGGCGAATAGATGCTTCCCATCGCTCCATGCAAAACAGCTGATCACCGCATTTCTCCATGATGTCTGTACTGAGCCTGAGCCTCTCACTCGTGCGCGCTGCATGACGCACGTCCGAGATTGCGTCGCGGCAATCTGAGACCAAGCCGCGATCATGATTAGGCTTAGCTGCGCCAGCCTGCGCAGCACGCGGCAGCGAGAGTGAGGGAACTGCGACAGCACGGAGGAACGCAACATTGCGATTAAATGATGTTACCGCCGCTTGCACGCGGCTACGCCCGGCAACGTGCGACAATTTTGTAGGGACGCGGGAGTTTTGAACCGGCGCGCCAAACGCCTTTGAGACATCGCGGATCAAGCGAAGCGGGAAAGCCACAGCGCGGCCGTTCGAGGGACTGCAGGGGTCCAAAGTTCGGGGTCCGTTTATTAGATGCGAAGCAGCTCTTTGGCTAGCCTGTGTAGCGTTCTCGCTTTGTGCGTCCGTACGGCGAGGGCGAGGGCAACGCGCTGCCCTCGCCGCAGGTGTTGGAGCGGTGCCAAATAGGTCACGCCGCAGCTGCGCGTTTTGGCTCGCCGCAGCTGCCGCCTCGTCCGTTCGCCCGCAACACCTGCCGCTAGCGCCGCTCGCTCCGCTACCGCGACCGACAAAAAATTAACACCATCTTCCCAAAGGGAACCCTGATGGGATGCGAAGCACCCGCGTTAGCGCCGTTGAACCCGTGACGCCACCCGTGCGCAACGCTGCTGCTTCGCATCCCATCAGGGTTCCCTTTGGGAAGATGGTGTTAATTTTTTATGCGAGTGCTTTCATTACGCGAGTGCGGCATTTGATTTTGAATGTGAAAAGGTTGATTACTATAAGGGCTTTTTTTTTCATGGGTGCGCGTTACAATCGATGTTTCACTTGCTTTTTTTTTGGTCCCAGCGGGTGCGCGTTACTATGGAGGGCGCAGTAGAATCGAGTAAATAGGGAAATCTCCTTGATTCCGTTTCTCCAAACTTGGGAGGTATAATTTCACTACTCGCGGTTTCCGAACCATTCAGACTACCGCCGTGATGCCGCGTGCCGCGCGAAAGATTGAAGCATAAAAGTTTCATTGTTTTGCCAGCTCAGCTGAGTATATTTTTTCGATTTCATGACAACGAAATTTTTTCCGCGCACCGTCAGTTTCGTTGTAGCGAGAGTCGACTGTAGTACCTGAATGACTTTCGGCGGCGAGGGCGGGCATTCAGGCGCCTTAACAGAAACTGGTGTCCCCGTATACAGAGACAAGAATAGAAACCAGGAGGTCGCATTGTGTGATGGTTAAGCCTTGTGACTGAATTTCGCGTTCCCTGAGGTGAGCACCTACGGTCGCTAAGGCGCACCATATCACGTGTCATTGCCGTCTCTATATAGACAGGCACCTCCCCTTATTTTTTGCACACAGTCAAGGCCGCTGGATGAAAAGCTTTTCGTCCAGCGGCCGGGACACAGCAAAAGCAGAGAATGCTTGGAACGGCGCTGCCTTCAGGGCAACTAACCCCCTTTACACTGTTCCCTAGCCTCACCGCGGCGCCGCGGGACCCAGATGCAGCGCTTTTGCCGCCGTCTTCAGACCGTGTTTTTTTTTGGTCCCAGCGGGTGCGCGTTACTATGGAGGGCGCAGTAGAATCGAGTAAATAGGGAAATCTCCTTGATTCCGTTTCTCCAAACTTGGGAGGTATAATTTCAGTACTCGCGGTTTCCGAACCATTCAGACTACCGCCGTGATGCCGCGTGCCGCGCGAAAGATTGAAGCATAAAAGTTTCATTGTTTTGCCAGCTCAGCTGAGTTATATTTTTTCGATTTCATGACAACGAAATTTTTTCCGCGCACCGTCAGTTTCGTTGTAGCGAGAGTCGACTGTAGTACCTGAATGACTTTCGGCGGCGAGGGCGGGCATTCAGGCGCCTTAACAGAAACTGGTGTCCCCGTATACAGAGACAAGAATAGAAACCAGGAGGTCGCATTGTGTGATGGTTAAGCCTTGTGACTGAATTTCGCGTTCCCTGAGGTGAGCACCTACGGTCGCTAAGGCGCACCATATCACGTGTCATTGCCGTCTCTATATAGACAGGCACCTCCCCTTATTTTTTGCACACAGTCAAGGCCGCTGGATGAAAAGCTTTTCGTCCAGCGGCCGGGACACAGCAAAAGCAGAGAATGCTTGGAACGGCGCTGCCTTCAGGGCAACTAACCCCCTTTACACTGTTCCCTAGCCTCACCGCGGCGCCGCGGGACCCAGATGCAGCGCTTTTGCCGCCGTCTTCAGACCGTGAACAAGAAATATTGAGCAAGAAATCGTGTACAAGAAATATTCACGATTACAGCTTATATGCCTTGAAGTTTCGCAGTGCAAAATACATTATAGCATTGCAAAAGAAACGCACCGTCCGCAAAAGTTTTTTTTTTGTTATTCTACTTGTGGCGCCACCTATGGAGATAAAAGACAACAAGCAAACTCAAAATCGACGGCTCCCAAGATTTAAACTTAATTTTTAAGCCATACATCCTGCCCATACAGCCGTTCGTGCTAAGCCTACTCAAGTAATTGAGGAATGTTCTCGGAAACGGTGCAGTGTAATCCTGAGTGCGCTGATGACGAAGCATCTGTAGACAAGTACAAGGGCCAATTGGGATCTTAAGGTTCACACAGATCGATCACGATGATGGCTGAATATATTTGAGGCGGGCCGCACCTGCCTGGGCAGCTGCGAGGACGCCCTACTACAGTGCCTAGAAACATACTATAGCCCAACGTTGCTAAGGGCGCCATTGCTCCTGCGAAAGTCGCTGCGAGCCGCGCGCTGATTGTCTCCGCCCTTCCAGCAGCTTCTGGCGGCGGCGTCGATATCAGGACTGTCCAGTGATGTCGGCGTTTCGGCTGCCGCCATTGTCAGCGTCGACGCAGAGTGATGGCGGAGAGAGAAACGGCAGAAAACGGCGGAAAAAGCGCTCCATACGGTTCGAGTTTAAGCATGCGGTGCGGTTCGAGAGATGCTGGCGCAAGCGCACGCTGCGGCTGTTTGCAGCACATGCTGCGAATACGACAACGTCGGCGAGAAATTTTAATAAAAAGGGTTCATGCCATTAACCACGTCGCTATTGCTTGACTATACTCATAAGCTTCCTGGCCCAAAAATAAAAAGAATAAAGAAAGGAGTGAAAGAAAACGCACGTGCGTTAAAGGGACCCTGAAACTGTTTTGACGATTTTGTGCAAACATGGTGATCCGGTAGAGCGGGCAATTAGGACCATTGGAGGACAGATTTCAGCGCTGTGCGTAAAGTGGGTAATTTACAATAAGGTTTTGAACACGCGTATCGCAAAAGATCGCAGCGGCTCGCCAAAATGCGTTTTCAAACGCCCCCGCCTATCGAACGATGGAATGGGAGGCCGCTGATTGCCCCCCTGACAAGTGACGTGCACGTAATTTTCCCAATCTAACTGCAAAAACGTGCTCCTACAACGCGCTCCTTCGTTTCAGCCAACGGTATCGTCGCGGCATCTGGCGGCGTGCACACGAGTCGCCGGCGCTCAATTACAGAGGCTAGCACTGCCGAGGCCGCCGATCTCAGTAAAGGTATCGGGGCGCTATGTCGCTGCGGAGGGCTCGGCAGGGCGGCTGACGCGGGAGGCGCAGTCGTCGCTAGCGCGCACTCCACAGCTCATCGAGTTGAGGAGGAACAGCAGTGGTAAGGAGGAAGGCAGCAGAAAGAAGCTCATAGCTGCCTTAGCGCATGGTGCTTCGCTTTATTTATGGCGTGAACGATTTCACAATTGGGCTGCCTAATCAGTGACGCAATGTCAAAAAAACGTTTCAGGGACCCCTTAAAAAGTGGCCGTTGGTCATTTGAAGACAAGCGTGAGGGTAGGCGTATGTGCGTTGTTTCGATGCGTGCGTGCATATGGGTATCGTGACATACCTGTGGCCAGTATATTATTATTATTAGTATTATTATTAATTTATGTAGACCTAAACAAGGACAGAGGAAGGGATCACAGCTGCCGCGTAAAGGCGCGCAACGCCTGCAGCGCCTGAAGTCCTGAAGAGGAGTGGACATCCGGCGTTTCCGGCGTTTTCGCGGCGCTGTGGTTAATGTTCGTGCAAATATTGCCATGCGGAAACATCCAACGCAGGATAAGCCCTTCGAAAGAGTGATATGAATATCGCAGTAATTGATCGGACCTTTTACAACCGCTAGCATCCACGACTTAGTTGAGTTTGTGTGTCTGAATGTGTTTTTCTGTGAATTTTTGAATGGAAAATATTTTTAACTGCAAATGATTGCTCAGAGCACTTTGTGTCTGCCCTGTTAAATTCAATCAGCAACTCATTTGCAATAGCATCTTTCCTCGCACATTGCTCGTTTAAGATATGTGCGTTTTTTCTGAATCCTTCAATGCTTGTTTTCATTTTTTCTGGTAGTCACTTCGCCCCCCAGTCTTTTTAGAAGTTGTAAAGGTCGCTACGTAAGAATATTCACGAATGCCAGAGCTAGCTTTCTTATCAGTGAAAAAACCAAGAGAAATTTTGTATAACGTGCGACGAGGCCTGAAAGATGGCGCTTTCAGAATATTCCAGCTTTAAATGGAGCATATTCGCAAGCATAGCTTTCTTCGAAATATAACTTAAAGAAGAAACTTTGTCGAATGTTGTTTTTCTTCATGCCACTCAGTACGCAATGGCGTATTGGCCGCAAGCACTACAACAGCAGTGAATAACTATATGCCCTATGACACTAAATTTGATTCAAGAGTGTTCAAACCTTCAGAGACTGCACTGGGGACGCGTACCTCCATTACGAACAAGTTTCTGGTCCCACAAGGCATTTCTATTGCTCTACAGCAACAAATAAATGCAGCCGACGCCGCAGCTTCTGTGCGGACAGGAGAACGGTGGCACGTACTCTACGTCGGTCGCGCCCATGGCGGCGGCAGCCTGCAACTCTGTCGATGGCTCTTTCTTGTCCTCTCTGCGTTTTTACAGGCACGAAATAGTAGGGGGGTGGGGGGGGGGGCGTATGCGCCACATGTGATTTAATGTTACCATGCCAGCTTATCGCTATCAAGACCAACCGAAGTAGGCAGTTCTGATATTTTTATCAGAACACACTTTGAGTAAGTTACGCAAGAGACAAACACAGCGTGTGTTGTAGCGTACGTCACAAATGTACACAGAAGCAGACGCAGAAGGCAACTTAGCACGAGTTAGGCGGGTGGGAACCGAACCGGGGTCCACAATGTGGAAAGCAAGCACCTACCACTCGTCCTAGGCGGCGTCTTCTATGCGCTATACTTATCGCAAATAACCGTTACTTCAAAAAATTATTCCTGTGAGATGCACGTAAGCCCACCTTAGCGTGCAATTTCCTTGTGAAATACAGACATCTATGCACTAACGTCACTGCCGTCGTCACGTCTTACCATGACATACGCCATCTAGTCGCCGCAGTGCTTTCGAATTGGCTCGTAAAACTGCCCTCCTTACAGAATCACTCAATTTGCACAAAGATGTCGATCACACTTATACTTGGTTGAATGTCAATCAATTCGGCATACACACATTTCTCGCTGACTGCTTTGCATAACATCGTCTCCGACAATGCGTGAAATCTGCAGAGCTGTTTTCCATCACATAATGTATGGAGCACTCATTTGAGAGTTAGCGGAGTCTCTCTAGAACAGTCCAGGTCGGAGCTAAAGGGTACATTGCGGTGTTGCCGCCATTGATGACAATTTGTTGTGCTAGTTGACACCAGTCATATACTTTCATCAAAAAGCCCTGTAAAACCGATTGGCAATAGATTCTTTAGAGGTGCAAACTGCGGAAAAGAAAATATGATATGCGTGTTTGTAGATTTGGAATCAACGATTTTACGGTGGCAATTTCCGATGCTGTTTTTACGGTGCCCTACATTTATTTGCTGCAATGTGTTGTTACATTAGGACTCACAAGTAAGATCACAGTGCGTCTACCATTCGAAGCCCTGATGAATATTTTGCTCCAAGGTTTTCATTTACAGTTGACGCTAAATGATGCTCGGAAAGATCTGCTAATGCCTATGCGACGACACATTGTAATTTACGTCGCCCTTATAAAAAGCGTTTACCTTCATAAGGAAGTGCGTTAAAATTGTTTTTCTCATCGTACTGGCAGGAAGGGTGTGAAATAAAGTATCTTACGCGTTGCGATTCTTACGGCCAATGCCACATTACAGTAAATGTTACGGGAAAAGACTACACGGAAATTATGGTGAAGTCCACCTGCAAACTGTGATGGAATAATTGAGAGCAGTAGCGGCGGTTTCGCAGGAGAAATTAAATTCACTATTTCTTGCAGCGGTCTTAACGTACATGTTCTATTTGCTCCAACGTTAAATTAGTCACAAAGAACACTACCTGCCGAAACGGCTCCGCCAACTGCAAGATTGTATTGTCACGGTATATACACGGAGGACGCTTTCAACAGCAGTCGCATAGCTTCACAACACTCATACTAAGCACTGTAATCATTATACACCTTTATCTCAAGTGCTGCTGGCAACGCTACACCCGGTTATTTCAGAATATGTTACGGAGTCACTCATTCAGACAGAGATTAACTGGAAGCAGTGGGACGTCGGGGGTTTTGAAAGTTATACAAACACCGGTAGAATAATGACACCTGTAGTTTATTTGCGATATGTACCGCTGAGAGGCCTAGTATGTACAGAGCGATATACCGGACTTAATATTGCTGGGATGGAAGAGGGAGGTTGTACATGTGTGAAGGAAGAAGGCGGAGGGGAGGGGGGGGGGGGACGGAATTGCGGGTTTACAAGTTCCTGTGGACAGGGATGGCAGCAAGTGGGGACCCATGTCAAAACCGAGGTGGCTGAAGAAGGACACATCCAGGCCACCAAGAAGAGTCCATGTTAATTTTCATCCTTTAAGCCTCCGACCGCTGCTACAAAGGCTGCAAAGTCTGCAAAGTCGTACTTTTGGGAGTCATCTTCAGTCTCCATTGGCTTTACACGCTTGCGTGGTAGAGCCGGGAGCATATCGTCGTCGGAGTCACTCGAAGCTTCCTTTGGTGATCTGAGTGCCACTGCGTAGCCGCTTGGTCCGGCAACTGCCTCTTGCTCTGCAAAAGAAGAAAAAAAGAACAAGGGAATAAATAAGCTGTAATATAGAGGGAATGAAGAAAGAACTGTTTAGGATACCGGAATTATTTAAACGATCTTGAAAAAAGAAGTGAATTTATTGCTTCAACAGGGGATAGGAAACACTATAAATTATTCAGCCATCGTACGTCTAAGCACTATTCAGCACGAGCCGTAATTTAGCCAGTAGTAGTCAGTGGTCAGAGAAGACGAGTAAGAAGTAGCGCGCCTAGTGTGCAAGTAAATGTCGTAGTTGACGAGAGGTGTCGTAGTCGTGCGTCCTGCTATTGCTCTTAATTGCACCGTGTAAAGCCTGTGCTAAATGTGAATAATGACAGTGGTGTAGTGGTTACGGTGCTCGGCTGCTGACGTTAAGGACACGGGTTTGATCGCGGCCACGGCGGTCGCATATTCAACTGGGGCTAACGCCCTAGATATGCGTGTGCTGCGCATTTCGTTCCCTCATATATGGCGAGCCTCTATGCGATATCGTGGTTCTTGCCAGTAAAACTCCAGAACTTGATATTGAAGATGAAGGGCACTTTCTAAAGGAACTGACTGCTCTTGGCAACTACCAGCTTTGCGGGTTTGTTAGTATGACAACTCTGGATAACAGCGCATATAACGCGGGCACACAAACAAGGCGCTCGCCGCTTGTGTCCCCGTTTATTAGAGTACGCTGGAGTATCTTCATACCACGGCGCCAAGCATTTTGTCAAGCAGAATTTTACCGCTTTTTGGACGCGTCATGAGATCACTGAGAACAACCGGGCATTTTTTTCCGCACGGTAACTCCGAACAAGCACGATGTCTTCATCAAATTAAACACATTATTGCTGCTACCTATCGACGAAATAGCGAGTAAACGAAAGAAGCCTTTTTATTTTAGGCACAGATGTTCGCAAACTGACGTCTCGTTTTGACCCATATCTCATTTTACCCCGCCCTACCCTACTACAAAACGTCACCGCTTGAGATCGCATATGCTAGGTCATGTCTTTAGTTCGTAGAAGTCATTCACGTAGTAAAAGAGCTCCTTCGAGTCGTTATTGTCTCTTTAAGGTACGGACAACAAGAAGAGCACCCGGGCATTCATTTATTCCGGGAGCTCTTCCTGTTGTGCGTACATTAAAGAGAGAAAAACACCTAGAGATACTTTACGTCAAAGTAACCAATAACCGACGTCAAAAGAGCGTTGCTTTATGTCAGAGCTGGCGGTTTCGGTGATGGTACCTGTTGTCTGTGTCAACTTGAGATATGTGGCGCCCTGTATAACCTCTTCGGTCTGTTTTCACTTGTTTTTTCAATTAGTGCATTTCTCTTATAACCGCTTATTCAAATGTTTTTCTACTTCGCTCCCATACCTTCTCTCCCCTTTTTTAACACCGCTCATATAACAAAACATCAGGCCCATGCCACATGTACTCCGAAAGACACCCATGGATTCTTTACTAGTCACACTTCGTCATTTTTCTTTCTGTACTTTTTTTATTATTTGTGGCTTGCCTTACCGTATCCGCCGCCACAGCGCCCCCCCCCCCCCCCCCTTTCTCTTTTGGAGGCCGCTTTCAACTGCGGTGGCGTTCTTAACCGCTACAGTCCCCAAAATGAGCAACCACTGAGGGCCATGTCTCTTACTGCACATGTCGTTATGCTGAGGGTGGCTATCCCAGGATCGCCTGGATGCAGCACGCCAAACATCACTTTTTTTTTTCAGTGCTTTTGTGGAGCCCGTCACATGCCCATCACCCCTGTTTTTTTTTTTTCCGCCGCTTCCTCGCATTCGAAGAAAAAATTTTTTGACGCCCCTCTGCTCCCTCCCATCTCCCCGCTCACTTTCGCCAACCGCTTATAAAAAGTTATCATAAACGGTTTCCGCCCTTTGTCTTATGCTTACATAAACGAACAGAAGGAAAAGAAATATTGTCTTCATAAAGTTCAGGCTCTGACCGAAACAACGTCGACCGATAAATGGAATATTACGGAAGTGCTACATCTCACACTATATATATGTGTGTGTGTGTGTAACCTGGTTTAGGACGGAAACCACAGCCCGAAAAAGAACAGGAAATGTTTTTCTCCAAACAAACGCGAGGAGGGCAATGTACCCTTCACCAAGGACGGGAGAGCAGGACTTGTCAACACTTGGCAAGGGGATTTTATGGGTACGACAACCCTGAGTTCTTTTGTTCGAAAATTTCACTGTTGGGCGCACGAAGGGCTGGCCCCGCATATTGGTATCCCTTCCTTTTCTTGGCTCCCCACACTCTGCTGTTCTCCAGACGCCCCCGCAGGAAACACAAAAGAATGCACGACCGCGCAGGAACTTTTGTAGGATACTGGTGCACCTGCTGTCATAGAGGTGACAGATGCGCGGCCCGGGACAACGTATTATACGGCCACAGCCGGGCCAATCCAATACCCAACCTTGCTTGTTCTGTCAGCCAGGATGTACACTCAGCCGTTGTTGTCGCAGACGCCAGTGTATTGGAACGCGCTCGACGATGGCGTGATAGACAAAACAAACAAAACCCAAACACTGCGCGCCCGAATACAGCCGTTTGAGAGGTTTGTGGTAGTGTGTAGGATAACCGAATAGTCGACACCAGGTTCTTTCAACCAGTTGGAGCCACGTCGTGCCAGTAAAAATTGGCACCGATATTACGTCCACGCTGCAAGTACACACAACGCTTTCGCAGCCTACAAAATGCAAACGAGGCGCTTCGCAGTCACGACAAAATAGGGCGTCACAATATGGATAGATTAAGTGAGGAATTCTTGCAGACGAAATTATTTGACCATTTGCAAAAATCTGTAAGTTGGCTATTCTGCAAGGAAGTCTCCCAGCTGGAAACTTTCGTATACAGATTGCTTTCCTGCCCTAAGCGCGTTCACGTCTGCCCACTCCATCCTACGTGCACGAGCACCACGAAAGCTTCTCAAACATTTTGCGAGGAGGCAGAAGTCTCCCAGCGAGTTCAAGGATTTACAAGCGAAAGAAAGAAAAGGCAGGGGCGGGCGCTAGGCGGGGTGAATGGTGTGACGAATGTGCAGGTGTGCACGCGCTTAGAGCAGTACCGCAGTCTGCGGTGGAGAGTTTTTTTAGGTTAGGAGACTTTCTTGCAGGAAGGCCAACTTACAGATTTTGGCAAACGGGCAATGAGCTTTTTTTTCGACAGGAGACGTCAGGAAAGAATCGGAGGTTCAATACTACGATTCATTTTCCCATATATGCCTCAGATTATAAACAAATGAAAGCCGGAGTGAAAACGTCTGCCCGGGACATTTGCTTCATACAATAAAATGCAAAGCAGTCCCGCAATCCTCGCATAAGTCTAACCAAATTTGGGCACGCTAGAGCTTTTCAAAGTGCCCATGTATTCCCTGGGGGCACTCGCACTGGTGAGCCAGCCTTTGTTTTCCCATGTAAGCTTTTTACCATGTTACTCCTCAACAGCCGAAATACGGATGGCTCATGGCAAAGTTGCCGAGATTGCCAATTATGGGTTCCGTGGCATCGTGGAGACTCGGACGGAGCTGCGGCTGCGACGCCTTCGCACACACCGTACCCACAAAATATTCGAATTCAGGTTATTGCGGAAGAGGAGGCTAAGGTGGGGGACAACGTAGAGGCACGAGTTGGCACTGCACCTGTTTTTGTGGCGGTCCTAAGTGTGCCCGTTCATGTGCACTTATACAATGACGCACTGAGTCGGACGGCGAGGGAGCGCATAAGTTGCGATCTTTTTTTTTTTTTTTCGTTAAGCTGGCTAAGATGTTATGTGCGCAAACTACGCTACGACAGAAATTACGTTGGCAAATACGGGTACAGCGACTGGGAAACAGCCAGCCGTTTATGGGGAATATTTTATTTTTGATATTGCTTCCGAAACATGCATTCTGCGCGCCGAAATCAATGGTACATAAAAGCACCCGCTTTCAATCTTTCCTATTCCATATACTATCTACACTTCATGCCGTCATTAGATGTGCCGTTTAGTGTAAAGGGTACATCTATTGCTAAAAATCACTTCATGCACGGTGAGATGCGTCAAAAATCCGCATGGCGTCACGTCCATGCGGATTTTGGGCGCATTGCATTGCAGTGTAATGCAGTGTATTGCTTTACGCTGCATTCATCGTGAGGTACGCACGAAACCTGCATGGCGTCGCGCCCAATTCCGCAACTTATCAGGAAAAGATAAATGACTCACCTCCATGCTCTGCCATTTCAAGCTCAGCTGCTTCATCCTCTACTTTTGAAGGTCCCACATTTGCTGGCACAGCTCTCCAGCGCGCAGCATCCGCTGGTTTCTGCATGGGTCCGTGGCGGGCCATGCGCCGCACACGTTCCGTAGGCCATACGGCTTCAGCCACGTGGTCTCCGTCCAGCTTGGGCAGCACAAGCCTCGCGGCCATTGCGAAGTATTCGTTAGCGAGAGCTGGATGGTGCCGACGCGGATTTACGATGGCATCGCGAGCCTTTCGAGCCACGCCGTTGAGGAAGAATTGCCGTCGTAGTTCCAGGCCTCCCGAGTCATTCTTTTTCATCTTCGCAACCGACGCAAAGTAAATCTTCTCGGCCATGATGCAGCAGGGATTGTAGCACGTGTCCCGAGCGAACGACGGATAGCGACAAGGTAGGTACGGGTAGCGACTGCTGCAGCCTTAGAAATCGTGTCAAGCGCCCTCTACAACTGGGTCCGGCTTCCTTCAAAGTAGTCACAAGCTCTCGGTTCCTTGCACGCGCAGAAGTGTGTTGTACCACGGGATACTGGTTGAAAACGATGGCTCACACTATGGGCCCAACCACTACCTGCCTGTTGTGCCTACCCTCTCTGTTTTGACACAAAGAAGATGCCCTTGAGAACTGGTTTTGAGGGCAATCTGCTGAAGCGAGAAGGGGTTGTCTCCTTTCTACTTTTCTTTCTTTCGATTCCGCAGCTGTGTGTTTCGGTTGAGGTGTCCCCGCTCAAAAGAGCCTTACTGTGAACACTGAGTCAATTTCCCTTTCCTAAAGAATTTCTTCCTGGCCTATAAAAAGACCCCATTCCAAGAAAGAACACCAACGCCCTCATCCCTTTTCAGCCCTTGTCACTCATCCCTTCAACACGCTCATCGGTAATACTGGGCCATTTACGTTTACTATCATGGGGAGAATTAGAGAGGGGGAGATTGTTAACAGAAGGAAAGGAAGGAAATGCGCTCTTCGCCCTCATTTCCTTACTTTCATTCTGTTAAGAATCTCCGGCTCTTTCTTTCTCCCCGTAAGAATAAAAGTAGAAGAGCTCAGATACAAAGCACTCGCATCTACCTTTCTTTCGCTTGTGCCTTTATCTTTCTACATCCCAGAACTCGCTATGGGAGGGCAAGCTCCCGAAGAAATCTTCGAAAAACTTTTGTGGGGTGCACGTGCACCCCCACTGGAACGTTGTGTGAACGCCCTTGAAGCAGAAAAGCTATCTAGGGACGAGACGTTTTAGATGCAGAGCATCTAATAGCGGGGGCCTGGCACTCGTCGCCGTCCGTCCGCACCGCTCCTCATTCTCTTCACGCCGCCTGTGCGATAACGCGCGCTCGTACCCTCCTATCTCCTCCTCCTCTCCACGCCGTCTGCGCGCTGGCGCGCTTCCCCTCCGTGTCTCATTCGACAGCTGTACGATAAAGCGCGCATGCGCGCCTTTCTCGCATTCTCCACGGCAGTTGCTTTATACAGGGGCCGGACACTTCGACTAGTTTCGGTATTCGGAATAAAGCGTCCGCCATTGTTTTGGTAGGAAGCGAAAATTCAGCAACGTTTGCATGTGTGGCTTTAACTTTGCAACCTAAGCATGAATAAAGTAAAGTTATGCAATTATGTGTAGAAATAAAATGTGCCCTCGGGTATTTTCTTTTTTTAACACCTTATGTACTTATCCAGACGCTGCATTCGTGGCGCCGACGTGCGGCGCTTTCGCTCTTATCTCTTCTGCTGCCACTCCATCCGTCTGCTTCTGCCGTTTTCACTGTGCACGTGTGGAATTTCTTTGAAGTGCCTTGAAAGTGAACAGTTCGGTGTTTGTGAGTACGAACGCGCCCAAACTGTCGCTGAAACTAGGAAAAGGACACGAGGCGTGCTGCGGTGCTTTTTGGTGCCACAACTCGGGAAGAAACAGCGCAGCGAAATTTTTACATTTCCCAGCGGTCGAAAGGTAAGTACACTTTTTGTTCGGTACGAAGAAGAGAGGGCTATCCTTATCAAATCAGCTACAGGGCGAACCGAAAGATTGCTGTTGGCGCTTTACAGTGGGTTTTTTTTTGTTTTGGCACTGTGCATTTTTCATTAATGTAGCAAGCATATAAAGCTACTGGTGGACAGTTTCTCGTGAGCCGATTGATACCAGCTCACGCGCAGACGGAAATTTCGCTTCGCTATCGGCTTTGTTAGCGGTGGCTCGTAATTTCTTTTTCTTCGAGAAGAAATCGTGCAAAATATGTTCGCTGAATGCGCTTCTTCGACGAATTGGTTCGGCTTCAGATCATTCCGACGACCAGTTCCTTGTAGCGACTCTACCACATTTGAATGCTTAAGAAATAAGCCCCCAAAATCATTCACGTAGCAGTGACTGCTTACATTCCGTGTAACGTGAAGTTCGCGTTACCTGCGCTAAGGCGAAGCTGCGCTTTGCTTTTGAACGTGTGACACATTCTTTTCTCCCTTTTTCGCACTCTCTATATTAGTGTCGCTTTTACGTGTTATTTATTGATTTCCAAGGTGATATGTTTCATTTTCTAGGTGTGATGTAGGGCGAAATTACGCGAAAAGGGCAGACCTCGAGGGACTCGCACAGGAGCAACTGTACGACGGCTACTGCCCCTGTTCGGACCACTTCGCCGAAAGTGCCTACGCGAACCCTGCCAAAACAAAACAGTTTAGTGCATTTCGATGTCTGCGCAAACAGCGTGCAAGGTATTGTCTTTGTGCAGACATTCATAGCTCACATTGTTGCACTATAATTCACTGCTGTGAACACGAATTTTGAGATCTTGTACTTGATGTGGTGAAGTTGCACAAGTACTAATGGTACTCGGCTTTCTTGCCACGCATACTTTCATTTTAATATCAAATGAAGAGGAAGAAACTCCTTCTAGACAAGTCAAATATTTTAGTAAGTCAAGAAGGCATGCTGTGCCACAAGCAAGTGTACCAGCAAAGTTGAGGCGCTTTCACCAGTTTGTTAAGGCGTCTTCGAAAGTCATATGACAAATTACCTCCAGCCAATTACAAAAGTAATAGTACGGCTCATATTTGTCCTATGCTTCCTACATTATGCACGAGGCTGAGCTTATGACCTCTATCAAATAAATGCTTTATATGATTCAGGCACATTAGAGGAATATCTTGAAAACCGGTCAGAGAGGCTTGTTCTGAGCTATCTGCCCAGGCTGATTCATTAAATGCTGTAGATCTGAGTTACTTTTCTAAACATTTTTCTATGTCCCGAAGGTGCGCGTTCCGTGATACCTTTGCGCATGATTCTGTCCTAGCCCAGTTTCCAATGATGATTAACCACCGACACTTACCTATACCGCATTTTTTTTCTCAATGGAAAGCTCTGTCTACAGGGTGTCATTTGTTGTTTGATGTTGTAGGATTGTGATACTCATGCCTAAACTATGATAGAATATATGGGCATTACAAATTGCAAGGAATAAATGCAATGTACTGCTGTAAAATTCTCTAATGATGCCCTGTTATCAATGCTACAGCTTTGAACGAGGGTTTACGTGACGTATCGATAAACATAGCCAAGTGTTATAACGTAAATATAATTTGCTCACTATGTAATGGTACAGCACAAGCTGAGTTATAGAGGAAGTTAGCTTGCTATACAAGGTTATTTCGACTAGCAAGCTTCATAGAAAAAGGGGCTGGTAGTGTTGGGCTCAACGTGCAGGTCATCTGCACTGCATGATCAGTTCATTATTCACAAACGTGTTACTATGAGCCATCGTTTCTGGAGAATTGTGTGCAGCCAATAAACGTGGTGACCACTGCAGCGATATTCTGTATACGATGTAGTGTGTGAAGACTTCTCTTATGCTTGTGTATCCGATACAGAATGCGAACGTTTGTATTTATCGTACGAGATACACTGCTCTGTGCTATTGTGGGATCTGTTGAGTTTTATCGTTTGCAATGCGTTGCTAATAAAATGAGTGAATAAACCACATTTTCTGACTACACTGTTTTCTTGCACAAACAAAACTGTCACGCTTCAAGGCTTGCTGGCTCGTGCGCATTGAAACATTTACAAACAAATGTTTTGTGGATGGGCTGAACGTCCGGGAAAATAGCAAACGAAAGTTGGCGAAAACAAGATACGCAGCAGCAACGCAACCTGAAAAAAAAAATTGAAAGTGGTCGCCCGCTCGTCGAGCGCATAGCAAACGACAAGCAGCTCGGCGCTTCCTCCTCTCTCGTCAACAAAAGCGTTGCCATAGCAGCATCAGCAATTTTTTATTGTTTTTTGGTTTGACAGTTTGGCCTACCAAACACCAGGGGACAAATTGGCGCTAGTGGTGCTATTATCGCTTACCTGGGGGGTATACTAGCTGACCTAGCCCTGGTATGGCCGCGGCTGCGCAGTGTTGTCAGCATGCCACCTATAATCTCGGTACTATAAAGATTTTTCCAGCGACTCTACGGAAAGCAGATACACCATACCCCCTTCGACCCCCCCCCCCCCCCTCTTTCTTTCTTTAACTAGGTCGCAAGTGAGGCTAGAAAAACCTAGCAGGGACTGGCAGCGAAGCTGTACAACTGTAAAAAAGCTGTACAACTGTACATCTGTAAAAAACCTAGCAGCGAAGCTGTACAGCTTCGCTGCTGCAAGCCTTCAGCGACTCGCCTCGCCATTTTTATTTTACCTTGAAAACCACTGAATGTATATACAGTCGACTCTCGCTACAACGAACGCCGCTTCAACGAAATTTCCGGTACAACGAAAAATTC
>CM023484.1:84920686-84951537 GCA_013339685.2 Hyalomma asiaticum
GAGCCTAATAAGACGACACTTATCGGCTTCCTGCGATCCCGGTTTGCATACCTAAGACATACCTAAGACACGAAACTAGCGTGGAACACAAGCAGTTGTTGTCCGACTGCCGGTTCATTCTCCACTGTTCCCAATGCGAAACGCCCAATAGGGCGCCCCGCGTGCAACTGCTGAGAAATAAATATAGAGAAAGCGGTTTGCAATGCAGGTATTACAAACTACACATAAAACCCACCATTCTTCTTTGGCAATTAGTTGCACGATTACTGCGATGTTTCGCATCGTTTCCATGACAATGACACCTGCATCAGTTTTTTTTTTTTTGTGGGCCAGCAGATCCTTCGTTTACTTGCTTGCCGCTTCTGGCAACGTTTTTTTTTTTTTTATTCAGCACTGACATAAGCCAGTACTGCCTCTCTGGATCCGCCGCCAGTGCGCCACAAGCGAAAGGTGGACCATGGGGGTGGTCCTGCGGTCTGGTCTGTGCCGAGGACGAGCTTGAGGCACGTGCTGTTTTCGCGCCACTTCTGGTAGGCTTCGTGCGCGTACCTGGAACAGGGAGAACTCGTTTACGCCGAGCGACTAGGGCGCTGCAGTCGTGAGTGAGAGTCGCAGACCGGATGCGGCATCCGGATTTTGAACAAAATCGTAAAAAAAAAAATGTGGGTAGTTAGAGTCTAGAGTAGGCTTGAGAACCACAGGCATTCGAAATTCTCAGTGAGTGGACATTACGGCTTGCCTCGTAATCGCAGTGTGGTTTTATTAGCTTTGAGGGAACGCGTAACAAAGGTAGTGGGTTTTGTTAGGGCTCTCACATGAAGGCCAGGAACGTGCATACGTCGCTTTATATGTGCGTTAGATAGGCATGCAGTTATCTTTTTGTGAAGATAAGTCGAAGCAAATTTAATGGCACCCGTGCTCGTGAGAAAGAGCGAAAGTTCCGGTAATATTACTTGAATAGTTAGTAGTCATTTAAAGTTCACGCCGTTCAGGTATCGCCCAGACAATTAAGTGCATTTTGTTTCGAATAAGCGTAGGACTACCACGTTTATTTGGAGTAAAAAGAATATCGGGCGTCTTTCGCTCTCATTGCTCTCAAAATGCACAGAACGCTAAAACTTCATTGGCGTGTTGGATCCACGGCCGATGGTATAGGGTCGGCACCTTGGTGTTTGCCGAGAACGAAGACGGACCGAGTGGGAATGTGAGAATCCTATGACCATATTGGGGACGAAGAACCTTAGGGCCGAGCTTGCGCCGTACACCCGGCGTAGCCATCTAATTACAGTTGCACCCGTTATGGGGCGCAGCGTCTTGTAAGAGAGAGCGAACGGCAAGCGTTGACTATGGAAACGCTGATTCTGCGATGAACGCTTTACCAGCTCCCAAGGAACGAATACTGGCCCTCGCCCGCGAGAGACAACGCTGACGCAGGCAGCGTCTGCTAGCGAGTTTCTTGATTGAAAATACCTACTGGTTCGTGCTGCACAACCGTTCACCGGCCACCCCTTAATATAGGCACTCGATCTTGACCTGCAACGTATTGCCGGTGGGAGATTTCTCTTGTGCGTAGTTGAACCACAAGGATTCCCACCGTGCGCGTTAACTAAAGGTAATCCGGCACTCGGAACGATCTATAATTTGGGAGCGCAGGAACCTCGTAAAGACCAGGATCATAAATTACAACGCGTGTGTAAACGTACACACGCGTTGTCACTTATTTACATGCATGAGTGGGCAATGTCAAGGGTGATTTACGGTAACAGTGAACGATCCTCTGTGCTTCGCCCACTCGTCAGGGTTCACTTCGTGGAGGTGCGTGGATTTTTTCAGTAATGACACACAGCACTACAAACTGCAAAGGTACCTTTGCCCACCACCTCCACACCTGGCCAGTAGGCACGAATTTTTTTATGAGGGGCTCACTGGCTGAAGGCAATCAGTATGTGAGAAACAAATCTATTTTCATTATTAACGGTAAAAAACGCAGTGCGTACAAAAACTGACATTTAAAATGCCACTTCAATAAAACGCTTAAATGTTGCGTTATTAGAACTATACTGTTTTATGAACACTACCCCTCAACCACTATTTGGTAAGGGGCGCGGGCCCCTAGGGCACCCTCCACCCCCTGGCTACGAGCCTGCCACCCCAAAAGCTAACCAAAAAGCACTCTGTTGAACGGCGGCAGTTCCAGGCCAGAACTCATCCGAACCCGGTGATGTCGCACAATTTATGCACACATATGCAAGAAAGATGAATGCCAGAACTGTGGTTCTAGAACTACTCTAGAACACATTATCCGGGATTGTCAAGGGTCAACAGACAATAACGGGCAGGCCGCCAGAAGCGATGGTATTCCGACGCGCTGGAAAACTGTGTTGCTCAGATCTGCCATTGCAGATCGACTTCGGGCTATCCAGCAGACCAAGGAAGCCGCCAGGGCTCAAAAACCCCTGGCTGCCGCTTAGGCGGGGCATTTTGCCCGCTTCAATAATCGCAGGACGTTATTAAAACGTCCTGCGATTCTTGAATGACTGACTGACTGACTGCATAGCCTGAAGGGCAGAGATAGGGGTACGCAGTTCGAAATTATTAGGCGACAACACTCAACATAAAAGCAAGAGTATCCTGGCCTTCAACTAGAGGCTTGCACGGTCAGGTAATTAAATTTGCTTCCCATGGGCGTCATAATGTACGGCCAATGGAATGGGCTCAAAGCGTCTGCACAGGGGATATTCGCGCACCATATTTTTTCCTGTTCTTTCTACCTCATTAGTTACGCCGTTTCCTTAGCAATAAACAACATCAAATCTGAATTAGCCGGGCTGCAAATCATCAGCTTCTCTGACGTTCCAGCTGTCAATGGAAAATGCACTCAATAGAAAACCGAAACCACATATTATTCTGTTTTTTTTTTTATGTAATGCCGCAACCACTTCTAACTTTTCTTTTCTACAACCACAGCTTCACGCGTTATGTCGCCACTTCCGCCACGAATACTTCCTGTGAGCACCACTACGCATTGACGGGGTCGGCAGCGACGTGGCCACTTTCATTTCAGGATTAAAATGTTAAGTGCCTTGGGTAGTTTGACCTGTGCCAAAACTATACAGAAACATATGTCTACGCGACCCTCAATAAACACCGGCACAAGAAAATTGTTAGGGACCCTTCAAAGGAGTTTGAGGTATACGAGCTGGCGCGCGCTGGCCCATGCGTGTCGTACGTCGGCTCTATAGGTACATACCGGTATTAGTATGCTGGTCGTAACCATTGGAGACCTTGTTCCCTGTTACCTTTTTCGCTGACCTTTCATCAGTGTACATGGCCTGAGCTATAGCTTGACCATGTTGCTTATTCCGAACGCTTGGAAACATCATTGCCAACAACTATCCACGAATACTGCAGTATGCTTCGCTTTCGGAAACCTAGTAATCCATGGTGCCCTCAGGTTCATTGATATATTTGCAGAGCGAACGCGTATAGGGGAAGGATAAGGCCGCGTTCCCCCCATTTGAACCACGCAACCAAACTGTCTCGTTATGACGTCATGGGAAATAGGTCAGTTTTTAAAAAGTCCTATCTTCACAGATGCATTTATCACACTACAAAACTGGAAAGGCAGATAATTTCTGCTGTGCAAGAGACCACAACGCGCGACGTTCGGAGAAGGCGTGGTCATGCAAAAACGTGGTCGCGTCTCGCTGCTTACGAAGGTAAGCATGACTATGGCCACTTACTAAGCAATAAAAAGAAAACAAAATCGCCCGCATTCGCAAAGGACAATCTCCGATCCAGCCCATTCTGTCGTTCAATCCTGTGACTTACATGAAGCTCACTAATGGAAAGTACAGCCACAAGACGTTCTGCACAGCCAGCATCACGACAACGACAGAGACCAACCTCTCCCCGACGCGGGACGACAAGCACGCCGCGTACATCCAGGCCAGCGTGAAGATGAACGCGATGCCCAGTGCAAACGCCGCGCACAGGAACATGTAGCCCAGCACCGGACGGCGAGCGTCCACATCGGAGAGCAGGCGCCATACCGGCTGCACGGAAATTGAGATGCAGTGCTACAATATCATGTCTATCACACAATTCAGGCGACGAGAAGTTTCTGGAGGGACAATGAAGGTATAACAACACGGGCAGTAGTTCGGTAAGAGGTGCAGTGATAGAAAAATTCACATGGTACCTTTTTATTGCGAAAGATGTGGAATTCGTGCACATATATAAAACGCTCAGCAAGTAGTTGGCTGTGTAGCAAGGAACATAACGATTGTGTTGGATCGACTAGCCTATTTATCGATTATGTCAACGTAAGGAGAAAAAGAAGTCAACGCGTCCAAAATTTATTGAACTACTACATTGAACTACGTAAATGGGATGTTTATTTGGAAAATTCATAATTAAAGGAGCACAACTATGTGCATCGGTTACCAGGCAATTCGAATGGCTTTAAATGCTGATGCACATGCACGCACGCACGCATGCACACACACACACACAGAGAGAGGCACAGATGTACGAATGGTACGTACGTACGTGAACGATTCATGTTTTGCGAACGAAAACGACACAAGTGCACAATGAACTGTGGTGCATGCACGCCTACGGAAAGTCGGGCCACTCTAGGCTTCATCGGATTCCATGCCGCCGCGGCATGGATCGCACTCCCGTTTATGCCCACGAGAAACTCAAGTGAAGGAGATGGAAATAGGAATAAAAATTCTGCCCTATTTCCACACTGTAATTCTGAATGTTCTAAACCGCCACCGAAATTGCCGAGATATTGCTTTTATGATGCTCAACATTATTATTATTATTATTATTATTAGTATTAGTAGTAGTAGTAGTAGTAGTAGTAGTAACGAAGGGCACCGATGTAGGCCTGCTTACTGACTTTGCGAGCAGGCGTTTTAGCTTCGTCTGCCAAGGGACTGTCATCGGTTTGGTTGAATTTTTGAAAATGTCAGATCTTTCGGGATAATTTTGATGCGAGCTGAAAGCCGTGATAAATGCGGAGCATCTAGAGGCTAAGAGCCTTGCTGTGAAAAATTGCCAATGCTTTGCCATAAATGTAAATTTTCATTGCCTACATGGGGTTTTCGATTTTAGAAAAAGAATTCATCATCCAACTATGTCTGGAATGAATGGGACTCAAGCAAAAACACACAACCCGGCTGCGGTGTCTCGGGCTCTCGGCGGCATGAACAAAAGAAAATGCTCCACGCAGAGTGGGAAGGCGCGTTGGTCCAGGAACCCAGAGGGGATATTATGTACTGATGAAAATTGACGGGGGTTTCCGTGCCAACATCAGCTATGAGCATGACGCATACCCGAGAGAGGAGGCCTCCCGAGAAATTTTTACCACCTGAGGGTTTTCGTTCTGCATCTGAATCCCCAAATCTAAGTACATGGGCTTTTCTCTTTATTTTTGCGTTTTGCCTACATCGAAATGTGGCTGCCGTGGCCCGGCTTTGAACAAATGGGCTCCAAGGGAAAGATAGTAATACATTATTGAAAAGGAATCACAAAATTGACGGCAGATCCACGAGGTGAATGATGATGAGATTGGGCGAAGCTCCTGGAAGTAATCATCGGTTAAACCGTGAAATTTCTTCCGTTAATTCGCCTGATAAAAATGACGTGAAACGACTGATTAAATGGCGTCTTTCGTTAAGCAGCTGGCGTCTTTTCGTTTTGCTTTAGAAACATCTGGCGTCTTTCGTTAAGCAGCTGGCGTCTTTTCGTTTTGCTTTAGAAACATCTGGCGTCTTTTCGTTTTGCTTTTAGAAAACATCTGGCGTCTTTCGTTGGTTTATTTCATCAATCAACGGCGTTTTGAACAAAATTTTTATTGTTTAATCACGCAGAGGAGAAATCTCACCAGGCACTACCTTGGAGGTAAACAATGGCTGCTACTGGGAATGAGAGACAGCAGAAGTCGGCTTTTAACACTTCTACTTCTACTAACGTTTCCTACTGGAACATGCCAATGGCTGCTAATGGGGAATGAGAGACAGAAGAATTCGGCTTTTAGTTAACGCGCACGCTGCGAATTTTTTTTATTGTTCTACAACGCACAGGAGAAATCTCCCACCGGCACCACCTTGGAGGTCAAAGCGTAAGACTGGTTACGCACTACGACTACGGCTACGACTACGACGAGGGACGAACGGGTGCCGCTTTAAAGGGGCCCTCTAACACTTTCCTCGCACCCATTTTTTATTTGCGGGTCGCGTAGACAGATGGCTGAGGATAATTTTGGCAGGTGTCAAACCGCCCATATCAGTTGATTTAATATTTTAATCGTTCAATGAAATCATCACATCGCTGCCGCCCGCATCAGCGCGTAGTGGCGCTCGTCAGAACTATTTGTGCGGAAATGACGACTTAGGGCTCGAGCCGGTGATTGGACGAAAGTAGCACTATAAGTGCTCGCGGCACTACATCGGTAAGCAAGTAATATTCGGCTTTGTTTTTCGCTTGCGTAGGTTTTTATTGAACGCCAATAGGCGCAGTTGTAATAGAAAGATCGCCACAATTATAAAACGCGATAGAGGCGCTGGCTCCCGTTTCGCCTCTTGTCTTTTGCTTACACGAGTCGTATGTCCATACGAAAAGAATCACTTTGTTTCATCTCTCTTGTGTACGTTCGCGACTCGCTAAAGCGCTGAACCACTGGGTGGACTTTGCCGTTCTGTCAAAGTGTGTTGTATTGCGCGCAGCGCTATAAAGGAATTTGAACGTGTCCGCTAAGCCGGTGTACGCAAAGATGTACTGGATACCGGATAGCGTTGTTTGTCACAGCCAAGTGGCGCCAGCTGTGGGTGGTAAACAGAACAAGCAAAACCGCCTGATCTATGTCCTCCGCGATACCTGCAGCCACTCGCTACCTTACAGCCTCGACATTTTGTGTCGCGCTGAGAAACGGTGTCGAATTTTCACGGGTGCTTTACCGTCGAAGCTTCATCATACAAATCTAAAGCAACTAAAACCGTCAGCAACTCGAGGGCTACATAGCGCGCGACGACCACTCAAAAGATTCGAAGCGGACGGCAACCGCTCCAGGTGGTCTGCCGTGCTTGCGCATGCAATGTTACACCCGGTATTCTGCTCTACGCAAAGTGCTTTGCGCATTCGGGTTACGCTGACATGCTAACATTTCCTATTCCCACTTCTATGCTTCCATGTCTGCGCGTTTAGCTAACAACCCGTGAAGAAACGTTGCCGAGCATGGTCGTATTCGCACCTCTCAGTGGTCATGACGCCGAGTTTAAAGACGACGGCACTTGCCTTGAAGTGTCTTAACACGGAACGACGCGTAAAGCCTCGGTTCGAAGCACAAGCGTCCGCTCTTACAAGTCGGAGCGGTCAGAAAAGCTCATAACTGACAGTGCGGCACGCTCTCGCTCCGCGTTGTTTGTTGGCATGGCAACGGCGTCATCACTACACTGGAGCGAACAGGCAACGATGGCGTACGAACTTCCGCTACGTAGGCGCCTAAAGCCAATTCCATTGGCCGAGCTCTATGACGTTTGTAGAGAGTGAAATGCGATCACCTGACCCCGCGAAATACAAGTTGAGGGTCCGCATTTTTTTGCTTGTATTTTGAACTTTGTCTCCTTAATAACTTTGCACAGCCTGCTCCTATCGCTGTCATTCTTGTAGCATTTGTCTGTCCACCTTCCAGTCTACGCAATACGCACATGAAAACGGGTGTGAAAAAAGTGTTAGAGGGCCCCTTTAAGGAGCTTCGCCCCTAAAAAAGGTTGTCACGTCTTCAAGACTGTCGCGTGACTATTACTCTCGTATTTCTTCCTTCCTATACGATCTGAATTACCTTCCAAAGGAGGCCTCACAGCCAACCAAGGCTGCCAGCCGAGAACGGGTAATTGCAGTTATGTAAAGTACATGCCAGTGCCGCGTGAAACCGAAGCAGTGATGTTACCGGATCCAAAGAGTGCCACAACCTAGCAGGCGCCCGCGCACACAGGCACTCTATAAGAAGTGGGGTTTTAACTATACTGGTATACCAACCAGTCCTCCCGCAGTCACATTTTTTCTAGATGAATAAGTGTTAGCTCGCATACTGGCCATATACATGTTATTAACATTAGTTGCTCTTGCAGGTCAACTTGGAATTTACATTTTGAAGTTGATACGCATTGCTTAGCCTACCTGCGGTTGCTTCGTGACGGTGAAGCGGAAATGGCAGACCTGGCACTGAGGGTCCGCCATGCGCTGAATCCACCGCTCCAGGCAGTGTCGGTGGACGAAACCAATGGTCCCTAAATGAACAAGAATTATGCCATATAGAAAGGTGAAATAATCATGAGTAACTGTCCAAGCTTTCTAAATATGGGAAAGGACAACAGCATGAGTGCTGTCCCGGCTGTCATCTCAATTACCCTTCCTTGTTTTTTCGCTAGTTTACGCTAGGCTACACGCTCGCAAGTCGTCCTTGTACACATCAAAGCTAGTGCAATAGCATGACTACGCTTTTACACTTATAAAACAGTGCTCATGCTTTTTATGCCTTTCTTCTCGCCGATACAATTTCACACATTTCGTCCGTTGCCTACGCCCTACAATAGCGCATTTCATAGTATTCCACGCGTCTCTTATCATTTATTCATTGACAGCGTTTCGTAGTATACACTTCGGTTCACTCCGTTTTTTAAATGCGGAGCATTTCTTAGTCGCACGATGTCGCGCTTCGGCGGCGCCGTCCACACCCCCACTGCGCATGCTCGGCTCGTCTCGTGCCGGCCCACCGGGCGTTAAGCAAGCCGAGCATGCGCAGTGGGGGTGCGGACCTCTCCCCCGTACTCCTCTCCCTCGAACGCGGGCGGTGTGTATATAAGCGGCAGAGCGCGCGTTCGGAATTCAGTCAAGGGCGTCTTTGCGGACCTCTCCTTCCTACTCCTCTCCTTCGGACGCAGCGCGCGCTCGGAATTCAATCCATCACTCGGGCAGCGCGACGCTTCTGCGAAACGGCAACGCCGAGCTGCGGATTCCGAACTTCGTGCACCAGAAGCAGCGGCGAAACGTGAGCAGCGAGCTTTAAGACCCCAGGTACGTGAGCGAGAAGCGGCGTGTAAACGTCCTCAACGAGACGCGGCTCCGGACGCTGCTCGTGGACGCAAGCGCCCACCTTGGTGCCGTCCAATACGACGACGGCACCAAGCAATAAATATGCACTTTAACTTTACACTCCTTGCCTTCGCTTCTCCTTCATTCAATAAATAAGAATAATAAAGACGCAATAACAGTTGCGCTCTTTCTGTCTGCCTTGCTGTTCTTCCTGTGATTGTCCATTCTACGCGCAACAACTTGGAAAAAAAAAGAAAAAAAATCATGCACCAACTCGCCCAGCAAGAAGTTCTTCTACAATAACAATTAAGCATTCCCAAACCATACCAATTACGGAACTTTCACGCGATACCCCCCCACTCTGCGACGCATTCACTCGAGTTCCCCCCATGGGAAGATGCGGGCGGCATTTTTTTCTTGTAATATCATTGCGGGCATTCAGAGGAATGGAGGTCCAAATGCCCCTATTTCTGCATCATCGGAGTTTCCCCGACATGGTTAACGGGTCATGTGGTGTTTCTTCCCCAACAACATAAGTGGCTTGAACACTCACCAAGACGAGAGTGTATTGTTATCCTTGCAAACCTATAGCGCTTGCACGGAATCCCTATAGTAAGCCGATCTCACTACATATTGCACATTGAAGCGCGTGCTCTTGCGTCGAAAGGCTACGGTTGGGTGCATTTTAGCGCGTCAATCGGGACAACATGGGACGCACTTCGGGTTGAAAAAGAACGAGGAATCACGTGATACGTTTCCATTCCGTCTGTGATCTCTAAACGCCCATCCCCAGAAAATAGCGATCTCAACCTATCCACAATCAATGAACTAGCGCAGCTTCCACAGCGCTGCTGCGCATTATTATTGTGAAAAATGCTTCCTGCTCTTCATCATTAGTACTCTACTAGTGCTCTCGCGATCCTCACAACACTACACGCGTGGTTTCTGCGTTGAAGAGTGCTCGCGCTTTCTGCAGCCACACTGCTATAGAACGTAAAAATAAATATCGGCACTGGTACGAGCGCCGGTAGTGCAGCATTGCCGATAAATGTAAACGGACACAAAACATACTCTCACCGCGGCAGTTGCAGGGTTCCAGCAGCGGCTGCTTCGCGTCTCCGAAGAAGCAGATGCGGCACGTCGGCGCGCCGTCACTGCTGTTGCTCAGGTTCAGCGACTCGGCCGACGTTCGCCGCTGGGCGCCCGACGCCAGCGAGCAGTCGCCGAGGGCCGGCGTCGTAAAATCGAATCCCTGGGTCCAAGACGTGGACACGGTGTCCTTCGCCCCAGCCGCATCTCCGGAGGTCGTCAAGGGCACCATCAGGGCTACGGCCGAGGGAGTAGAGCCCGTTAGCGACGCAGGTGAAGACGCCAGGACGCCGCCGCCGGTTTCAGGGATCAATACCGATGAAGCCACTGGTGTCATGTTGGCGTGCACAACCGGCGAAGCACCATCTTTAGCGGCGGTATTCATGGCCATTTCTGCAAAAATAACAGACGTTTGCCTAGTTCTCCTTGAAAAGTATTCGCCTGATTCAGCAAGACACTTTCGCCAAAAAAAAAAGGCAAGAAGAACGACAGTGCCTACAAGAGAAAGAAAGCGCATACGTGGCCGGAAGGGCGTGCTTCTTCTTCTTCTTCTCTTCTTCTTCTCCACCTGACAATGTATGGCTCACGCCCTCTGTGGGGGATAGGGCAAGAACAGGGTGCTAAAAAATTCAATATTTAGGAATGCAGTAATATACACTAAGAAAAAACAAGGAGGTATTGAGGATTGTGATGTAATACATGGAGGAAAAATAAACTCTAATAATTCACATAATAAAATAATCGAATCAAAGAAAAAGACAAATTTATATTTGAGAGTTACTTCTGTAGTTGAATTAATACAACGATGTTTCAGGCCTATTTAAAAACGATCAGTTTCATTAATGTAATTTTTGCATTGCCAAGCAAATATTCCTATTGCGATATCCAGAAATCGTAGGCGTTTGCCTAGTTCTTCTGGAAAGTGTTCGCCGGAATCGGCAAGAGACCGTCGCCAAAAATAGGTAAGCAGAACGACTGTGTCTACATAAAAAAAAAAAGAACGCGCATGACAGGAAGCGCGTGCTGCGCTGTGTACGTTGGAGCTCTTCGTCCTCTTTAGCTTTGGCAATGCTTGTACCTCTCAGCGCTGAGTCAACGTCTATTAGACGTCTTTGAGATACGCGAAACTGCCTGGTAGCTTCATTCAGTAATTTTTCTGATGGTGTTTGTTTTATCAAAGTCGTGTGGTTTACGGGAATTGCAATATTGCGCGGAGCTGTAAAATATTGCCCGAACGAAGTCCGTCATCTGTACCTTCTGTTGTCGAAGCTTCGTCACTATGTACTGGAATACTATTACTCTTGGTATCGACAACGCGATAGGCTCCGACGCTTCACTGTGCTTTGAGAAAGCGGCAGTCGAGAATTTAACTAATTCTTCTTCTTGTTCACCTGACAATTGGTGGTTCACACCCACTGTGGCGCATTCGCCAAGAATTAGGAACTAAAGAAAATGTTAGACTGATGTTAGACTGATGATCTTGCTCACTTCGCGCCAATAGATTAACGAGGGTCTTGTTAATTTTACCGCAGTTACAGAAATCATTTACGACTCCCTATTATTGTGCCTCGAAGTTTCGACGAACTAGCACGTGGTAACGCGTGAGTAAGAATTCTGAGTCATCTAGTTCATTGTTTCTTGTGTACTTTTCAGTGCCCGTCGTCGAATGCCGGCTGACCGAAGCATATATAAATACTATGGAAGAATGAACAGAACGAAGTTTCTTCAACGGCCCTGCTACGTTTCAACAGCGTACTCGTGCTGAAGAGGTTGCGGCTAAGCGCAGAACATTCTAAAAACCAAAAAAGTGGCCGCCATCCAGCCCTGCGAACGTGAAAGTCCATTGGAACTATAAATCACCACACATGCTGATTATGCGGTTTGCACTTCGCACTAGGCCTTCGAATGACGTCAAACGGCCCTTTCGAAGCAGCCGCAACCTAATCCTTACCGGGAACGCGTTGGAGGCTGTTCCCATTGTTCCGAAGTGACTTATCATCCATCATGCGGTTTTGATGCTGTTTTGTGATTTTCTTTCTTCGCGCATTCGGACTTTTCTTTCGTTGACAGAAGTGCCACAAGGCCTTTAGAAATATTTTTTTGAAGTAGTCTAGTAAGCTGCGAATATGTTCATATTCTGTGAACCCACAATACTTCTTTCCACAGCTCACAGATGAAGATCTGCTGCAAACACATTGTTTGCGCACAGTATTCGCGAATACTGAGCTATAAGGTGTAACCATAACTGCAAAGAACGATACGCCGTTTAACATGAGTTGTTAACCTTGCGTTTTGTGTTTACGCCATGAAATTTTCAGAGCAACGAGAGGTATACAGCTTCGCTGTGAGAATAGTCCACCAACAATTTCCTTCGTGAAGACTGTGTTACACCAATGCTGAAATGCGCGGTCCCTGTGTTTGTAAGAATGTTAACGCGAACGGTAGGTAATATTTCTGAATTAATGGTTATGCTTTTGTGTTTCTTAAAATGGTTACACCGACGTTTCGCATCCGCCCGCCATAGTGTTTATTTCAAATGCCGCACACTGGACTTCGCATAACAACCGTCACATACTTGTCGCAAGAGGAGTCGAATGCGTTTGAAAAATTAAATCCGCGAGCAACTGCCGGCGCAACGCAGCAAAGGTCATCTTTTCCTGCGCGCGCATAGAGTGCACGCTCAGGACTTTCGGATTGTCATTTCACCTAGTCGTCCCTGTATAACCACTTTGCCAAGTATCAAGAACTCAACATCTCCTCATCCTCACTTATTTTGCCACCCCCTTGACTTACCATAGTGTACATTTTTTCGAGGCCGCGCCACCCGTTAGCGTGGCACTTTGGCAGAACACTTTCCTGCCACGCTGACGGACTGCGTTCGATTTCCGCTCCAACGCAGCGTGCTTGAAGGAACCGCAAAGTCTGTTTCCGCTAAAGTGTTCAGACTTTTCTGGAGCGCAGTGTGACTCGGTGAGAAGAATTCTTTGAGTTTAACGAGAAGGGACACTGGGGCTGCTTTAGTGCTACTGTGGCATATATACGATGTGCGACAGTAGCACTGCCACAGTAGGTCACGACAAACATTTTCCTTGAGCTAGAACAGCTTCGCTGTTAAAATGCTTACACGAGGAAGTAGTAGTATTATTAGTAGTAGTGGTGTTGTGGCTACAGGCGGTGTTAACCTGGCAGACATGGCCGGCAACTGCTCCGCCCGAGCGTCTCTGTCCATGTCGCATTAGTCACCACGTGTCACTCGGTCTTGTCTCTTGAAGAAATACTACAAGCAGAGCTGACACCTTCTTGCGAACCGACCGTGTACCTACCGGATATATAATTAGTTCAGTGCTCCCATGTGGAAACCCTCTTTTCTGCATGAGTGTTTTTCTCTCGGTGCAAAAGCGCTTGCAGGACCAGATGTAGTGGTCAATGTCCCCCAGTTCATTGCACTCCGCGCACAATGGCGAAGCAGCGCCCCTAACTTCAAAAGACCATGAGGGAGCTAGTGCATGCTGACCCCGTTATGACTCGGTACAGTAGAGTTGATTCGCTGCGGCTGAGTCCTTTTGTCACACAATACTGGTGTGGTGGCTTCCAGAAAAAACGGAAATGATCACGAATTGATTGACAAGGAAGTCTGCAGGTGAAATGAAATAGATAGCCACAGCGCCTTTACTGCCTGCGGGCTCTTCCATTCTGGCACTTTGCTTCGATGACCCCGCGCTGCTAGCGCGGGCGTCCTAGCCTCAATGCGGCTTTTCACGGTTGCACTCGGCTACGACTGCATTTACTTGGAGCTGTAGAAAACATCTGTAATAAAGGGGGGGGGGGGGGCGACACTCGCTATTTGGCAGTAGTCGGTCTTGAGCACGGTACGACTTGGCCTGGATCTTTGCGGATGTGGAACACTGGTGGAGGACACTACGCCGTTGTGGTCGCAGGAACAGCAGATTTAAACCCTTCTTTTCCGCGTTTGTGTGTCGAGCACCCACATGTGTGCCAGCTCGTCCACGGTGCAAGACAGGTTGAGGATGACTGGCCGCAGTATAGGCCTCGGTCATGGTTTCACCACGGCCCTTTATTTTGCCGTCATATAGGAAGTAAAGGTGGTTGCTGGTATAGCTTTGCTGCGTTGGGTTCACAAAGGTTACCATGGCTACAGTTCATGCCGCAATTTCCAGTGGTGTCCGAAGGCGTATCAGTCACAGGTGCCTTGGCGAAGAGCGTCCTACCGTAGTGATCCTCGCAACGTTCAGCCTGTAGGTAGGCACTTGGAATGGAGTACTCGTTGTAATCACTCTCCCAAGCAACGTAGCCGAAATGCACATGTTCCTTTCGTCCGTCCGAGTTACATCGCCAAGCTAGACTTCCCAGTTATCGTTTTTTGTAAAGTTTTGAATTGCCGGTCTGGTCTTTTTAGGGCTATGCCTTGAAAGACCGGACCCGCGGTCGAAACCGTTGGCAAAAAACGACAACCGCGAGGTCGTGTCTGCTTTTTTACTCCAAATACATTTGGCCCATTAAGCGCAAGTTCTCATATATATACATGTATCACGCACGCTTATCACCGTCTGAGCACGGCGTCAGACAGGGGCGTCAGACACAGTGAAAGATCAGGTGCCTCAATGCATGATGAATAAAGAGGGAATGCCAAGACAACGCCTGGTAATAAAGGATATAACGCCTTGGCGTAGTCCAAGACGTTGTGACAAGCGCAAGTAAGAGGTCATGAGATCTATAACTTCTCTATTCCGACGGTTTTCACGGCAACGAACTCGTCAGAATTTTTTTGAAAGCCTGAAGCACCTCAACGTCTCCACATTCTTCCAGAGAGCACGGGCAAGTGGCGGCAACACTGGATCGTATAGCGGACAACTGGGGACCTGCTACAGCTACCGAAGGACGCATGTCATCGGAAAACCCCATCGAAAGGAACACTCAAAAGACGTCTAAGCATTCGCTGTCAATCGCGCATTAATAATGCTTGCCATTTGGAGTGCGCGGTGCCATGCAGGCGCCGTAGAATTTCTTTCGCGATGTCTGACTTCTTTGTGGCGGCGTTGTTTCGTCTGTGATGTTCCAATATATGACCGTGAAGGAAAAGATGCGCGGTGGTGTAGGGGTTACGGTACTCGGCTGCCACCCAAAATACGCGGGTTCGATCCCGGCCGCGGCGGTCGCATTTTCGATGGAGGCGAAAATGCCAGAGGCCCGTGTACTGTGCGTTGTCAGTGCACATTAAAGAACCCCAGGTGGTCTGAATTCCCGGAGCCCTCCACTACGGCCTTTCTCTCCTCTCTATCTCTTTCACTCCCTTTCTCCCACCCCCACGGACGCTTAGCCGTGCTCCCTACATGGGCTGCAGAAATTAGCGTCCTTTCCTAACCGAACCACAATCATCATCATCATCAGATGGTGTGCTTTCTTCAATGGGAAAATTGGGTCATTGTAGACTGTTTCTCCATGCAGCGTAAATATCGTGTCTTTACAATGACATCTGCTGGTTCTTGTGCGATTAAACGACTACCGTTGCTGAGGCCCGTGGCTTAGCCGGGTATTGGTGCACATGATGAGTGGGGAGGAGATGACGTGGAGTTTAAAAGGACGGAAAGCTCAGCGAGTCGGCAAGGATTTATAATGCAAAGAAGAGGCGCGCAAAACACGGCCACAAGGGAAGAGGAGTAGACAACACGAACGCCGGCGATTAATTGATTGTGGTTCGGTTAGGAAAGGACGCTAATTTCTGCAGCCCGTGTAGGGAGCACGGCTAAGCGTTCGTGGAATAGGGGATAAGGACTGAAAGAGATAGACGGAAAGGCCGTAGTGGAGGGCTCCGGAAATTTAGACCACCTGGGGTTCTTTAACGTGCACTGACAACGCACAGTACACGGGCCTCTGGCATTTTCGCCTCCATCGAAAATGCGACCGCCGCGGCCGGGATCGAACCCGCGTATTTTGGGTGGAAGCCACCACCGCGGCGGACCACGAACGCCGTTCGTGTTGTCCACTGCTCGGTATCCTCGGTAGGCTCCTCGGTACTTCCACACAAGCGATAGCTGTCGAACAACTCACATTTCTTCGGAGACACTGCACTGAACGCGCCAGGAACCTGCGCAAACTTGCCAGAAACCAGGAGCGTTTGCAAACTGTGAAACCTTGCATGCGAAAACGTAGTGTTTGTCAGCGGATGGTTTAGCGAACGCGCACTTCGCTGTGTGAAAAGCGGACATTTCCTTGCGAAGGACGTCTTTGAGTTCCTGGAGTAAAGCTTCTCACATTTTAACTGGCTATCAGATGCGTCACACAAAAATTATGTGGCCAGCGCCTCCTCTATAAAAATAGAGGAGGCGCTGATGTGGCGGTCGTGGCTGAAGCAACGCACCGGCAGGAAGCAGAAGCCTGCGCGGCGATAGAGGCGTCTAAACTACTGAAACGCTAACGCAATGATTTACGCATGTTAACGCACTAATTTACGACTTCGCTATATCGTTTTTATGGGGCGCTACCGCCGATGAGAACCAAATACGCAGTGAGAGGGAGGCGATTCTAATTTTAAGCACTTTTACTTGTTAAATACATTAGCTTTAATCGGTCATTATTTAGATGCTAATTGTAAAGCGCTCTAGTAAACCTATAAGGCCCATCTTTTCCACCGCACTGCAAATCCACCGGTGGTGTGGTCGGTAGCGCTTCCAGCACCGCACCCTGGCTGGTTCTGGTTTCGAATCCCAGCGGGTGGTACATTTTTAATCTCAAATCTGCTTCCGTTACGGAAGTACGTCACAGATTTCTTTGTGGACTGACGCATAAGACTCCTTCGTATTATAAACCTTACAGACCACAATATTTCTCAATTCTGTTGAGTTGCCATCGACTTTCTCAAGTTGTCTTTACCAATTTCCATTTTGATATTGCGGTGACGCATACGCATTGTATGAGTACACATGATAGCAGTGAATTGAAGCATGTCAGGAATGAAAACGGTACACTACTATGGGTTTCAGCGTACTGTGAGGATACTTGTCCAGATCTGAGCAACAGAGTGATGCTCGCAACTTCTACGTCGCGGTCATTTGTGTTTTATATTGCACGAAACTAGCATGGAACACAAGCAGGAGTTGTCCGACTGCCGGTTCATACTCCACTGTTCCCAATGCGAAACGCTCAATAGGATACCCCGCGTGCAACTGCCGAGAAAACTTGAGAAAGTAATGTGCAATACATGTATTACAAACTACACATAAAACCCATCATTCTTCTTTGGCAATTAGTTGCATGATTACTGCGATCTGTCGAATCGTTTCCTTCAGAATGACACCAGCATCATATTTTTTTTTTTTTGGTGGGCCAGCAAAGCCTTCGTTCACTTGCTCGCCACTTCTGGCAACGTTTTTTTTTTAAATTTTATTCAGCACTGAGATAAGCCAGCGCTGGCTCTCTGGATCCGCCGCCAGTGCGCCAGAAGCGAAAGGTGGACCATGGGGTTCCCGCGGTCTGATCTGTGCCGAGCACGAGCTTGTGGCAGGTGCTTTCTTCGCGCCACTTCTTGTACGCTTTCTGCGCGTACCTGGAACAGGGAGAATTCGTTGAGGCCGGTGCGATACAACCAGGCGACTAAGGCGATGCAGTCATGAGCGAGAGTCCTAGACCGTATGCGGCATCCGGATTTTGAACAAGATCATAAAGAAAAAAATGTTGGCGAAGGCTTGACAATTACAAACTTTCGAAATTATCAGTGAGTGCACATTACGGCTTACCTCGTAAGCGCAGTGTGCTTGTATTAGCTTTGAAAGAACGTGTAACAAAGGCTACTGACAGTGGGTTTTGTTAGGGCTCTCGCATGAAGGTCAAAAACGTGTATACGTCGGTTTATATGTGCGTTAGACAGGCATGCAGTTCTCTTTTTCGAAGATATCTCGAAGGTAACTTAGTGGCGACCGCGCTCGTGAGAAGGAGCCAAAGTTCCGGTTAGATTGCTTGTATAATTAGTAGTCATTCAAAGTTCACGCCGTTCACGTTTCACCCAGACAATTAACTGCGCTTTGTTTCGATAAGCGTACGACTACCACGTTTGATTGAAGGAGTAAGAAGAATATCGGGCGTCTTTCGCTCTCATTGCTCTGAATATGCACATCACTCTACAACTTCTTTATTAGCGTGTTGCATCCACGGCCGATGGTTGGGTCGGCACCTTGGTGTTTCCCGAGAACGACGACGGAGCCGAGTGGGAATGTGAGAATCCTATGACCATATTAGGGGCCAAACACCTTAGGGCCGAGCTTGCGGCGTACACCCGGCTTAGCCATCTAGCTACAGTTGCGCCCGTTATGGGGTGCAGCGTCTTGTAAGAGAGAGCGAACGGTACGAGTTGACTATGGAAACGTTCTTTGATTGATTGATTGATTGATTGATTCATTGATTCATTGATTGAATGATTGTGGTTTGGTTAGGAAAGGAGGCTAATTTCTGCAGCCCATCTAGGGAGCATAGATAAGCGTCTGTCGGGGTAGGGGAAAGGGAACGAGATAGAGAGAAGAGAAAGGCCGTAGTATAGGGCTCCGGAAATTTAGACCACCTGGGGTTCTTTAACGTGCACTGACAACGCACAGTACACGGGCCTCTGGCATTTTCGCCTTCATCGAAAATGCGACCGCCGCGGCCGGGATCGAACCCGCGTTTCTTCGGAGGCAGCCAAGTACCGGATCCACTACACCCCCGCGGCGGCGATGAACGCTTTACCACCTCGCAAGGAAGGAAAGCGCGCCTTGCCCGCGAGAGACAACACTGACGCAGGCAGCGTCTGCTGCCGAGTTTCTTTATTGAAATACCTACAGATCGCGCAGGACAACATTTCACCTGCCACCCCGTAATATAGGCACTGGATCTTGACTCGCAATGTATTGCCGGTGGGAGATTTCTCTTGTGCGTAGTTGAACCATAAGGATTCGCACCGTGCGCGTTAACATATATAGTCCGGATTTCGGAACGATCTTTGATGTGGGTCCGCAGGGACCTCAAAAAGACCAGGAGCATAAATGACAAGACGTGTGTAAATATACACACACGCTAGTCACTCATTTGCACGCATGAGTGGGCAATGTCACTGGAGATTTACGGTAACACCGAACGATCCCCAGTGCTTCACCCACACGTCATGGTTCACTTCGGGGAGATGCGTGGATTTTTTCAATAATGTCCCACAGCAGTACAAACTGCAAAGGTACATTTTACCACCACCTCCACACAGGCCAGTAGGAAAGAATTTTTTTATTCATGAGGGGCTCACTGGCTGAAGGCCATGAGTATTTGACAAACAAATCTATTTTCATTATTTACGGTAAAAAAACGCAGTACGTACTATAACTGAATTTTAATATGCAACGTTATTAAAACGCTTAAATTACGCGTTATCAGAACTGCACTGTTTTGTGAACACTATCCCTCAGCCACAATTTGGGAAGGGGCCCGGGTACCTAGGACACCCCCCCCCCCCCCCCCCCCCCCCCCCGGCTACGAGACTCCCACCCCAAAAGATAACCAAAAGGCCGTCTGTTGAATAGCGGCAGTTTCAAGCCAGAACTCTTCTGAACCCGGTGATGTCGCATAATTTATGCAGACATAAGCAAGAAAGATGAATGCCAGAAGGGTGGTTCTAGAACTACTCCAGAACGTATACTCCGGGATCGCTGAAGGTTAACAGACAATAACGGGTAATTAAATTTACTTGCCATGGGCGTCATAATGTACAGCCAATGGAATATGCTCACAGCGTCTGCACAAGGGAAGTTCACGCACCATATTTTTCCCTGTTCTTTCTTCCTCACTAGTTACGCCGTGTCCTTTGCAATTAACAAGTGAAATCTGAATTTGCCGGGCTGCAAATCATTAGTTTCTCTGGCGTTCCGGCTTTCAGTGGAAAACCACGCAATAGAAAAACCAGAACGAAATATCATCCTGTTTCTTTTATGTAATGCCGCAACCACTTCTAACTTTACTTTTGTACAACCCTCAGCCTTGCGCGGTATGTCGTCACTTCCGCCACGAATACTTCTGGTGAGCGCCACTACGCATTGATGGAGTCGGCAGCGATGTGGTGACTTTCATTGCACGAACAGTATCCCAAAACTATACAGAACCACATGTCTACGCGACCCTCAATAAAAACCGGTACAAGAAATATTTCAGGAACGCTTCAAAGGAGTTTGAGGCGTGCAAGCTTGCGCCCGCTGGCGTATGCGTGCACGCACACACCAACACATCGGCTGTATAGGTGTATATCGGTATGTGTATACTGTTCGTTAGCATTGCAGAATTTGCTCCCTGTTATCTTTCTCGCTGTCCATGGCCGCATTGTGCATGGCCTGAGTTACCTGAACCGTGTTGCTTATTCCAAACACTCAGAAGCATAATTGCCATCAGCTATCCGTGAATACTCCAGTATGCATCTGCGTCAGTAACACCATAATGCATTCTGCCCTCAGGTTGACTGATAGATTTGTAGGACGAACGCGTACAGGGGAACGATGACGCCGCGTTGCCCTATTTCAACCACGCGCTCATAGTCTCATTATGACGTCATGGGAAATAGGTCCGTTAAAAAAAAAGTGAAGTGTTCGCAGATTCATTTAGCAAACTACAAAACTGGAAAGTGAGATAATTTCTGTTGTGCCGGAGACCACGACGGGCGACGTGCGGAGACGGCGTGGTCATGCAAAAACGTGGTCGCGTCCCGCTGCTTACGAGGTAAGCATGACTATGGCCACTTCCAAGCAAGAAAAAGAAAACAAAAATCGCCCGCATTCGCAAAGGACAATCTCTGATCCAGCCCATTCTGTCGTTCAATCCTTTGACTTACATGAAGCTCACTAACGGAAAGCAGAGCCACAGCACGTTCTGCACAGACAGCATCACGACAACGACAGAGGCCAACCTCTCCCCGACGCGGGACGACAAGCACGCCGCGTACATCCAGGCCAGCGTGAAGATGAACGCGATGCCCCAGTGCAAACACCGCAGCTAGAGAACTGTAGCCCAGCACTGGACGGCGGGCGTCCACGTCGGAGAGCAGGCGCCATACCGGCTGCACGGAAATCGAGATGCAGTGCTACAATATCATGTCTATCACACAATTCAGGCGACGAGAAGTTTCTGGAGGGACAATGAAGGCATAAAAACACGCGCAGTAGTTTGGTAAGAGGTGCAGTGATAGAAAAATTCAAATGGTAACTGTTTATTGCGGATTCGTGCATGCACATATATAACACGCTCAGCAAGTAGTTGGCTACGTAGCAATGAACATAAAGATTGTTTTGGATCGAGTAGCCAATTTATCGATTATCTCGAAGTAAGGAGAAAAGGAAGTCAATGCGTCCAAAATTTATTGAACTACTACACTGAACTACGTAAACGGGATGTTTATTTGGGAAATTCGGATTTAAGGGAGCACAACTCTGTGCATCGGTTACCACGCGATTCGAATGATTTTAAGTGCTGACGCACAGACACGCACGCACGCACACGCAGAGCTAGAGGCACGAATGGTACGTACGTACGTGAACGATTCATGTTTTGCGAACGAAAACGACACAACTGCACGATGAACCGTAGTACGTTCAGGGTGCAGGCAGCTTGGACCACCTGGCATTCTTTAACGCGTACTGGCAAGGCACAGTGCACGGAGCTCAGGCATTTTATGCTCCATCGGAACCGATACCGCCACGGCATGGAGCGGACGCGCGTTTATGCCCAGGAGGAGCTCAAATGAAGGGGATAAAAATGGGAATGAAAATTCTGCCCCATTTCCACCCTGTAATTGCGAATGTCCTAAACAGTAAATGCTGCTTAACAATGGCTGCCGCCAAATTTGCCGAGATATTACTTTCATGTTGGTCAGCATATTATTATTATTATTATTATTATTATTATTATTATTATTATTATTATTATTATTATTATTATTACTAACGAGGGGCACCGATGTAGGCTTGCTTACTGACTTTTCGAGCTGGCGTTGAAGCTCTGTCCGGCTGGAGACTATCATCAGTTCAGTTCAATTTTTCGAAAACGTGAGATATTTTGTGATAATTTCGATGCGAGCTGAACGCCGCGATAAAAAGCGAGAATCCACAGGCTAAGAGCTTTGCTGTGAAAAATTGCCAATTCTTTGTCATAAATGTAAATTTTCATGGCCTACATAAGGCTTCTCGATTTTAGAAAAGGAATTCATCGTCCAACCATGTTTGGAATGAATGGGACTCAAGCACAAACACTACCCGGTTGCGGTGTCTCGGGATCTCGACGGCATGAACAAAAGTAAGGTTCCCTACGCCGCGTGGGAAGCTGCGTTTCTCCAGGAACCCAGAGGGGGTATTACATACTAATGAATTTTTACGGGGTTTCCCGTGCCAACATCAGCCTACATCGAAATGTGGCTGCGATGGCTGGGCTTTGATCCCGGCACCTAGGGATTAGCAAGCTGGCACCTAATCGCTTATCTACTACGCAAGACGACGGCGGATATCTACTCAAGAAGATTTAAGCAATTTTGAAGCCTTCTGGTCTCTATCGAGGAAAGAAAAAGCTTTCGGAGGCGGTGTCACGTTGTTCCGCCAACACGAGTGAGGAAACCTCCTCTAATGACATCTCTACAGCTCACTGGGCCATGTACACTGTGCTACTTGGGTACGATCGGGTCCATATGGTTACCAGAAAACTCGAGACAGTTTGGTACGTGGTAACGTTTATTGGCACCTTCGGTTAGGAGCTCCGCTTCAAAAGCGTTGCTGAAAGCATGCGCAAAGCCACGGATGCCTGACCGAAAACAATCGCTTGCCTCGTGTCGACAGAATCCCTACGGAGTCACTTTTGCCTAACACCACCGTTTGAGGGAATGTACACTACCCCGATCACTTGTCCAAGGCGGATTTTCAATAATTCTTTAATTTTTAATACAAATGGGCTCCAAGGGAGGGAGAGTAATACCTTATTGAAAAGGAAGCACAGAAAAGATTGTCATGTCTTCAAGACTGTCGCGTGGTTATTACTATGGTATTTCTTCTTTCGTATACAATCTGAATTACCTTCCGACGGAGGCCTCACAGTCAACCAAGGCTGCCAGCCGAGAGCGGGTAATTGGAGTTATGTAAACTACATGCCAGTGTGGCGTGAAACCGAAGCATTGACGTCACCGGCTCCAAAGAGTGTCACAACCTAGCAGAATCTCGCGCACACAGGCACTGTATACGACCTGTGGTTTTAGTTACTGGTATACCAACGCGTCTTGCGCTTGCCGAAGTCACATTTTTCTAAATGAATAAGTGTTAGCTCCCATACTGGCCATATACATGTTATTAACATTAGTTCCTCTTGCAGGTCAACACGGAATTTACATTTTTAAGTCGATACGCGTTGCTTAGCCTACCTCTGATTGCTTCCTGGCAGCGAAGCGGAAATGGCAGACCTGGCACTGAGGATCCCCCGTGCGCTGAATCCACCGCTCCAGGCAGTCTCGGTGGACGAAGCCAATGGTGCCTAGATGAACAGGAATTATGCCATATAGAAAGGTGGACAAGCTTTCTGAAATGGGAAAGAACCACAGGAAAAGGGCAAAGGACAACAGGATGAGCGCTGTCCTAGCTGTCCTCTCGATTACCCTTCCTTATTTTTCGCTAGATCCGAGCAAGGCTGCACCCTCACAAGTCATTCGTTTACACTATAATAGGTAGTGCAACAGCATGACTACGCTTTCACACTTATCTATGAGTGCTCATGCTTTTTATGCCTTTGTTCTCGCCGATACAATTTCACACATTTCGTCCGTTACTTACGCCCTACAGTATCGCATTTCATTGGGTTGCACGTGTCTCTTGTCATTTATTCATCGACAGCGTTTCAATATACACATCGGTTTACTCTGTTTTCCCTTGTAACATTATTGCGCGCATTCAGGGGAATGGAGGTCCAAATGCCCCGATTTCTGCATCACCAGAGTTTCGCCGACATGGTCAACGGGTCATGTGGTGTTTCTTCCCCAACAACATAAGTAGCTTGAACACTCACCGAAATGAGAGTGTATGGTCATCCTTGCAAACCTATAGCGCTTGCGCGGAATCCCTATAGTAAGCCGACCTGACTTCCTATTGCACTTTGGAGCGCGTGCTCTTGCGTCGAAAGGCTACGGTTGGGTGCATTTTAGCTCGTCGATCGAGACACCCTGGGACGCACTTCGGGTTGAAAAAGAACTAGGAATCACGTGATACATTTCCATTCCCTCTGTGTTCTCTAAACGCTCATACCCATACACAGAAAATAGCGACCTCAACCTGCCCACAATCAATGAATTCCTAGCGCAGCCTCCACAGCGCTGCTGCGCATTATTATTGTGAAAAATGCTTCCTGCTCTTCATCATTAGTACTCTACTAGTGCTCTCTCTCTCGCGATCCTCACAACATTACATGCGTGGTTTCTGCATTGAAGAGTGCCCGCGCTTTCTGCAGCCACATTGCTATAGAACGTAAAAATAAATATCGGCACTGGTACGAGCGCTGGGCGTCGCTCAGCCTTTAGGTACACTTATACGTGAGTAAATCGTGAACACTGACGCCGGTAGTGCAGCATTGCCGATAAATATAACCACACACAAAAAATATTCTCACCACGGGAAGTTGCAGGGTTCCAGCAGCGGCTGCTTCGCGTCTCCGAAGAAGCAGATGCGGCATGTCGGCACGCCGTCACTGCTGTTGCTCAGGTTCAGCGACTCGGCCGACGTTCCCCGCTGGGCGCCCGACGCCAGCGAGCAGTCGCCGAGGGCCGGCGTCGTGGAGTCCAGTTCCTGGGTCCAAGACGTAGACACGGCGTCCTTCACCCCAGCCGCATCTCCGGAGGCCGTCAAGGGCACCATCAGCGCTACGGCCGAGGGAGTAGAGCCCGTTAGCGACGCAGGTGAAGACGCCAGGACGCCGCCGCCGGTTTCAGGGATCAATACCGAAGAAGCCACTGGTGTCATGTTGGCGTGCACAACCGGCGAAGCACCATCTTTAGCGGCGGTATTCATGGCCATTTCTGCAAAAATAACAGACGTTTGCCTAGTTCTCCTTCAAAAGTATTCGCCTGATTCAGCAAGACACTTTCGCGAACAAAAAGGCAAGAAGAACGACAGTGCCTACAAGAGAAAGGAAGCGCATACGTGGCAGCAAGGGCTTGCTTCTTCTTCTTCTTCTTCTCCACCTGACAATGTATGGCTCACGCCCTCAGTGGGGGATAGGGCAAGAACAGGGTGCTAAAAAATTTAATATTTAGGAATGCAGTAATATACACTAAGAAATAGCAAAAGGTATTGAGGATCGTGGTGTAATGCATGGAGGAAAAAGAAACAGTAATTATTCGAATAATAAAATAATCGAATAAAAGAAAAACAATAAAATTTATATTGAACGTTACTTGTGTAGTTGAATTAATACAACGATGTTTCAGGCCTATTTAAAAACGATCAGTTTGATTAATGTAATTTTGCATTCCCAAGCAAATATTCTTATTGCAATATTGATTGATTGATTGTGGTTCGGTTAGGAAGGGACGCTAATTTCTGCAGCCCACGTAGGGATGATTGATGATGATGATTGTAGTTAAGTTAGGAAAGGACGCTAATTTCTGCAGCCCATGTAGGGAGCACGGCTAAGCGTCCGTAGGGGTGGGGGAAAGGGACAGAAAGAGATAGGAAGGAGAGAAAGGCCGTAGTGGAGGGCTCCGGAAATTTAGACCACCTGGGGTTCTTTAACGTGCACTGACAACGCACAGTACACGGGCCTCTGGCATTTTCGCCTCCATCGAAAATGCGACCGCCGCGGCCGGGATCGAACCCGCGTTTTTTGGGAAATCGTAGGCGCTTGCTTGCCTAGTTCTGGAAAGTGTTCACCTGAATCGGCAAGAAACCGTCGCCAAATGCAAGCAGAAGCACCATGTCTACTTAAAAAAAAAAGGAAGCGCGTACTGCGCGCGTGTACGTTGGAGCTCTTCGTCCTCTTTAGCTTTGGCAATGTTGCCACCTTGTCCTCTCAGTGCTGAGGCAATGTCTATTAGACGTCTTTGAGATACGCGAAACTGCCTGGTAGCTTCATTCAGTAATTTTTCTGATGGTGTTTGTTTTATCAAAGCCGTCTGGTTTACAGGAATTGCAATATTGCGCGGAGCTGTAAAGTATTGCCCGAACGAAGTCCGTCATTTGCACCAGCTGCTGCCGAAGCATTGTCACTATGCACTGGAATACTATTACGCTTGGTATCGACAACACGATAGGCCCGGCGCTTCACTTTGCTTTGAGAAAGCAGCAGTCGGGAAATTAACCAATTCTTGTTATTGTTCACCTGACAATTGGTGCTTCACACCCACTATGGCGCATTCGCCAAGAATTCGGAGTTAAAGAAAACGTAAAGCTTAGGTATAATTCCCTGCTATGTTGTTAGACTGATGATCTTGCTCACTTCGCGCCAATAGATTAACGAGGGTCTGGTTAATTTTACCGCAGTTACAGAAATCATTTACGACTCCCTATTATTGTGCCTCGAAGTTTCGACGAACTAGCACGTGGTAACACGTGAGTAAGAATTCTGAGTCATCCTCGTGCATTGCTTCTTGTGTACTTTTCAGTGCCCGTCGTCGAATGTCGGCTGACCGAAGCATATTTATTTTATTTTATTTTGTACAATACTGCAGACAGTAGTCCAAGCAGGATAGGGTGTACATAAAGAGACACACAAAAGGGAAAAAAATCAAACATTACTACGTAGTATGGGTGATGTGGATGGTAATGAATTCCACTCTGTGATTGTTCGCGGAAAGAATGAATATTTATACAAGTTAGTTCTTGCGAATACAGGCTCGATGTAGTGACTATGCTTGTGCCGTGAGGCTCGACCGATGTGCTTCTTCAAGTAGCCGTCAGTTTTTATTCCGGACTTACCAAAATAAACAGAAGCCAAAAACTTCAAACGTGCCTCTTTCCTCCGTTCAGATAGTGGCTGTAATTCGGCCAACTGTAACATATCCGAAGGTGAATCAAGACGTCTGAAACGTTTGTAAACATAGCGGACAGCTAACCTTTGAATTTTTTCGAGTTTTTCTATGTTTACTTGGGTGTAAGGATCCCAAACAGCACTGCCGTATTCCAAGGAGGGTCTAATCATTGTTTTGTATGTCATCAATCTGAGGGAAGGAGGCAATTCGCCCAACTTATGATTCAGAAGGCCTAATTTTTTTCGGGCTATAATTTTTTTCGGGCTTTCGGGTATATAAATACTATGGAAGAATGAACAGAACGAAGTTTCTTCAACGGCCCTGCTACGTTTCAACAGCGTACTCGTGCTGAAGAGGTTGCGGCTAAGCGCAGAACATTCTAAAAACCAAAAAAATGGCCGCCATCCACCCCTGCGAACGTGAATGTCCATTGGAACTATAAATCACCACACATGCTGATTATGCGGTTTGCACTTCGCACTAGGCCTTCGAATGACGTCAAACGGCCCTTTCGAAGCAGCCGTTGGCGTGGATCTTTGGCAGAACACTTGCCTGCCACGCTGACGGACTGCGGTCGATACCCGCTCCAACGCAGCGCGGTTGAAGAAACCGTAAAGTCTGTTGCAGCTAAAGTGTTCATACGTTTCTGGAGCGAAATGTAACTAGGTAAGAAGAATTCTTTGAGTTTAACGAGAAGGAACACTGAGGCTGTTTTAGTGCTACTGTGGCATATATACGATATGTCGAGCTCTTTGGTAACGAGAAAAATGTTGCCTTGATCTAGAACAGCTTCGCTGTTAAAATGCTTACACAAGCAAGTGTGCCAGGTAGCCACAGCGCCTTTACTGCCTGCCGGCTCTTCCATTCTGGCACTTTGGCTGCTTCGTTGACTCCGCTCTGCTAGAGCGGGCTTCCTAGTCTCAATGCGGCTTTTCACCGTTGCACTCGGCCTCGACTGCATTTCCTTCGGGCTGTAGAAAGTACCTCTGGTGGAGGGAAGGGGGGGGGGGGGGGGCGACACTCGCTGTTTGGCAGTAGTCGGTCTTGAGCACTATACGACTTGGCCTGGATCTTTGCGGATCTGGAACACAAGTGGATGGTACTACGCCGTTGTGGTCGCAGGCTATGGAACAGCAGACTTAAACCCTTTTCCGCGTTTGTGTGTCGAGCACACACATGGTGCCAGCTCGTCCACGATGCAAGACACGTTGTGGATGACTGGCAGTAGTAGGCCTCAGTGATGGTTTCACCACGGCCCTTTATACCCCAGTCACAAGGGCATACCAAAGCTCCTTTGAGGTAAAGGAGCATAGCGACTTCGAAGGAACATTAGCTCAAGGGAGCTGAGTCAGTGCTACACGGTTTCCGTTGAAGCTTTTGACAAAAGGCACAACGTACGCTTGGCGCTCCTATCACTCCGAAATGAGAAAAATAATACGGCTCCGATGCCCCCATAAATTAGTTGTGCGTGCTTTTTTATGCTTTAGCATTAGCGCCAATTTAGCGCCATGTGCCGAATCTGCTGAAGGAAAAATGCTCTCTGGTATCACCTTACGCCGATAACAACATTCAAATACTTAGCTGACGTTTGTCCAACAGCTAGAAATGCACCGGCACATGACGCATGTTCTCGAATGTGCAGTATAAAAATGAGTCGCCGGCGGTTGGTACGAAAGTATGCCAAAGACACCTCGGCCTGCAGCAGACAAAATCTTGACACCCAGGCCCAGCTAGCCACACCACCCCAGCAGCTGACCACAACGTCACCGCTACAGTGCACCTGCCCCCAAGCTGTGCAATTTCCGGGCGACGCATGACAAACTGCGTCTGTCAGCAGAGCTTTTAGGGTTTGTAAATTCTAAGATACTGTGAAACGTGATTTTTATTAAATAAAAGCGCGTTGGATTGACTCCAAGGTAAAACATGTTTTTCTGCCGTCTGCCACCTGCGAACGAGGGTAGTCCTTTAGAGCCTCAAGGGACAAACGCGGACTCCCTCAGCTCGAAGCTCCTTTCAACTAATGCTCCCTCCGCGCCCATGTGACAGTGCGCCCGCTCCTTTCAAGTAAAGAAGCTTTAGTTCAAAGGACCTTGAAAGCGCCCGTGTGACAGGGATATTACTTTTCTCTCATAGGAACTAAAGGTGGCCGCTTGTACAGTTTTACTGCGCTGCATGCACGAAGGTTACAAAGCCTACAGTTCATGCCGCAATTGCCAGTGGTGTACGAAGGCGTATCAACCACGGGCGGCTTGGCGAAGAGAGTCCTACCGTAGTGATCCTCGCAACCTTCAGCCTGTAGATAGGCACTTGGAATGGAGTCCTCGTTGTAATCAATCTCCCAAGCCACGTGACCGAATCGGCACATATGCCTTTCGTCCGTCCGAGTTACATCGCCAAGCTCGAAGAGGATGCTAGAGTCCCCAAGTATAAAGCGAATTACCACATCTTCGGTTATGAAATGTGGCGCCCGTTTGCTTATCTTTGGCCAAAATGCGACTTTGTGGGCCAGCATCGAGGCATTCGGGGCTGCGTTGAAAGCGCACGGGCATGCTCTGCAGGGAAAGCAAGCTGTCTCCTAAGGTTCAGGGACAGACCAGGCTTCTTGTGTGGCTGGGAGCGAAGCGCGAGCCGCTTATCCCACTGTCGATGGCAAAATGAGGTCGGATTGATGTGGTCATCCTACCGTCAGCTTTGTATATCAATGCAGGTAGAAAAACTCTCTCTCAGTGAGCTGCAACGCACCGTTGAAGCCTCGAGGCGGTGCCCCTTCTGACGTCCAGCCTTAGTAGAGGTAAGGTTGCAATGCATGTTGATATAGTGGTTGTAACGTGTTACAGTGCACGCGCTTCCCGTGATAATCGCAAATGTGTACCGCGCAGGCGCCATTCTCTCCCTCTGCTTCCCACCTGCCCTTTCCCTCCTTTCGTTTGTATATATTCGCTATGGAAAATAAACGTGGCTGCTCTGCATGGCGACACGGACCACTTCTTGTCAGAGGCGGCGTGACCCCCGCCGATGTAACAGTGGCGACGAGGAACCTAAGAAAGCCGCAGCTGCGCACGGAAGATAGCGACAAGACGCTGGTGCCGAGAACAAGGAGGGCCGAGGAGATGCGACGAACCCATCTACAGCGATGGCACATAGGCTACCGGACTTCGACCAAGAAACAGACAAGCGGCACGCTTATCTGGTAAAGGTTGAGGCGTATTTTGTAGCAAGCGAAGTCACCGATCACGCCAAAAAGAGAGCTTTGTTGGTTGCTGCGTTGGGGTCTAAGACGATAGAAGTCTTGTGCAGAAGAGTAGCACCGCGTCAGCCGAACTCGCTCAGCTATGCGACGAAGTTGTATGTACGTTGAGTTTTATGACCCAACGTCTAATGAGATCTCGGAGAGCTTCAAGTTTTTCCACCGCAATCAACAAGAAGGGGAGTCGGCGCAGACATTCATTGTTGAGATAGGAAGATTGCCCACAACTGCAATTTTTCGACGACGCTAGAGAGGATGCTGAGGGATCGTATTGTATGCGGTGTCCGTTCGAAAAATTTGCATAAGCAGCTATTGGCGAAAAAAATTACAGAATATCCACGGAGTGAATGATGATGAGTGGGCGAAGCTCGGGAGGTTCATCGTAGATCGTGCCGAGTTCCG